>CM070021.1:4063157-4610657 GCA_036247105.1 Cirrhinus mrigala
ATCTCACCATCATCCAGTCTGTCTGGAATGACATTAAGAAACAGAACAGACAGAGACGGACTAAATCCAGAAAAACTGTGGCAGTGTCTCCAAGACACATAAAGAATCCTACCAGCAAAGCTACCTGAAAAACTATTCTCAAGTGCACTTAGGGCAAAAGCAGCTTTAAACACAAAGGATGGTCACAACAAATGTTAATTTAATTTAGTTAATATAAGTTAATTGATAAATGAAATCTATTTTTTGACATTATTTTTGACATCATCCTAAAAGGCATTTTTACACAAGTGCCTAAAACTTTTAAGAGTACTGTAGCTTTGTAGGTAGGTCTCTTGAAGCATCTTGGAGAGGTTGCCTCAGTTTTTTCTGTTTATTCATTTCATTCCAGACAGACTGGATAATGTGATACAGTTGTGCTCATAAGTTTACATACCACTGGCAGAATATGCAAAATACGAGGACTCATGACAATTGTATGTTATTTTGTATTTAGTACTGTCTTGAATAAGCTATTTCACATAACATGTTTATATATATACTCTACGAGACAAAATAATAACTGAATTTATAAAAATGACCCCGTTCAAAAGTTTACATACCCTTGAATCATAATGCTGTTTGCCATTTTCTGGATGTTTTAATGTTTTGTGATAGTTGTTCATCATTCCCTTGTTTGTCCTGAGCAGTTCAACTGCCTCCTGTTTTTCAGAAAAATCCTCCAGCTCCTACACATTCTTTGGTTTCCCAGCATCTTCTGCATATGTGATGCATACGTGATGATTTTGAGATCCATCTTTTTACAATTAGGGCAACTGAAGGACTCATACATTACTATTACAAACCTTGAACATATTTACTGATGCTCAAGAAGGAAACACAATGCTTTAAGAGCCAGAGGGTGTAAACTTTTGAACAGGATGATGATCTGTAATTTTTTATTTTATTTTTGTAAAGATCATATTTTTTTCATTTAGTACTGCACTTCAAAAGCTACATAAATAATTACATGTTTTCCAGAAGACAAAATAAGTATAATTTACCCTAATCATCTATTTCAAAATGTTTCCACCCCAGGCTCTTAATGTTTTGTGTTTCCTTCTTAAACAGTACTTTTGTAATAGTATGTATGAGTTTCTCAGTTGTCCCCAGCATGAAAAGATGGATCTCAAAATCGCAGTCACTGTTGGAAAGAGTTCGCATTTGCAGAAGATGCTGGAAAACCAAAGAATGTGAAGGACCTGAAGGATTTTTTCTGAAGAACAGCAGCAGTTTAACTGTTCAGGACAAACAAGAGACTCATGAACAACTATCACAAAACTTAAAAACAGTCGTGGATCACCAAGGAAACAACATAGGGTATTAAGATTCAAAGGCATGTAAACTTTTGAATGGAGTCATTTTTATAAATTTAGTTATAGTTTTGTCTTGTGGACTATATATAAACATCTGTTATGTGAAATAGCTTATTCAGGACAGTACTAAATACAAAATAACATGATCTCTCGTATTTTGTTAAAATTCTTAACATTTTGTATATTTTGCAAGTGGTATGTAAACTTATGTGCACAACTGTATATATTGGTCATCTATACTTATACACCTAAGTGTGATTAAAAGCAGTTAAAAAGTAATTGAAGTAATTGCTAAATATTGTTATTTATACTTTTTTCAGGCAGCCGAAGAACAACTTGGGGCACCTCCTGAAAACAGAGACAGTGACTCACACACACACACACAGACACAGACACTAAATATATAATTAATATAAATCAATATGTTCTTGTTACTGTTTCCCATTATTTGGACACATTTTGATGCTTTACTGTGGAAATTGTCATATCAATAAAGCCAATTTGAAAATAATTGAATTGACTGATAGTTTCCTGTAATGTGTTACTAAAGGTTCTAAAAACATTCAGTAAATGTGAAGGAAGGACCTAAATAGGACCAAAAAAACATTTTAGGATGGTCCTGCAAATGTTATGGGAATGTAGTGTAGAGACTAATAGGGGACTTCCTATAGTAATAACCTAAACGTCCCAAGAATGTCCTGAATGTTCTGTGAATGTCTTCCAAATGATGTCCCCTAACCCTTTAAAGAACTCCAGATCATGACCGTCTCGGAACATCCTGGGAACGTTATTAGGTGACGTCCTTGACACCAGCATGGACGTTCTGACAACGTTTTGGGAACGTCACATTTCCAAATAAAATATGGTCCTCTAAACGTCCCAAGAACGTCCTGAATGTTCTGTAAATGTCCTCCAAATAACGTCCCCTAACCCTTTAAAGAACTCCACATCATGACCGTCTCGGCACGTCCTGGGAACGTTACTAGGTGACGTCCTTGACCCCAGCGTGGACGTTCTGACAACGTTTTGGGAACGTCACCTTTCCAAATAAAATATGGTCCCCTAAACGTCCCAAGAACGTGCTGAATGTTCTGTGAAGGTCTTCCAAATAACGTCCTCCAAACCTTTAAAGAACTCCACATTGTGACCGTCTCAGAACGTTATGGGGACGTTACTAAACAACGTCCTTGACACCAGCGGGGACGTTCTAAGGACGTTCTGGGAACGTAAAATTTCTAGCGGGGATGAACGATGGGAGCCGAGTCGCGGCTGGGGGGGAGCCGTTCTTTCTGTCATTCTTTTTTTCCTATGCGTGTTTCACACAGATGCACACAAATTAGCTCCTCCGCGAGACAGAGCAGTTATAGGGGGAGGGGCGCACCCAGCGCAAATGGTTTTGCACAGACATTCATTGCAGCCCACTTTGTTATTATAAGACTTGAAGGGGCTGATGTCCTATTTGCAAAGTTTACAGTAGTTATAGTAGTAATAGTGGACTGTATGTAGACATTTCCATTTTATTTATTCTAATTTTATCTACAGTATATATTTAAAACTTTAAATATTTTTTGTTTTCTATCAAAATGTTCTTGTGTGATAACAATGTTCTTGTGTGGAAGTGTCTGTAGTAAAAGCTGTTTTGCACAGAAATTCATTGCAGCCGGCTTTGTTTTTGATGTTTATTTGTGAGTAGGTATTGTATGAATAACATAAGTCAACGTAGCTTTACACATACACACACTTTGTACTAAAGGTAAATCCAAAATAGTGATGTCACTGTCTAAGCAGAGGGATGTTGTGCAACCCTATGAAATATAGTCCACACATGAGAAATGAGGTAATAATAAATATTTCAGAATAATTCAAACTCAGATATTGGTGTGTGATATCTGAGTTTTAATTATTTGACTACAAATCTCACCTCATCATTCCTCCCAGTGATTATTTCCAGGATAAACTGAGATGCCCCCAAGCTGGCTTCTTAAAACTGACTAAATATTTAAAAAGAGCCAAAAGAGGCGTTCTTTTGAACGGCTCTTTGAAAGGAACGGATCGCCAAGATCCGGATCCCCTCAAAGAGCCATAAATCCCATCACTAATTTAAGTGAAAAGTTTAGCCTGCATCATGATGCGCAAAACGATTTACATATTTCTACCGGACTATCTCTCAACCCATAATATATGTTGTTCAAACACAAAAAGCAATAGGCTAATACATCCAGCAAGTTTATAAATCAAACTGGCCTAAAATCTGTGGGAACAATGACACTGTGTTTTTATCTGCTCCATGCGCCCGGTTCACTTGCTATTCCACAACTTTCACACCATCATCAGCTTTAGCAAAATAAAATGGGGATTTGACTAACTCATGTTTTCCCCTCTCCTCATTTTTTTAGATAGCCCCCTTTGTTTTTAGAAAAGTTGACATTTTTACTTATCCCAGATAAGTTCTATTGCGTACCTTTTCTAGATTATGCCAGAACGAAGTGAAGAGAGGTGAATGCGGGCATTAGGCGCAGCGATCACCTGAGATACATGCACAGGTCGTTCAAAAGTAAAATGCATTTGATTTGTAAACCAAATTCAAATGCGACATTTTAATCTCTAATTGTAATGCGTAGAATTTACGGAATAACTCCTAATAGTGCTAATATGTAGGGGGGGTGATGGGGCTTTGGCGATCGGTGCTACCAATGGCCAGTCAATCTCCACAGCCAATCACGGGCCCCCTCCTTTCTCGGGCCCCAGGGCTTCAGCCCCGCTTAGCCCAATGGTTAATGCGGCCCTGGACAGAGGTACTCCCGAGATAACTCCTCTTAGCTTAGCTTTCGTTTCTGGAACATATTCTTCCGGTCTATCGTTTTCATTTTCAGAATCTACTCTTGCTGAGCTTTGTTAACTGCATGAATCAAAATTTGCTCATTGTTTAAATATTTGGCAAACTTTACCTTTCCTACCTCCTTTTCTATCGCTTTAGCAACTACTTTGAATTGCATATGACTGCCAGATGTAACATTGTCATATCCTCTCATTCTTTTAAGATTATCATCTGTTTCTGCTCCTGATCCATTACTCTTCTTCTTCTTACGCTATCCCTTTCAATATCCCAACCATCCTCTTCAGATCCTGAAGCCATTCAGTTACATTCACAACATAGCTGCTGTAACTCACCACTATCGTTTTTTCGCCACCAAATACACACCGTCCACCCTCCAGTTCCCCATCGTTTTCCTGCCTTCCGCACATTTGATGTGCTTACTGTATTTTTATGATTGTTCTACTTTGTTTTTTGCTTTTTTAAGATTGTTGTTTGATGTTGTTTCTTAACTATTAAATTAACAAAGTTTATTTACTGTTTCTTTTTTCTCTTTTTTTTTTTTCTATGGACAGTTATGAATGATTGTGGATGCGAATCTGCCGTGAATTAGTTTAAACTTGAATTAGTGTGATGCAATTTTTTCAAGTTTTAAAACCTGAATTGAACCGAAGTGTTGAACTCTTTCTTCTTCTCCTTCTTCACTTGTTTTTGTTTTTCTTACCTTGCTCCTTATTTGCAAACAAGTGTTTTTTTGTTTTTTGTTCATAGACATTGTGGAATAGGGTTTCCTCTGACTGTTTTTGTGATTTTAATATTGTAACAGGTGGTTTATTTTTTGACTCTCCTGGGTTAATTTAAATTCTGTCAGATTAATCCTGGCTGGTGCCTGAAAAATGTTCTTTTCAAGAGTTTAATTAAGCTAGGGCAGCCACTGCAACAGTGTGGTGCCAAACAGGGACTTGAACATTTATTTTTGTGAATCGTTTGTGTTGGGGAATTATTGAAACATCAAGGTAAATTGTTACAATTTTTTGATCCTTAGAAGAAAACTGTTGTATTTTTTTTTTTTTTTATTTTATTTTTTTTTAATTTTATGCTTTTGGTTGATGGAGTGTTATCAACTGGCAAATTAGTTGGACTTGTTGAACACTTGAATTCGTAATTCCTGAAAATCCTGTGATTGTAAACTGTTATTTTTGATGGAAAACTATAATTTGACTAATTGTGGGGAATTCTTTTTTAAATTAACAAAGTTGTTTCCAGATACAGTAAAAGTTTTAAAGGTTTGTGTGTGTGTGTGTGTGTGTGTGTGTGTGTGTGTGTGTTTGTTTGTTTGTTTGTTTGTTTGTTTGTTTGTTTGTTTGTTTGTGTGTGTGTGTGTGTGTGTGTGTGTTACGGGATGAACGAGACAAGAGGCGAGCGGATCCACTTGCAAGCTTTTATTAGGACGAGACAAAGACATAGTCGAACAGGCAGGGTCGAGACAGGAGCAGACAGGTATATCACAGGCAGTCGAAGAGAATAATCCAATAAACCAGAGCGATAGTCCAAAAGGCAGGCGGCTAGACAGTGGAAACGAGAAAACCAGGCGGGAAAGACAAAACACTGGGGACTAGGAACTCGGAACAGGAAACGCTAACAATACAATACAATCTAACAATCCGTGAAGTGCACTGTGAAGGACCGGGGGTTTTATAGAACGCCTGATTGGTCACGGGGGCTGACGCAATCAGTGCGGTGGAGGATGGGAGATGCAGTCCGGAGTGTGGTGCAACAGTCAGAGTGTGTAGGTGAGGTGAGAGTGACATCTGGTGGTGAGCGGACAACGGGACACCGACCAGATTCGTGACATAGCCCCCCCCCAAGGAGCGGCTTCCAGACGCTCGAAGGGAACAACAGTCCAGGGGAGCGGTGGGGTGGGAGCGAGACAGGGCGAGGGCTGGAGGGCCAGGTCCATGTGGGGGGCCCAGAGATTGAGGTAGGACCGACAGAGCAGATACCCTCCAGGGCGGGGCCGGAGGCGGAGCAGGAGCCCTCCAGGGCGGTGCAGGAGGCGCAGGAGCCCTCCAGGGCGGAGCCGGAGGCGGAGCAGGTGGCGCAGGAGCCCTCCAGGGCGGAGCAGGAGCCTTCCAGGGCGGAGCCGGAGGCGGAGCAGGAGCCTTCCAGGGCGGAGCCGGAGGCGGAGCAGGAGGCGCAGGAGCCCTCCAGGGCGGAGCCAGGGGCGGAGCAGGCAACGCCAGAGCCCTCCAGGGCGGAACTGGAGGCAGAGCGGGAGGCGGAGCAGCCCTCCAGGGCGAAACAGGAATCTGCGTCACGGTCTGGGACCTGGGGAAAGCAGGAACAGAGGAGGCAGACAGAATAGGGGGAGTAGGCGCAGCAGCCCTCCGGGGCGGAACAGGAGGCGCAGCAGCCCTCCGGGGCGGAACAGGAGGCGCCGCAGCCCTCCGGGGCGGAACAGGAGGCGGAGCAGGAGGTGCCGCAGCCCTCCGGGGCAGAACAGGAGGCTGCGTCATAGGCTGGGACCTGGGGAGAACAGTGACAGAGGATGCAGACAGGAAAAAGGGAGAAGCAGAGAGTTCAGCGGTTAACACCCCCTCCATAAGAGGTTCTACGGCAGGTGCCGACACCTCTGGAGGCATTGGCGCAGCTTCTCCGATGGGGAAGGCCTCTGGAGCAGACTTGAGACCCGACGGGACCTCTGAAGCAGGCTTGTGATCAGAGGGGAGCTCTGGGTCAGGCTGGAGACCAGACGAAAGCTCTGCAGCAGGCTTGAGATCAGAGGGGAGTTCTGGAGCAGGCTGGAGACCAGACGAGAGCTCTGCAGCAGGCTTGAGATCAGAGAGGGACTCTGGAGCAGGCTTGAGATCAGACGGGAGCTCTGGAGCAGGTTTGAGATCAGACGGGAGCTCTGGAGCAGACTGGTGAACAGACGTGGCCTCAGAGGTTGATCTGTGAACAGACGTGACCTCAGGGGCACAGTGTGCAGCCCACACACACCAGATGGCAACCGCCATTAGAGGAAGAGCAGCAGCGGGAGGTTGTGGTGGGTCCAGTACACTGGTTATCATGATAGGCCATGATCGTGGGATATCAGACGAGGTATGGCACAGCTCAGGAAGGTCAGACGAGACATGGTGAGGCTCTAGACAGATAGACGAGATGTGACGGGGCTCTGGAGGGTGAGACGAGGCGTGATGGGGCTCCTGTGACTTGGTTCGTGGTGACCAACTGTGACTTGACCTGCTTCGTGAAGATCAGTAGTGAATTGACTTGGCTCATGAAGATCAGCCGTAACTTGACTCGGTTTGTGACGACCAGCTGTAACAGGGCTTGGTTCATGGAAATCCGCTGTAACATGACTTGACTCAGGAACAGCATGACTTGATTCAAGGACAACATCCTTGGCGTCGCTGGATTTGGAAGCTTGACTGGACTTGGCAGCTTGACTGGACTTGGAGGCTACAGCCGTAGCCTGACTTGACTCTGGAGCAGTGGCAGAAGCTTGACTTGGCTCTGGAAAAATAGCAGCAGCTTGGCTGGGCTCATGAGGACCTGCTGTAACCTGGCTTGGCTCATGGAGATCCGCTGTAACGGGACTTGACTCCTGAACAACATGGCTTGGCTCAGGAACAACAGCTGTAACATGACTTGACTCGTGAAGAACAGGTGTGACTTGGCTTGACTCGTTGGGAACAGCTGTGACCTGGCTTGACTTGCGGAGAACGGCAGCTTTGGCTTGACTTGACCCAGGGGTAGCTGCGGCGGCATGAAGGAGCGCCATTTTAGCTGCCCATACCGTCATTAGGGGTGAGTCCAGCACGTGGGCCATCATGACCACAGGTGGCATCCGGGTGCTGACCACAGGTTCAGGAATGGCAGCCATCTTGTGGAGTGACTTGGAGGTGGCGGCCATCTTGTGCAGTGGCTCTGGCGTGGCAGCCATCTTGACAGTGCTTGGCTCAGGAAAGATGGCTGTAACTTGACTTGAGATAGGGGCGATGGCTCTGACTTGACTTGACACAGGAAACACAGCTTTAACCTGACTTGACACAGGAACAAGAGCCGTAGCTTGACTTGACACTGGAACGGCAGCTGTAGCTTGACTCTGCTTGGAAACTTGACTTGACTTGGAAACTTGACTTGGCTCAGGAAACACAGCTGCAACTTGACTTGACTTGGAAACTCGACTTGACTCAGGAAATGCAGCTGCAACTTTATATGGCTCTGATATGGCAGCTGTGACGTGACGGAGCTCTGTTTTCGCCGCCATCTTGTGAGCGCACGCCGGCGCCGCCGCCATCTTGCAAACGGGCACCGCAGTCGCCGCCATTTTGTGCACGGGCTCTGTTGTTGCTACGATTAGTTGAGCGCTCTCTGCAGCCATCGCCATTGCTTGAGCGCGTTCCTGCACGGCCGCCATTTCACGAGCAATCCAGGCGGCAAACGTGTTTGTGGGATCGTGCTCCGGCATGACCGCCAATCTGCGGGTGGGACGCGCGGTCGCCATTACCACGTTGTCGCGTTCCCTCTCTGCGACCCCCACGGTGCACAGCGAACCCACACACATAAACGCAAAGTTCATGAAAGCCACAAGTGAAGAGCGTGGACCCTCGCGTTTTTATAGAACGCCTGATTGGTCACGGGGGCTGACGCAATCAGTGCGGTGGAGGATGGGAGATGCAGTCCGGAGTGTGGTGCAACAGTCAGAGTGTGTAGGTGAGGTGAGAGTGACATCTGGTGGTGAGCGGACAACGGGACACCGACCAGATTCGTGACAGTGTGTGTGTCTGTGTGTGTGTGTGTGTGTGTGTGTGTGTGTGTGTGTGAGAAACTTTTACAAACTGTGTGTAGGAACACTAATTGGTTAAGCAGAGTTGTTATTTCCAAGGTGTCACAGTAATTTAGATAATTGAAGGTGGCCTACTTGTTGTTGACCTACTGGCATCACCAGTTTCCAGCACCACAAGTACTTCAACTCTGCCATCTGAGTCTTCAACTTCTTCAACCCCTCTTCCCACATCTGTCGTAAAAAGCAACAATATCAAGTTAACTTTTCCCACATTTGGAAGGCCATCTGACGATCCAGACCCCCTACTGTACTTAACGAAATGTCTTGATTTCTTGGCTCTTCATCCTCTCAATGATGCGGATATCCTGGCCACCTTCTGTACGGTCCTACATGGAACCACTCGGGACTGGTGGGAGGTCAGACGTTCCAGCATATCCACGTGGAGTGAATTCGAGGCTGCATTCCTTTCTGCATTCTTATCTGAAGACTTTTGGGGATGAACTGGCTGAACGGGTTAGAAAAAAAATCCAGGATGAGAAAGAATCTATAAGAGACTTTGCATTCTCCTACAGAGCCCTTTGTAAAAGATGGAAGGCCGATCTGACTGAAGGTCAAATTGTGAAAATGATACTTAAGAACATCAAGCCTTACCTTGAACTGGTGCAAGCTACACACTTATTCATGAAAGTCTCATGAAACAGCTCACATCACCAGATCAGCTCCATCCATGGTCCCGTGGTCCTTACTACCTGGGAGAAGCAGAGATTCCATTAGGATGGATGAATACCACCATGCAACTTCACAACCAAGCTTTCACTATACCTGCTGCTGTTCTGTCATCACAAGCCCTTGCCTATGCTCTAGTCCAGGGGTTGGACTTTATTTTCTTCAGTGGAATGCAGCTTAATTTCACCAATCAAAAATATTCTTTCAAGCATGCACCCGCAAAAAAAGAGCACCCCTTTCAACCTGGCAATTTGTGAGAGCACAACAGGAAAACATGCAACAGAAGAAAACAACACAGAATCTATCCTTTTTAAGTTCTATTCCACCTCCATCCCATCAACTGTAATTTCAACAACCTGACAGTATGGATGAAAAACAAAAATGCAGTGGATGAAGCTCATTTAGGAATAGTTGCTCCACAACCTGGCTGTGTACTCTCTGGACTGGACATACTGATGTTCTGCAACACCACATTTATACCATTTGTCAGATGCCCATTAAGCAAAAACCATATCACTTGTCCCCTCTTAAACAACTTGCCATCGAAGAACAGCTTGAGAAAATGCTGAAGCAAGGAATTGTTGTACCATCCCACTCGCACTTTCACTTGACTTTTAAGCATTGCACTTCAAGATCATCTGGTTTTAGTAAAGCTGTTCTGGGGTGCGTTTCCCATACAACGATGGAGCTCGTTGCTTAACCACCATTGTACAATGCAATGTTGAAGAAACAAACTAGTCACGACTGTTTCCCAAAACCATAGTACCTGTGTTGCAGATCCATTGTTAGAACCGTGTTGGTTTGAGCTGTCGTTATGACCTCCTCCTCCTTCTTCTTCTTCTTCTTCTTCTTCTTCTTCTTATTCTTCTTCTTCTTCGTATTCTTCGTATTCTTCTTCGTATTCTTCTTCGCATTCTTCTTCGTATTCTTCTTCGTATTCTTCGTATTCTTCTTCGCATTCTTCTTCGTATTCTTCTTCGTATTCTTCGTATTCTTCGTATTCTTCTTCTTCTTCTTCGTATTCTTCTTCTTTTTCGTATTCTTCTTCTTCTTCTTCGTATTCTTCTTCGTATTCTTCGTATTCTTCTTCTTCTTCTTCTTCGTATTCTTCTTCTTCTTCTTCTTCGTATTCTTCGTATTCTTCTTCTTCGTATTCTTCTTCTTCGTATTCTTCTTCTTCGTATTCTTCGTATTCTTCTTCTTCTTCGTATTCTTCTTCTTCGTCGTATTCTTCTTCGTATTCTTCTTCTTCTTCTTCGTATTCTTCTTCTTCATATTCTTCTTCTTCTTCTTCGTATTCTTCTTCTTCATATTCTTCTTCTTCTTCTTCATATTCTTCTTCTTCTTCTTCTTCGTATTCTTCTTCTTCTTCTTCGTATTCTTCTTCTTCTTCTTCGTCTTCTTCTTCTTCTTCGTATTCTTCTTCTTCTTCTTCGTATTCTTCGTAATGGCAAACTGTGCATACAGTGCAACTGCGCTCATGGCGACCCGAGTTCGATTCCCGTCTCGAGGTCCTTTGCCGATCCTGCTCCCCTCTTTCCTCGCACTGCTTTAATCTCATCTCTCAACTGTCCTATCTACAAAATGCATTAAATATATATATATATATTCATAATTTATAGACTTTGTTTGACATACCTGGTTACTCTCTTTTTTTTTTTTTTCCTTTATTTGAGATTAAGATCAGCCATGAAGGTTTATGGAGTTACATGGTACACATCACTACCTGTGGGAAAAGGATTTAGAACAGGCTGGACTTCGTCCTGATTGGCTTATGGTATGGTCAAATATGAGTGAAACATCTCGAAATTGGAGTCACCAACTTATTCATTTTAAAACCATCCATAGGGCTTATGCGACGCCATATAGACGATACAGAATGGGATTAATGTCTTATCCTAACTGCACTGTATGTCAAAAATCTGTAGGTGGTACAATGCATCATATGTTTTGGGAATGTTCAGTAATCAACCATTTTTGGACTCAAGTTTGTCAGGACTTAAGAACTGATTAACTGCAAGATCACTCCGGATCCTTGCCTGTGCTTGCTGAATGATGACTCTTCTTTGAACTTTGGCACAATGGACAAAAGGATTATTTTTTCAGGTTTCACTGCAGCAAAGAAAACAATAATTGCACTTTGGTGGGACACCAAGGCAGACATCGAATATGCAACATATAGTTAATATGGAATGCTCTTTAGCTAGACTTAATAAAGCCAAACCAAGAACAGTGCAGACCTGGCAAAGAGTTGTAGAGTCTATTCGTGACCGGTTCATTGGGTAGTAAGGTGTATATCCTTAGAATTGTGAAGTACTCATATCTAGGGTATTACTATGTCATGTAAGTATTCATTTTATTTCTCGGTAGTGCTGACAGTATTTGTTTCTTATGTCTGCTTTGTTCAGTTCTGGTTTTATTTTGTATTTCATTCTTTTGAAAATCTAATAAAAAGGTAATCAAATAATTAAATAAATAAATAAATAAATATAATAATAATAAATATAATAATAATAATAATAATAATAATTATTATTATTCTTATTCTTATTATTATTATTATTATAAATATAAATATAAATATAAATATAAATATAAATAAATATAAATATAGGTTCGGTTCTTATTATGTTAACAACACAACATTCATTATATGTACAATAAAACATATATAGGCCTACACAGAGTTCAAATGTGCTCTTTTCTGATCACAAAGTCTATAACTGTTAACCTTTATTTCATATGAACTCATTTTTTAATTTCTTATTTAATATTGATACATCAGCACAATTAAAATTATGGAAATTATGGGTTTTGAAAAGACTGTGATTGATATAGTGTTGTGAACACCTGTTGCTTATTTTGCTCAAGATCATTTCCTATTTAAGCCCCCTTGCCATACAGTCATGGTTTAATGAGAGTTGACATAAAATGACATGAAAGCCACAATTTGCAAAGAAAGAGCTTACAGTTCTTTTGGAGGAGTTGGGACAAAACAAAATCCATCTGTTCTCCAAACTAAAAACCACAATTACAAATTCAGACAAAAAGAAAATCTGGACTGAAATCACACACAAAAAAAATATCAATCCTTCTGGCAATGGCTATGAGTGAAGCCCAGAGGAAGTGAGGAACAAGTGGAAGGACTTCGCAAGTGTGACCACACAGGGGCTGCAGCACGTAGAAGGGGGAAGAAAAAAAAAAAAAAAGACTGTTGGGGGTGTCAATTCAGTTCCTTCTCTGAATGCAAAGAAAGAGAAAGTTATGGCCATCCTGGGGCCTGAAGCTTTGGAAGGGATCCATTTGGCAGGGAGACATTGATCCATGTCCATCAACCAGGCCTTTGCCTTTAAAGTTGAGCACTTCAGCATCAGGCCTCCTCCAGTCCGGCCCTTCAATATCAGCAGTGGGTCCAGGTTATGGGCTATTGCTCCCTTCCCCTGACACACCTCAATCTGAAGCCTCCTCATGTGCTGAGCAACACCTCCTGAATTTCCAGAACACCAGCCATTAATCTAAAAGCTGCTTCAGTCTTAGAAGAAGAAAATAACTAAACTCCAGGCAATCAGAAAAGACTTGACAGCCCTGAGGGAGCAGCAAGACTGACATCATCAGGAGGTAATGGCCTATAGGAGGGCTAAATTAGAACTATTACAACAAAAGGCCAGTAAGCTCTCTGGTTTTACCAACCGACAGTAAGTGCAAATGGCATTATTAGTTAAATTGTGTGGCTGACAGCTTTGTAACTTTTTGAAAATGTGTGTATTTTCTTTTCACAGATGTAACCCTCTTCTGTTTTTGTGATTTTAATATTGTAACAGGTGATTTATTTTTTGACTATCCTGGGTTAATTTAAATTTTGTCAGGATCAATCCTGGTTGGCACCCGGAAAATTCTTTAGAAAAGTTTATTTTTGCTAGGGTGGCCACCACCACAAGCCTTTGATACAGCAAATCCCCTGTAGTTTAACATTACACTCAACTGGTATCACTTTACATTGTTCACAATACATAAGGGAAATAGCACATGTCTAGAATAGGAAAGGAAAGGTTCATTTGGCAAGGGAGCTGGAGGAGAAAACTTCTCTCCAGCAACTTCAAACTGGCTTTTCTACTAATTAAGGCTGATTGACGTCAGGTCGAACTAATCAGATAAGAGTGAAAGTGAAAAAGACATACAGGTGCATCTCAGTAAATTAGAATGTCGTGGACAAGTTCATTTATTTCAGTAATTCAACTCAAACTGTGAAACTCGTGTATTAAATAAATTCAGTGCACACAGACTGAAGTAGTTTAAGTCTTTGGTTCTTTTAATTGTGATGATTTTGGCTCACATTTAACAAAAACCCACCAATTCAACAAATCTCCCACCAATCTCAACAAATTAGAATACTTCATAAGACCAATAAAAAAAAAAATAAAAAAAACATTTTTGGCCTTCTGGAAAGTATGTTCATTTACTGTACATGTACTCAATACTTGGTAGAGGCTCCTTTTGCTTCAATTACTGCCTCAATTCAGTGTGGCATGGAGGTGATCAGTCTGTGGCACGGAGGTGATCAGTCTGTGGCACTGCTGAGGTGGTATGGAAGCCCAGGTTTCTTTGACAGTGGCCTTCAGCTCATCTGCATTTTTCTTGTTTCTCATTTCTTGACAATACCCCATAGATTCTCTATGGGGTTCAGATCTGGTGAGTTTGCTGGCAGTCAAGCACACCAACACCATGGTCATTTAACCAAATTTTAGTGCTTTTGGCAGTGTGGGCAGGTGCCAAATCCTGTTAGAAAATGAAATCAGCATCTTTAAAAAGCTGGTCAGCAGAAGGAAGCATGAAGTGCTCTAAAATTTCTTGGTAAACGGGTGCAGTGACTTTGTTTTTTTTTTTTTTTTAAAAAACTGTGGACTAACACCAGCAGATGACATTGCACCCCAAATCATCACAGACTGTGGAAACTTAACACTGGACTTCAAGCAACTTGAGCTATGAACTTCTCCACCCTTCCTCCAGACTCTAGGACCTTGGTTTCCAAATGAAATACAAAACTTGGTGTCATCTGAAAAGAGGACTTTGGACCACTGGGCAACAGTCCATTTATTCTCCTCTTTAGCCCAGGTAAGACGCCTCTGACGTTGTCTGTGGTTCAGGAGTGTCTTAACAAGAGGAATACGACAACTGTAGCCAAATTCTTTGACACGTCTGTGTGTGGTGGCTCTTGATGCCTTGACCCCAGCCTCAGTCCATTCCTTGTGAAGTTCACCCAAATTCTTGAATCGATTTTGCTTGGCAAGCCTCTCAAGGCTGCGGTTCTCTCCGTTGGTTGTGCATCTTTTTCTTCCACACTTTTTCCTTCCACTCAATTTTCTGTTAACATGCTTTGATACAGCACTCTGTGAACAGCCAGCTTCTTTGGCAATGAATGTGAAGGGTGTCAGTGATTGTCTTCTGGACAACTGTCAGATCAGCAGTCTTCCCCATGATTGTGTAGCCTAGTGAACCAAACTAAGAGACCGTTTTGAAGGCTCAGGAAACCTTTGCAGGTGTTTTGAATTGATTAGCTGATTGGCATGTCACCATATTCTAATTTGCTGAGATAGTGAATTGGTGGGTTTTTGTTAAATGTGAGCCAAAATGATCGCAATTAAAAGAACCAAAGACTTAAACTACTTCAGTCTGTGTGCACTGAACTTATTTAATAAACGAGTTTCACAGTTTGAGTTGAATTACTGAAATAAATGAACTTTTCCACGACATTCTAATTTATTGAGATGCACCTGTATGTACGTAACATTCACTACACACAGAGATGTAATGCTGGTCATTCTGTGTCAACTCAACCAGAAGTTCTACAACTCTTCTACATTGCTTCAAACTCTTTAACGCTAATAAACAGTGGATTACTACACTAAATATTCACCCATAAAAGTGTAATATTGTGGTCTACATTACAATGTTTTCTTTCTCCAGAATAGAAAAAAAAAAACAAAGAATAGATTATTATATCAAAAAGTTTTGGAAATTGGTTTGATTTGACATGTAATTACCCACCTCCCGTTCATGAGTACAACAAGATCTTCTTCACTGCAACTTCATTTTACACCCATTATAAGTACATTTTGTACCTTTCATCAAAGGGACAAATCCTCTGGCAATTACAAAACAAGAAAGAAGCACATAGCACAGTCATACAAAAGCCATCTAATCCTCATTCATAGACAGGTTGGCAGTTTTTACAATTAAACTGGGCTCTAAAGGTCTTGCAAAAGAAAAAATAAATAAGTGGATCCAAGGAGGCATTTAGTGCTGCAAACAGAATGGTGAGCTCCTTCAGAATGTAGAATGCCTGGACTGATGTATAATCACGCAACAGGGGTTTGATGAATATGTAAGGCAGTCTCACCAGATGATTGGGAACAAAGCACACGCAGAAGATGACCACCAGCATTAGTATGTTGTGCTCATAAACTCAAAGAACTATTTTCATGACAAGTGGCCAACAAGGTATTTATTATACTTGTTCAATGTATTGGACGACTGTGTGTTGTATAATTGCTGATGTGCTTGTATGCTCATATACGAATATAGTTCTCACGGCGTTGTGGCATTGAGGTGGTAAGGCGTTAAGACGTCAAAGGTGCAAAAGACATAAAGAAGACAACCCCAAGAATAAAACGCCCGTTCTAAAGAACCAACCTGTGTTTGTGTTGTTGTGAAGAGAGCTACATGCAAATTATACTTCAACTCAGGCATGTACTGACAAAACATGCACAAAGCTTACATCCTCCTTTGTCACACCCCTTATCCATCTTTTTCCTGAGAAACCAATGAGCATTCCCATCACGGATTCTAAATATGCTCTCACCTTGCAGTCAATCTATTTACCCCAGTTTAATATAAATTTCTATGGAGACTGGATTAATGAAACAGAAACATTTTTAATATAAATAAATATAAAAACGAGAATAGCTTGCAGCACTTAAATTCAAATACTGTGTATGAAAAAAAAAAATAATAATGTGTTAAAATAACGTGTGCTTTTATTATTTTCTGGACAGAATCCTCTGAACTATGTGCATTAATGTGTTTTGCAGCTAACCATGGGTCGCTTCATGTCATCTACCCACTCATTAAACTATTACAGGTGAGTGATTGCAAAAAGATGATCATTGCGACACTGCAAAGTGATGAAACCATGGCGCCATGTGCTTTTTAAAACCTTTTTATAGGTTTAACATCATATTACCAGCTCAGATGTTAAATATGTTGATTTGACTGGAAACACCAGGGAATGAAAATGTAAAGCATTGTTCCAGTTGGCTGAGACTTCAGGAAAACGGTGGATACATAGTCACATAAATAGTGTGCAGGTGCCCATACACAACCAAAATATAAAATGCAGTAGGGTAAAAAGGTTTAGACCAACATGGTTGACAGCTCATAATAGGCACCTGTTATGCCCCCTTTTACAAGATGCAGTATCTTTAAATGCAAAAACCACCTTTTAGGTTTTTATCATCATCTCTATCACACTGAGAATGTGTTTTAAAGCCATATCAATTTAAACTTCTGAAATATGGTTTTCTGAGTGCACACAAGCACACACACAGAAAGCATCTAAACTGAATTATCTTTCATGTCTTATTGCACTTAAACTGTCACATACACACAAGTTTATGTTAAAAACACAGTACCTATACCGCTGTCTACGCTGTTAATATGACCCAAACAATAAAATAAAAGCAGAAAATCACTCACTGTTCTTAAATGAATAATTTCTGTAGCTCTAATAAGAAGACATTTCTTATTTGAATGCTGCTTTTAAATGCTCTGGCATGAAAATAAATATGGCAGTCATAGGTGGGGTCTGTAAAATTTGAAATCACACTTTACAGATTCTGCAAATGGCTTGTTCAGAGACACTGCTTTTTATTTATTGGGATTTAAAAAAAAGGAGCGGGTGGATTTTTATCATTATAGGGTGGTTGTGTACACATACACTGCCAACACACATTTATGTCCAAACAACATGTAAAAGTGAATAGGTGCCCCTTAATGCAAACTCACCATTTTAGATCAGCTAACTGTATAGTGTATATGATTTTCATTTGAACTCAAAGCATAATTTTATAGGCTACACTCTGTTTCAGAGAAAAATGCAAAACTGTCACATTTCATTTACTGATGTGCTTCACTCGGGAGCGCTAAAATCAGCAGTGCATTTACTTATCTGCCAAAATAAAAGCTTTGCTGATTTTAGGTTTGAAAAATAGCAAAAATATCAAACAGGTTTAAAAATATTGTAGTGTCTGTGACTGCTTGAGACCGGTTCGGATCATGTAGCTGACCTGCACATACTTAACAAGCTTTGGCTTTGGCTAACTGCAACCGTGGAAATCTGTCTGTGACAGAAAAATCCAGACAGAAGTCCAATAGTGTGAGTCCACAATTTCTCTGTATTGTCCATATTTTGCCAATGTACATAGGGAAGTTTCTGCCATTGTCTTTCAATTTTCCCAATTTCTTCTGGAGAAGTCACAAATGCTTCAGACAGCTCAACAATTGGTTTTGAGGGAATCAAAGCATGACAGGCAGACAGTGTGTGCTTTCTTAATATTGCAAAATTCTCTGGTAAGCAGTGTTTTAATTCTTCAAGGAGGAGTTAAATTTGTGCAGTTTCTGCAACTTCTGGCGCCTTCTCTTCACTTATTGCTCTTTCTACCTCATATCCGAGTCGGTGGTTGAGGATCCAGTTATTGGTGCAATGTCCTCTGTTACAAAGTCCATATTTGCATTGAAAGATGTCACACTTCGGGCAAGTGACGGACAAAACGTTCAAGTGCATCAGTCAGCAGAGTCAAATTAGCTGTTTTAGCCTTGAATGATTGACAGCATATTCCTGACAGATAGTTGAAATGGTCTGCTTTGAGGGTCATAGTAGAGATGGTAAAGTTCCTCTGACATAAAACACCATTCTGTCTCACATACTAATCCAAAGTAAGTTTTTAATTCAAACCACTGTACACAATAATTCCTTTACCTGTTAAAGAAAAAGATAATTAACTTGGTCATTACTACTCATGATTCTCTCTGTCATCAGATCTTTTCATTGTGTAGGTTTTTTTGTGTTTGTTGGTCTTTTTAGTCCTTTCCTGCATCTTCATTAGTAAAGGTACTGAGTATGATGTGATACTCAATATCCCTGAACTCCTGTTCTCTTTCTTGACACAAGATTTCATTTGCACCAGTTACTCTAAAACAGAAATGCTGCTATGTGGTTTGTTTTTAATAATAATTGTCATTTTAATAGGGTTTTGTGTGCATCTGCTGTATGTTTATTGTTGAAGAGCTTTTTTCCTCTTGAAGATAATATTACAGAAAAAATCTCAACATTATGGATGACAAAAAAATGGCCTCAAACATAAACATGAATCAAATTAATCCAAACACGAGTATACAGTTTCACAATTTGGTCACAATAATCATTTATGTCCCAATATCTGCATACTTGTTTTGAGTACGTGCTCAAAAGAAAGGTTTTTTGTTTTCTTTCCCCTCCCAGAATTTTAGACAAATATGATGGTAACAAACAGGCAGAGAGTCCAGGAAACATATTTAAATCTAGACTATTTATATCATTTTGTAACAAGAGAAAAACCACAGTTAAAAAAAAAAAAAAAAAAAAAAAAAAAAAAAAATCTACAGCCACTAGGTTCACGAGAATCCTGGATATAAAAGACACTTGAATTTCTCTCTGCTAGTCTATGGTGTCTATTCAGACTATCAAAATAGCAGAAAAGGTTGGAAACGTTTATAGACGCAGTTAAATTAACCACAAATGGTGGCAAAAATATACCTACAGTATATGTGTGAATGAATGTACTGTATTACAAAGTTTAGGTTTTCATTGTGGAAAAAATAGTTTGTGTTATCAATGTTTTATATACCCAGATCATTCCATGTTGACTCAACTAGAATTTAGCTAAAATTTAGATTTTGATTCCGTTTATTTTTATTTTTCCTTGTGAAGAAGTACATAAATGAAGAAATGTTTTCCTCTTTAAATAAAATAAGCATTATCTGCATGTAAAAGTGACCACAAAAAAAAAAATCAACAATACGCAGATGGAGCCACACTGAGATCTCCATATATCTGGGATTGAACCTCACAGCTTTAAAAATTAAGATTTAAAACGAAAAGTTGGTTGTGAATAAGAATCTAAGAAGTTGTTATGCGATTTTTAACACTTTTTGAGTTATAGGCATGTCACTTTTGGAAAAAGAATATTTTTGGCACTCAGGTATGTTCCATGCAATTGTTTTGATAAAGGGAAACAAAGTACATTTCTAGTTTCAACATTTTTCTTCAGAAGTTCCTCTTCAAAAAATAGATGGCAGCTGTATCCAAAGTGGTTGTTTTTTGACCACTGAAAAATTAAACATCATTTAGTCATGGGGCCACACCGAAATCGTGCACACACATACACACACAAAGTGCTTTTTGGCATATAATGCAAGTATTTCTGAAGTTCTATAGAATTTAGTAGTAGACTTAACAAATCTCTGTGTAGAAATAAAAATGGTAGATAATGTGGCAAAATTTCTAAAGTAACTTTCTTCCTTGTAATTTGTATCCACATCTCAGGGGAACACTGCCATTTTAAACAAAATAGTGGATTACTCAGTAAATATTCATCCATGACATTTAATAATAAAGGTGCAATAGGAGATCTTGGAAAATGCTAACTTGCCGCAGCCCTGCAAAGTTCAGCTCCAACCCTAATTAAACCTCACCTGCCTGTATCTTTCTAGTAACCCTTCAGACCTTGATTAGCTTGTTCAGGTGCGTTTGATTAGGGTTGAAGCAAAACTCTGCAGGGCTGCGGCTCTCCAGGACCGACGTTCACCACCCCTGAACTAGAAGACCAGAGACAACATTACTACAATACATTGTAACACCAAGTTGAAATGTTCAACAGCCCAGAATAGGAAAACTGTGTGGTGCTAATAATGCATGGGAGACGAGAAGATGGCGTATTTTTTTCCCCCAGTTTAATAAATTGCCTCACACACTGGTCCACATACATGGGGATCGCGTGAGGAAAAATGTACACAAGCATGCATTTAACTCAGGTCACAAACAGAAAGGAAATAAATAAAGAGAGACAGGTGTCGGTAGAGCGAGTCCTCTCTTCACCTTTCCAGAACGTACAGATAGACGTTATGCACATGCGCAGTTGTCAGTCTGCCACAAAACTACTGTAATTGCTCTAATGGCCGTTACAGCATCATGTCATTAACCGTGAGAACACTTTATAGTACAGTTAGTAAAAGTATTACAATACCAGGAAGGAATATCAGGTTGTTGCTACTTGCCTGCCATTTTTGGTCAGTCTGCAAAGCGTATGTAAACGTGCTGATGACGTACCCTGTCTGCGCGAACAAAGTGCACAGAGGTATGCAAATACGTATTTGACAGGCAGATAGTTTGGACCAAACATTTTAATTGGACTAACATTTCTTGGTTCTATGCCTTCCACAGAATATATAAATACATTTAGACCACTTAACTTAATGATTGCTATCGGGATGTGAAGAGACTTTTTAACCAGCATAACAAAAACATGTTTCTGAAGACAATCCTATTGCACCTTTAAATAGCTTTCATCATTATGTGTTCTAAAACTTGGTTGATTTGACACAAATTGATCCACATCCTTTTCAGGAGTACAACGACATCTTGCAAATTCACTTCTTCTAGACCAGTTTTCTTTTTTAGTAAAGGTGCTTATCTTTTGGTAATTACAAAACAATAGAGAAGCACATCACAAAGCATAATAATACAAAAACCAGCTAGTCCTCATTCACGGACAGACTGGCGACTCCTTGTAGATAATTTAAACTGTGCTCTGAAGGTCTTGCAAAAGAAAAAGTACATAAGTGGATCCAAGGAGGCGTTTAGTGCTGCGAGGACGATGGTGAGCTCCGTCAGGATGTAGAATGGCTGCGCTGCTGCACAATCACGCAGCAGGGGTTTGATGAACACGTAAGGTAGTTTCACCAGGTGATAGGGAACAAAGCACACGCAAAAAATGACCACTAGCACTAGCATGTTGTGCTTAGACCTTTTGAATGTTTGGCTTCTGAAACTGACCTGTGAAGAGACCTGAACTTGTCTAAGCTTTTGATGAGCCTTCCAGTATAGCACAATCAGAGATACCAGGACAAAAACGAATCCCACAAAGGTCACACAGTGGATGACTTTGTAGGTCACACTGAGCTGGGAACTGTGGAGGGATTCACATGTAAACGCATCAGGCATTTGACCCCAGAAGTTCTGGAGAAAGAGGGTCAAGTAGATGGAAGCCAAGGCTAAGAAGCACAGCCAAGTTGCTGCAGAAATGTAGTAGGCGGTACGAACTGTCTGCAGAGCTTGAGTCTCCACTGGCCTGACAATCATTAGGTACCTGGAAAAAAATAAATTATATGTAATCATGTACACAAACTGTATCCTTTTTTTTTTTTTTTTTTATGTTATGTTATTATAGGGACAGTCACCCTTGAACTTGGGGAGAACTTGGATCAATCACAATGCTTTCATGGATCACACGCTTTTGGGTTTGAGCCTACAATTTTTCAACTAGAGGTCAGTCAATTGTGTATTTTACAGATACAGATAAGTAGGTTGGACCACACTGGGGTGTGTTTCCCAAAAAGCATTGTTAGCCAACTATGGTTTGCTACCAGCATCGAAGTTTAATGAATGGGTAGCTGTATCGTCACGCTACGATGGAATGAACGCACAATGAAGATGAAGATGAAAAGCAATTCAAACTGTTTTTAATAAATCCACACGAGGCAAATCACAGGACAGACAGGCAGGATACACATATAGAAACTCAGTAGACCAGACAACCAAACAGTGAACTGACTACAACTTAAATAGGGTAGCTAATGAGGGACAGACAGGTGAGGATGATTAATAAGACACAGGTGAACTAACTAATCAAAGTAATAAAATGCCAGAAATTCAGATCTGCTGATGCTCAAAACAAGTACTTTACAGGACTATGAGAGCACAGGGTGTCTTTTGAGACATTAATTTAAAATCTGACATATTTGCTCACTTAGTGGGAAACTCAGTTCTGCCGCCAGGTTGTTTTAAACCAATTAGCTATAAGATTTAATTGCCAGGTTACTAACTCTTTTGCAGCAGTAACATTACATCAAATGCTAAAGTTTCTGGAGAAGAAAAATGTAAAAAAATTTTAAATTAAGTAATGACAAGCATTAGGTGTATACCTGTTTGCAGCAATGAAGTCCATGAAGAAAATGCTTGCATACATGTTTATGTAGAATGCTGTTGTTCCAAAGCTGCAGTAAATATTGCTCATTATCTGTGAATTATTGGCGTAGGCAGCAATGCGCAAAGGTAAACAAAGGCAAAGGAAGAAATCGGCTGCAACCAGGTTCTTCATGAAGACTGTGACACTGGACTGAACCTGCTGATCGGTGCAGAAATACACCCGCATCGTGATGCAGTTCAGCACCAGACTGACAAGAAAAAGGAGTGAATATGCAACTATGAAAACCTCATTGGCAGGGAGTTCACAAAGAGCTTGTGTCGTGTTAGTAGCGTTTGCTTTCATGGTGAAAGTGGTGAAAGTTGTGAAGTTGGTTGCCGGCACTGGAGATTCCATCTATATAAGGCCAAAAAAGAAGAAAAAAAAAATATATATATTTGAACACTGCTCTTATTGTGTTATACTTTCAAAGTCAGAGTGAAGATCTATCAAACACACACACACACACACACACACACACACACACACACACACACACACACACACACACACACACACACACACACACACACACATTTTTGAAGAAAACACCCAGAATTGTTTGCCCATAATTGAATTTTTAAAGAGATATTTACTAGCACTAATTTATAAATGCTTAATATAAATCAATCACTAAATCATTTTTTATACATGAGATATAATTTATGTTTAGAAATTTACTGATTTTAATGGCAGGACATTATTTTTAATCTATATATTAGGGCTGCACAATATATTTCAAAATAAAATCAATATTGCAATATGGCTCAGTACAACCTGTTAAATTGCAGCTTGCTTCATTTAGAGTGAATCGAGCTGTTCCGTGATGCTGAGATCATGGGGCTGCATGCGTATAAATGGACACTGCAAAGCTTCACTCTCAAACCGGCAGTGGATATCTTTATTTGTGTGCAACCTGAAAAAAGAAAATCTTGATGTTGTTTTTTTTTTTTTTTTTTTTTTTTTTTGTACATCTTACAATATATTTTAAAGAGTTTGTTGTTGTTTTGTACTACAAAATGGTTACTGAAAGAGGTTTGACATTATTTTTGTAAAAAGCAAACCCAAGTGAACTGTATGTGTGTATATAGCAGAGAAAATAATTTTGGCAATATCATCCAGTCCTAATTACTTATCACTATTATTTGAATAATTGTAAATATTAATTAGCTGCATCAATTAGCAATTGCATCAATCAACTTACTTCATATGCACTTGTAAGCCGTTGATC
The DNA here is from genome assembly GCA_036247105.1 of Cirrhinus mrigala. Taxonomy (NCBI): domain Eukaryota; kingdom Metazoa; phylum Chordata; class Actinopteri; order Cypriniformes; family Cyprinidae; genus Cirrhinus; species Cirrhinus mrigala. Next base: position 4,087,411 of record CM070021.1, read on the forward strand.
TAGCAGTTTGTCCAGCTTTCAGTGTGCTCACACAAATGAAAGTGAAAAAATAAAAGCAAATGCATCTTGATGCGTGAGGAGCTAAAGAAAAACATGTTTCAGAAAAAAAAAAAAAAAAATTTGAATGTTTGCTGGCTTGATTTGCATAACAGATGCTAAATATACTTTAACTCCGTTATGTAATGACAAAACATGCACAAAGCTTATATCCTCCTCTGCAAAGCCACATATACCATATTATACATTTGACTAGTTTTAAAATTCAAAAGCATATCAGTGCATGTCAACAGTTTGTTGATTTTTCTTAAAAATAGTTCTAGTACACACATGAACAATACATGAATAACACACTTTTTTTTTCCAAGTTCTGCATTTAATTGTTTTTTTGTATGCTTGTTTGTTTGTTTGTTTGTTTGTTTGTTTGTTTGTTTTCTTTATTTTTCCAAACTTACTACTTAGTAGATTTTTTTTTTTTTTTTTTTTTTTTTGTTGTCCAAAAAGAAGAAACATAGTGTACATAATTAATTTCCAGTCTACTGATAAATTGTACATGGAGAAGTAGGCTATTTTTTTTCCAACATGTAATGAAAGCACGGTGTAGCATTTTTTCCCCAACAGTGATGAACAGAATTTAGTTAAAGGGGTCATCGGATGCAAACTTCACTTTTACATGTTGTTTGAACATTAATGTGTGTTGGCAGTGTATGTGCAAATCTACCCTATAACGATAAAAATCCATGCAGTGGTTTTTAATTAATCTGTAAAAATAATATCCCCTTTTTCAAATCGAGCCGTTCTCAGATGCCTGTCGTTGTGGCTTCACACCAACAGAGGCCGCTCCCACCATAGTTGATTGACAGAGCGTCTTACCTCAGATCAGCTGTAACAGTCCGACCTCCATTGTTTCGATGCTGGAGCAGGGATGTAAGTTAGACAAGAATATCTCCGATTGAGTGATGGAGGTGTTGTGTTGCTGGATGTAATAATGAACGTAGTGGTCGTCATTTACTCCCGACATTGGGAATTTTTAACCAAAGTATATTATAGACTTTTCATTAAGACCCTAAAGAATCATATCAACTTGTGGAAAATGGGCATCCGATGACCCCTTTAGTTAAGAACTAATAGCCTATTACTGCATTTCTGTAATGACACACCATGATCATTCACAGTCACTTTTATTCTGGCTGGACATGATGATAGGTGATGTGTTTCTTTTAATCAACTAGAATATTTGAATTAATATCTCATTACTTTATAGAAAAAAATGGCAGACATGCAAAAAATCCTCAAAGGGGCATACAGTAGTTCTGTAGCCTGCATTAGCATCTTCCTGTATTTTAGCTACAGATACCAAAGTGGAGTCAGACACGTCACTGCCATCTGCTGACAAAGAACAGTATGACAGCCTCTGAGTTTTATGTACATTAAACTGATATTAGTAGTGAGTTTAAGACAGCAATCTACACAATAATTTTGTTAAATTACCTGTTAAAGAAAAGTATCTTAGGCATCACTAATCTCTCCGTCATCTTTTCTTTTAGGTTTGCTTATTTCTTATTTTCTTTCTTTCTTTCTTTCTTTCTTTCTTTCTTTCTTTCTTTCTTTCTTTTTCTTTTTTTCTTTCTTTCTTTTTTATTTCAGAAGATATCACAAAAACTTAATTTCTTAAATGTAAAACATTTTAAATTTATGCTGAATGCTGAATTTTCTTCTAAAATTTTTCTTTTTAGTGAGAAATATAACCAGGATAACTTCTTCATATAGGCTTTGAGAAAAGCACATAAAATGAATTTAAAGTGTCTGACTCATGAGACTTGCAGTTGCAGAGTAAGTAAACAAAGTATTGCTTCAAACAGTCAACAATTAATAATGTATAACATATAGAAGTTGTAACTGGCATGATTCTTTATAAATGAACTTCCCCCACCCTCACCTCCCAAGGGTGATCTAGAGCTGTAGAGACTCTAGTGACAATCCAGCAGTAAGTTTAAGGTCCATAAGCTTGATATATCAACAACTGACCATTAAAACACACTGACAAACAGAATGCTCTCTGACTTATTAGACCTATGTTAAAATAATAAGCAAATAAACTTGTCATGGCGCAAGTATGAAAGGCCCTACAGGCCTAAATTCATTCTGGTGCTCTCAAACACTTGCATTCTCCTTTAACATAAATACCATTTTACTCTCATAATCACATACTTTAACACATACATTCATACATTTCTGATCTCATAATTCTTTATTTTAATGCACACATTCAATCATTTACCTGTCATATTTATGTATTTTAATGCACACATTTAATATTTTGCTCTCACGTTGCCTTTTTTTTTTTTTTTATAACACACATCATTACAATTTTTTTTCTTATATTTATATTTTAAAACAAACATAGCCTACATTTTGCTCTCATATTCATATATTTTACGCACACATTTATGAAGCCAAAACTGTTTACCATGTACACTGTGCTAAGGATTATACAGTATGAGCACAAACTTGTGAAATGTACGTTTGCTAATTTTGCAACACACTTTGGCATCACAGTCAATTCTGTAGCGTTAACTAATATTTTCAAAAACCATCCGTAATAAAAATAATTAAACAACAAGACAAAATGTCCTGTGTATGTACAGCAGTGGTACATTACCTAACAACAACTATTATATCTAGACCACAATCTAGACCATTGTTACAAAGTGAAAGTAACATTAGTAACCCTTTTAAGATTGATGGTGTCTAATCTGACATTTTTCTAGTTCTGTATCCTGTGTCTTGTTTATAAGCTTGTTAATTTTAGTGTATGGAGTGATTTGATGCACTCCCTGTCACCAGTTTTGGTGTAGTGTTAAAGGGCATGAATAATGAAACAAATGACAGCCAACTTTTTTACAACAGGTGTGGTAGGAATAAAAAAAAAAAAAAAAAAAAAACCATATCATCCTAAATTTTGTTTTATGATTTGATTAGCACAGATTGCAGTTCTGGATAAATATCAAATATAATGCTTTGTTTTTCAGAGCCAAAACACATCATCACGATACTTTCAGCAAAGATGTCATCCATCTTCTGATGTCATCAAGCAAGGACATATAATGAATGGATTTGCATTTCCTGGCACCAGAGGACTTTCACTTGGAGGATGCCTTTGGAAAAAAGAATATCTAATTTTCAGCAGTGAAAGTTAAATCAAAAATTTCACCCACAGTTTTTTTTTAGCCTAGAGTGTCTGATGGGTGCTGGGCAGGAGCTTTTTCAGTTAATCCACTTCTTGTACTTACCAGCCAAAATTCCTCAAGCTCACCTAACCAGAGTAGCACTCGGGCAATTCATTGTTCTGCATTACCCTCTACCTCAATACACCATCATTCAGTGTACTGATAACTACCTTTCAGTAATGTCCATGCCTAGCACTATGGCTTGACAACAGTCCTTCTTGCATTGTTTCAGTTTTATTCTTTAAGTGGATAATATTGCGTTTCTTTTCGGACCACCTGCATTTATGAATGTGAAACTTGCCATATAGTATAAGATTTAATATTTAAAAATGTATATAACGTGTGTCCTTCTGAATGACACAAACCTAAATAACAAGTGAAAAGTGTATATATATTGTTTGGACATGTAAGCGTTATCATACAAATCTAAAAATTATATTGCATAACATTGTTACAGTTGCTGCAAGCTAGCCTCCCAACCATCTAAGGCAGACGTAGAATAACAATTGCAAAAAAAAAAAAAAAAAAAAAAACTCGACTGCAAGTACAATAACATTATTAGTCTTAACTCTTAACCTCTTAACCTTAAACTCTTAATTTCAATTTTTATTTTTTTTTTCTCTTCGCATTTCTCCAAGAAATCTCAGGTGTAAAGGTATAACGGAGGAACAGACATACAGAAAAGTGGAAGTTAGCTGACGTCATTGGTGACAATCTGCCCTATAGACCCTTTTCAGAGTCAGAGGGATACCCCTATGACGTCACAGTAGGGGGAAATCTGAAACAATTTATTTTCAGACACTGCTTCTGATTTATGTGGATTATTAAAAAAGCAGTGAATGGATTTTTATCATTATAGGCCAGTTGTTTACCCACACTGTGGACACAGCGTTCAAACACCATGTCAAAGTGAATTTTGCACAATAGGGGACCAATTAAGATATCTTTCACACCAGTGATTCTAGAACAGAAATGCTGCTATTAATGGATTTTAGTAATTAATAAGTGATGTCATTAGAATAGGGTGGTTTTATTGGCATCTGTTGTGTTTATTGTGAGTACAGAACAGAAAGAATTGTAGTGATAACGTACTGTATACATGATTAATCATTAAAATATTAAAAGTAAGCCTATTTATATCCTTACATAACAGAAGGAAAACCACTATAATTCAGGTTCACTGAAATTCTGGGTTTAAAAGACATTTAGATTTCTATGTACTGATCTATGGTGTCTATTCAGACTATCAAAATAGTGTAAAAGGTTTCGTGTAATATGTGACCGTGGACAACAAAACCAGTCATAACGGTCAATTTGAAGTTTGAGAAAGAGATGCATTATCTGAAAGCTGAATAAAAAAGCTTTCCACTGATGTATTGTTTGTTAAGATAGGACAATATTTGGCCGGGACATTTGCAAATCTGGAATCAAAGGGTGCAAAAAATAAATAAATAAATAAATAAAAATATTGAGAAAAACGCCTTTAAAGATGTCCAAATGAAGTTCTTAGTAATGCATATTACTAATCAAAAAGTTTTTATACATTTATGGTAGGAAATGTACAAAATATCTTCATGGAACCTGATCTTCACATATATGATTTTTATGGAAGCAAATAAATTAAATTGACCATAAATGGTGGCAAAGAATATTTACATTATTATTATTTGTGAAAAGATTTACCACATTCTAACGTCTAGTTTATAAATCAGGTTTTCATTGTGGAAACAATTGCTTGAATATTATTATTATTATTATTATTATTATTATTATTATTAAAGGGGTCATCGGGTGCCCATTTTCCACAAGTTGATATGATTCTTTAGGGTCTTAATGAAAAGTCTCTAATATACTTTGATTTTAAAATTCTCAATGGTTTTGTAAAACAACACCCTTTTTACCTTGCCAAAATCAGCTCTGCAAAAATCATCTCATTCTAAGGGGTTGTCCCTTTAAATGCAAATGAGCTCTGCTCACCCCGCCCCTCTCTTCTCTCTGTGGAAAGACGATCTTGTTTACATTAGCCGGATTTAGCCGTGTTTAGCCGCTAAACTTCCTAACTACCACCTTATAAGGAAAGGCGATCACAAAGATTCATAAAAAACGCTTATACTCACTTCTGCTGTAAGTGAAGCTGGATCATTAATGATTTGCGCGAAGATAGACGGATATATGTAGATCGGGAGTGGCATTCCCTTCACAAACAAATGTAATCCACCGCATCTTCAGCGGCTCAATGTCGGGAGTAAATGACGACCACTATGTTCATTATTACATCCAGCAACACAACACCTCAATCGCTCAATCGGAGATATTCTTGTCTAATTTACATGCCTGCTCCAGCATCAAAACATGGAAAGTTACTGGACTTTGACAGCTGGTCTGAGGTAAAACGCTAATGTCAATCAACTATCGTGGGAGCGGCATCTGTCGGTGTGACGGCACACCGACAGGCATCTGAGAACGGCTCGATTTGAAAAAGGGGATATTATTTTTACAGATTGATTAAAAACCACTGCATGGATTTTTATCATTATAGGGTAGATTTGTACATACACTGCCAACACACATTAATGTTCAAACAACATGAAAAAGTGAACTTAGCATCCGATGACCCCTTTAATATACTTTGGTTAAAAATTCTCAATGGTAGTGTAAAACAACACCCTTTTTACCTTGCCAAAATCAGCTCTGCAAAAATCATCTCATTCTGGTCGAGGCTGCTTTAAATGCAAATGAGCTCTGCTCGCCCCGCCCCTCTCTTCTCTCTGCTGCTCGGAGAGATTGTTTACTTTAGCCACATTTAGTGCTTTTAGCTGCTAAACTTGCTAACTAGCACATTATTAGAATAAGACGATCGCAGAGATTCATTAAAAAAAAAAAAAAAAAACACGGTAACGCTTTAGATTACAACCCGCAAAGAACTACGTAAGTAAACTGAATTTACGGTGTATGTTTCTGCAATTATAGTGTACCTATAAAGTACGTACATGTAGGTATAAGGATACAATATGTTATATTTGGGTAATAAGGGGATAACAAACCAGATATTGAACCTGCAAAGAACTACATAAATATACTGAATTTACGGTGTACGTTTCTGTAATTATAGTGTACCTATTAGTACGTATGTGTTGGTATAAGAGAACAATAGGCTATGTTACGTTTTGGTAATTCGGGGGTAACAACCAGATATACAACCTGCAAAGAACTGCGCAAGTAAACTTAAGTTACAGTGTATGTTTCGTATTTATATTGTACCTACGTGTAAGTATAAGGCAGCAATACGTTACGTTTGGGTAATAACGGGGTAGCAAATAGATATACAAATAATTTAAAATAATTTATAATGGATTAATTTAAAAAACTTAACAGGTACCTGTTTTATTAAATCGTAAGTTTGGTGCATCTATACGTAAGCTTTTTAAAATTACTGGGAAATTATACTCTTGTTCCATGTAGTTACAGGGTAATTGTGCCATCTGCGGGCTGTAAATTAAAGTGGCGATTGTTCCCCTCTTGTTCAAGGAAGTTACAGGGTAGGTGCAATACATAAACACACAATCTGTGTATTTTAATATTTTTTATAGTCGCTAATCCCACTTCTACCTCTAAACCTAATGTTAACTATGACTGAACAGTAATAAAAATATAAAAAACAGGAAAGTGCAATCACAATCATTTATTTATTGCAAAAATGTCAACAGCCATACAAAAAAGTATTCTAAATAACGATGCGTTGCAGCCGCAGTCTTTTTTTGGCGGAATACAGTAGGTTTGAGGTGCAGTAGGATGAGAGCAGAATTTAAATTGTTAATCGCTGAAAATATTATCCAGATTATTGTCTTGATCCACTCCTCGAAGGCGCCCGCGCGTCCAACACATCTCACCAGAAACACGGCATGTCGTAATCTGTGACGAATGCAGGCGAGAGCCAATGAACGTCCGATTTTCCTGTCGCAAAATGCACTTTAGCACGGGTTTACGGCTGTTGCTGCTGGACTCACTGCTAGAGATGGAGATGAAGATCGCCGGACAAAGCCTTGAATTTGGTTCTGGTCCTCGGAAATCGTATGGATTCTGAAGATCTGGGTTACAGCGCACAAATAAAATGGTTTAATTTGTAATTATGATGCGTGTTCGGTGTATTTTATGGTTCTATTGTTAGTCACAGCATGTTAGAGAAAACGCCTTTGTGTTCCACCACAAACGAAGTTAATATTACATGAATGATTAAACGATTGCAGAAATATTATTTATTTTAAGGTTTTAACGTGTAGTCATGATAACATTATGTAGACCTATTCTTGGAAACGAGCTGGCAACAGAAATCACACAGAACAGAATGAAATGTTATAATTTCATATTACGTAAACGTTAAATGTTTAGATGATGTAAATATGTCAGTATTGTACATTTATTGTCTGTAAAATGTAAATAAATGTACATTTTGTAGAACCACATTTTACGTCGCGTTGTTATTGTATTTGTTATTGTTATTGTTGGTATTGTACCCTGTAACTTCCTTGAACAAGAGGGGAACAATCGCCACTTTAATTTACAGCCCGTAGATGGCAAAATTACCCTGTAACTACATGGAACAAGAGTATAATTTCCCAGTAATTTTAAAAAGCTTACGTATAGATACACCAAACTACGATTTAATAGAACAGGTACTTGTTAAGTTTTTTAAATTAATCCATTATAGATTATTTGTATATCTGTGATAAACGTAACCTATTGTTCCCTTATACTTACACGTAGGTACAATATAAATACGAAACATTCACCGTAACTTTAGTTTATTTACGCAGTTCTTTGCAGGTTGTATTTCTGGTTGTTACTCTCTATTACCAAAACGTAACATATTGTTCCCGTATACCTACACATACGTACTAATAGGTACACTATAATTACAGAAACGTACACCGTAAATTCAGTATATTTATGTAGTTTTTTGCAGGTTGAATATCTGGTTTGTTATCCCCTTATTACCCAAATATAACATGTTGTTCCCTTATACCTACATGTACGTACTTTATAGGTACACTATAATTGCAGAAACATACACCGTAAATTCAGTTTAATTACGTAGTTCTTTGCGGGTTGTAATCTAAAGCGTTACCAAAAACACCCTTATACTCACTTCTGCTGTAAGTGAAGCTGGATCATGAATGATTCACGTGAACATAGACGGATTATGTAGATCGGGAGGCGCATTCCCTTCACAAACAAATGTAATCCACCGCATCTTCAGTGGCTCAGATGTCGGGAGTAAATGATGGCCACTATGTTTATTATTACATCCAGCAACACAACACCTCAATCGCTCAATCGGAGATATTCTTGTCTAACTTACATCCCTGCTGCGGCATTGAAACAGAGGGCGGACTGTTACAGCTGATCTGAGGTAAGACGCTCATGTCAATCAACTATCATGGGAGCAGCCTCTGTCGGTGTAAAGATCTCTTTAGACATAACATAAAGGAACAAAGTAATACAGAAGTTACAAGATCTTTAAATGAAAGCAATAATAAACTTGAGAGAGGACATTGCCAAGATAGAAAACAAATGCAAAACTACCTGTTTTAATAAAATAAACTGTGCATAAAATGAACGTGAAATACAAAAGACTTAAATTAACCCAACCCAAAAGCAAGAGAAAAAGAAATACAAAATAAATCGTGCCTAGGGTGATCATACGTGACATTTTTTCCGGGAACACGTTCTGGCCAGGATTTCTGTGTTGCCTAAAATAACCAGGTTTTGGCTGTTTGCACTACGCAGATCAATCATTGTATGACATCTAAGTACCGTGAGAATTATAGAGAGCAGACAGCTCCTTATGCTTTTGAAATGTGAAATGACATCAAATGGTACTTCAATGTCACACATTGACTGGTCTGTGTGGCACCGCTTCAGGTCAAACAAACCTGATATGTATGCGTATTTGCATCACTGTGGCTGTTCTCTGTAAATCCAACCTTCTCACATGCCACGACTGGTAGATTGTGTACATTGCCTGCATGTTATTGTTCAAACTACTTTTAGATCATTACCTTTGGCAAGTATGAAAACAGAAAAAACAAAGCCAAAACCTGGATATTTGAATGGCACATATGGTCACCCTACTTTACATGGCACACAATACACAGGGGAAAAATGGCAAATGACTGGAACAGGAGGAATTGCTGTTTAGCTAGTGAGTTAACCCTTTAAGTGTCCCTCCCATTTTTGAACACAGACATAAAATGCACTATTCAGACTTAAATTTATATAATTATAAATTAAAACATTTTGTAATATGATTTTGATGTACAGTTTCCATGGTAATGGAATGTCTGATTTTAAAATGCCTTTCAGAGGATGAATTTTGAGATTTTAAGTTTTGAACTGATATATAATTTCTTATGATTTCTAAAGTGTGATAGGGAAAAAGGCAACGAAGTAAGTCTTTTGTGACAAAGGTCAGAACTCATGTTATGATGTAGATTTTTTAAGTTGCACTCTTGACATATATTAATCTATTACTTTTCCTACATAATTTGTAACAAAAAAAATATAGTAAAATATCTGTTAGACCTTTCCAACGATGTCTAGTTTGTCATGATTAGATTAGGATTATTTGTAATATGGTGAAGTAAACTTGGGCGTCCCACAGAGTGGACGGTGACAGTTAAAGCGTTAAACAAGAAAACTCCAGACTCATCTCTCCAGCAGTTTCAAACTGGCCAGCTTTTGTAACAAAGCGCATGGCGATGGAGCAAATCAGAAGAAACACTTACTCAACAGACATAACATGGGTAACACAGGTAATTCTGTCATCTCAACCAGAGGTTCCCCCGGCTGAAGATTATGACTCTTAACTCTTTAACTCTATAATATTTATATAAATTTGGTTGATTTGACAAGGAATTACCCACCTCCTTTTTATGAGATCCTCTTCATTGCAAATTCACTCTTTTTACACCCATTTTCTTTCCGCAAAGGTACTCATCCTCTGACAATTACAAAAGAAGAAAGGAGCACATCACAAAGCACAATAAAATAAAGACCATCTAATCCTCATTCATGGGCAGGTTGGTGACCTCTAAAATTAAACCGGGCTCTGAAGGTCTTGCAAAAGAAAAAGTAAATAAGTGGATCCAAGGAGGCATTTAGTGCTGTGAGTAGGATGGTGAGCTCCTTAAGGATGTAGTACACGTGGACTGCTGTACAATCACGCAGCAGGGGTTTGATGAATATGTATGGCAGTTTCACCAGTTGATAAGGAACAAAGCACACACAAAAAATGACCACCAGCACTAGCATATTGTGTTTAGACCTTCTGAATGTTTGGCTTCCGAAACTGACCTGTGAAGAGACCTGAACGTCTCTGAGTTTTTTATGAGTCTTCCAGTATAGCACAATCAGAGCTACCAGGACAAAGATGAAGCTCACAAAGGTCATACAGTGGATAATTTTGTAGGTCAAACTTAGCTGGGAATTGTGCTGGGATTCACAGGTAAATGCATCAGGAATTTGACCCCAGAAGTTCTGTAGAAAGAGGATCAAGTAGATAGAAGACAAGGCAAACAAGAACAGCCATGTTGCTGCAGAAATGTAGCGGGCAGTATGAACCGTATGCAGAGCATGAACCTCCATTGGCCGGACAATCTTTAGGTACCTAAAAAAAAAATATGCAATCATGTATACAAACTGTATAATATGTACTTTTTGTACATTACTATAGAGGCCATCCCCCTGAAGTGGCATATAGGTATGAAAGTATTAAAATGAATACTTAAAGGGATAGATCACACAAAAATAAAAATGTTGTCATTAATTGCTCACCCTCATGTCATTCCAAACCTGTAAAACCTTCGTTCATCTTCGGAACACATTAAGATATTTTTGATGAAATCTGAGAGCTCTCTGACCCTCCACTGACAGCAATGCAACTGAAATGTTCCCAAACCCAGTAGTAAGGACATTGTTAAAATAGTCAATGTGACATCAGTGATCCAACCATAATTTTATGAAGCAATGAGAATATTTTTGTTTTCTTTGCACACGAAAAGTAATGACTTTATTCATCACTATCTGTACCACGACGCATGTGTGTGCATTCTTCTGCTTGTAAACAAGGCACAGCGCATGAACACACATCACCAGCAACACACGCATGCATCATGGTAGGCCCGCTTTTGATAATAGCAGCAGATGGTGACACGGGGGAGACGAACTGTTGAATAAAGTCATTATTTTTGTTTTCTTTGGGCACAAAAAGTATTATTATAGCTTCGTAAAATTATGGTTGAACCACAGATGTCACATAGACTATTTTACTGATGTCCTTACTGCGTTTCTGGGTCTGGGGATATTTCAGTTGCATTGCTGTCTATGGAAGGTCAGAAAGTTCTTGGATTTCATCAAAAATATCTTAATTTGTGTTCCAAAGATGAATAAAGGTCTTATAAGTAAAGTGTTACCATTTCACATAAATCCAAACAATTATGCGCATCTCTTTCCCCGGCAAACAGAATTTTCCGTTATTCATGAGACAATGCTTCCCTGTCAAACACGGAAATTGTAAATTTCCGTGTTTTCACTGTTATACACTAAGGTGCTATTATGCATCTCTTGAATGAGTCTTGAATATGCCAATCAAAAACACAGACCAGGAAGACGTAGAGACAAGCGATCTCGTATGTATGCATATGCATATGGAAAATAATGCGATCATCGGAACTTAACCGCATATAAATGAAAACTGCCTAATGTTAGCAAGTGAAATGTCGATCCAGGAAGTGGTAAAGGCGCTCATCTGGTATTGGGAATGCTATTTCTTTAAGTTTCACTGATTACTGCAACTTGCTGTGATTAAGCAAGCACCATGCTTGTTGAATAAAGCTATTAAGTTTACTGATAAGAAAAATTTGTCTACACTCAGACGGGTTGTCAGATTGAGTGTCAATGGGAGGTGACAAACCTGTAAACTGGTGAGTTGATTTATTGAGTTATTATATGGAGTTGTGATAGCGTTTTAAATAGATGCTGAAGCTTTTAGGCAAGGTAGAATCTGCGATCTCTGAACCATTTGTGTGTGTATTGCTTTTTGTAACCACTAGGGGTGTCACAATTCTTAATATAATATTGAACCGTTCGGTACGACATCTACGGTTCAGTACGCGCTTGTAAATTGCGGTTTTTCGGTTTTGCATTTAAATAACTTCCTTGTTTTATTTCTCTTGGAATTTGCTGTATGTGTGCCCGCAGTGTTTGAAATATCTTCCTTATGTGATCTGATGTGGATTCTCATCACAGAATGAGGCAGACAATAAATTCTATACTCATATTCTATGTATGTCGATTAGCAGTGGCTTATGAAAATACACGAGATGGCTTGAAGAACACAGATAAACCATATATTATTGCAAACGAGTGTTTATTGTCCTTACATTTCATCGTTCCAAACGTTTAACATTATATCTTGTTTTAATTCAGTTACAGCAATAGCGATGCCTTTATCCATATTAGTGAAGCTGGAACGGAACATCATCAGCGCTACTTCTTTGACGCGTATGTGGATTTTACCCACAAGGGCGCCCTCTAGCGTTCATTATGAGCGAAACCGATTCTATTTTGCGTAAAAATTGAAAAAATAATACCTCTCTCAAAAGAAAAATTAAGCAGACATATACTAAACCACACTTATTCCAGTGTACAGAGGTTTACGGGAGTGTTTTGTTGATTTGTTGCAAAAAAAAAGTGACAAGATATCAGAACCGAACCGAAAATCGTGGTTAAAAACCGAGGTACGTATTGAACCGTTGACTAACTGTATTGTTGCATCCTGTGGGATTATACATTTAAGAATCTGTTTAAGATATGCTGATCCTATGCTCTGACATAGCATCACATGAAATACTAAGGTGAAGTACATTGTATTTAGCATTTAACCCTGTAAAGCCCACTGTTGCAGAATTACAACATCACTTTTAACAATTCTAAAAAAAGGCCAGCAAATGTTTTTTTTTTCCTCAAAACCACATTGGCATATTTAATGGGTCCTATTGTTTGTCCTCACGATGCTATTGGATAGAAAAAGTGTTTATAGGTCTGGTCATCTTGCCGTGAACTTACTCTACCTGCAAACTTCGCATTGAGCTGATCTCCTTTTTTTGCATGACTGGATTTGTCAAGATTTAAGTAAGTAAAATTCCTTAAATATTTTTTGTGTGTTTATTACAATGTCTAGAACATATACATATTTAGTTATTTTAGAAAACATTAATCAAATTTGATTTAGAGCTTATTATGTCTATGTTGTAATTCTACAACGCTGGGTCAGAGTGGTAGCCTGTTGCATTGTTTAGGGACAGGTGTGAATGGTCTTGAATGTGAACCTGTTAGTGCTCTGGGGGGATGCATGTGTCCCTTTTAGTATGATAAGCAGAGAGCATAATAGGCCAATCAGACAGTATTGTTTGAATGTAGTGGAATTTTGATTAGCATTTGCATTGAAATGGTAATACTTCGATGGATAATACTTAGATCTCTACCCTTGATACATGGTCTACTACCCTGTCTATTCTTTGTTTATCTGCTACAATATAAGACCTATATGTGTTATTCACATATTTAATTAAATTTTTCCAAACTTTTTCAGTTTCAGAATGCCACCAGTGCAGAAAGGTCATCTATTCAGTGTGCAGGATGTGATTGCTGCAGTCCAAAATGGAGAGGGATTTTGAAATGGACTCGGATGACACTGATGCAAGTGACTCAGAGAATGAAGATGTAGGTGAAATGGACAAAGAAAACCACCAACCCATTGACTGCCCAGCCAATGATGATGTGGACGTCAAGCCCCAACCAAAAAAAAACACCGTGCCCCGTGACAGGTTTCGCTGGTTGAAAAAGGAGTTTATCAGTCCCAATACTGATTTTTCTGGTTCAGAAATCACCAATGATGCCACCTCCCTCCTCACCCCACTGGAGTACTTCCAAAAGTTTGTGACAGAAGATATGATTGAGACTCTGACAAGAAACACAAATGAGTACAGCTTGCAAAAAAATGGAACATCTGTAAACACCAATAATAAGGAAATTGAGAAGATGCTTGGCATGTACCTGAAGATGGGCCTAATGCAAATGTCTGGAGTCCGTATGTATTGGGAGACCGACACACGGTACACCCCTGTTTCTGATGTGATGTCCCGGAACAGATTCCAATCTCTGTTGACTTCATTACACTTTATAAACAATTTAACTGTGTCAGAGATGGAAAAGAAGGACAAACTCTGGAAACTCAGACCATGGCTAAATTCATTTAGGGAGAGATGCCTGCAGGTGGTACCTGAAGAACACAACTCTGTGGATGAAATGATGATTCCTTTCAAGGGGAGATTCAGTAACATCAAACAATATATGCGTGGCAAGCCACACCCATGGGGGTTCAAACTGTGGGTGAGAACTGGAATCTCTGGCATGCTCTGTGATTTTGATGTGTACCAAGGGAGTGTAGTTGGAATACGACAAGCGAAATCTGAACTTGGACTGTCAGGTGATGTTGTGATGAAGCTCGCCTCCACACTTCCAGAGGGTCAAAACTACAAGATCTACGCAGACAACTACTTCACCTGTGTGCCACTGGTAGTCAAGCTCCTTGAGCGTGGAATCCATTATGTGGGAACAGCGAGGCAGGTACGTTTACCCAACTGCAACCTTGAAGATGAGAAGAGCTTGAAGAAAAAGGGGAGAGGAAGCTTTGATGTCCGAGTGGAGGGGAACCACAACATCTGCGCTGTCAAATGGTATGACAACAGAGGGGTCACACTTGTGTCATCCTTTGCTGGACCTGAACCTGTGCAGAAAATTCAATGCTGGGACAAAGCCACTAAAACCATCATTGATGTTGAGAGGCCTTACATTGTTGGTACCTACAACAAACACATGGGGGGTGTGGATTTGTTGGACTCATTTGCTGCCAAGTACAAGTTTCCCATGAAATCTCACCGCTGGTACATTTACATCTTCTGGCACACCATCATCCTTGCTGTAATTAACGGCTGGCTACTTTACAAGCGGGACTGTAAAGCTCTGAAGATGACTAAGAAAGAGATACTGAACAGGAGACGGTTTCAGGCACAACTTGCATCCTCTCTCATCCTGGTGAACACACACAACACATCACCCAAGAGAGGGCAACCATCTTCAGGGAAGACGGTGACATCAGGGAGCCCTTTGGATCCTCAGAAGAGACCATCCTCATCAGATGTGAGTCCCCCAGCCAAGAGGTCATCGGACCACCCCCCACTGGATGTACGCAAAGACATGATTGCACATTTCCCAGTAAAGACAAAGAGAGGACGCTGCAGACACTGCAATAATGGATACACAAACACACTGTGTAGCAAGTGCAATGTTCGCCTGTGCTTCTCAGATGAAAAGAACTGTCTTAGGGACTATCACTGCAAGTAAATACAGACTTCATTCAAACCACACTGAATGTGACCAAATATTTTTTTCCAAATATTTTTATTAATAAATGCTTATTTATAAAAAAAATATGATTGTTGTGTGATTATTACTTATGATATATACTGCTATGGGGCTAAATAAGTGAACAACCCTGCAAATGAATGCTTAAATGTTATGTATACCTGTTCAGGCAAAGTGAGTACAAATACAGAAATTCTGTTCACAACTAGGCCCAACGTTGCAATATTACAACATTTCCCTAAAAACTTACTAAAAAGTAAAAAATGTGAAAAATCTTTAATTCCTACATCAGAGGCCTCCTAAAACAATATCTGAGAGGTCAAAAAATTTTTTGCTCATTTTTTTCTATATTTGGGTCTTACAGGGTTAAGGTAAATATGATGACATCAGACAAAGGATTCTCTCAAGCAAAGTTTGTAGCAAGAGGTTCCTGCCGGTTCCTATTCTCTTATTGTAAATCAAATGAGCCAGATTACTGAGACTCTCACCTTTTGTTTGTAATGGCTCTTGCCTCTGCCCCAGTCTTTGAGTAGTTATGATGATTGGATTAGGACTGGTGTAAATGGGGCACTTGGCTATACCTGAATACTTAATTTGCATGCTTTATTTGGGGTCGTCACCCATGTGCTTTGTCTCCATTTCTAAGCACTGCCCTCTAAATGTATATAAACTACAATGTATCACACTGCTTTAGTCTTTTGATGACTGCAGCGCCACGCAGCACGTTCTCAATAAAGAACTCTGCTGAAGATACCCAAGAGTCTCCTGGCCTTCGCTTCTGAGTTTCCAACAATCCCTAGTAACTACTTACCTGACAGTGTATGTGTATGTGTGGGGGGTGTGTTTAATGCTATTTAATGCATTCTGAGTTATTTACACTGTTAAAGAGTTGGATTCTTATGCTAAACATGGCCAAAGTTTAAAAAAATAAATATAAATAAATAAATGATTTGGACATATAACAGTATTTATTACATTTATGTGCCAAATAGGTTTGGCAAGTTTTCAAAAGTGTTTTTTCTTCAATCAATCATGGCTCATTATAATGTCGTAAAGTGTAAAATTTCTTACATGGGCACTTCTCCCGGAAGAACGTGCATGGGCACACATCAACCAGAGAGAGAGCAAGAGTGTGCCCATCATCAAAAAGCATATTTTTGTTAATTAAATACTACATCTGGACAATATTTAGTACTAATATCAAAGCAAAGATGCAGTGAATTGCTTCTATCAGTACTTCTAAAGCTTGCACAGTCCTTTACCACTTCTTGGATCACCATTTCACTCAGTAACATTAGGCAGTTTTCATTTATATGCTGTTTATTGTTTATGACTGCATTATTTTTCATATGCATATGCTTACATATGAGATGGTTCATTTCTGCATCTTCCTCATTTGTTGTTTTTGATCGGCACATTCTAGACTCATTCAGGGGTTGTGTAATGGCGCCCCAGAGTTTTTGCGGAAACCCGGAAAATTCTGTGTTTGGTCGGGAAGCATTGACTAATGAATAACAGACAATTCTGTGTTTGGCAAGAAAAGAGTTAACATGAGATTGGGCGAAACGTGTGTATTATGCCCCCTTCAAGGATTTGGTATTTATAGTGCCATCAATTTATTTCCTGGTCCACATTCATAAAGTGTGCTTATGCACAGATTTGATCTTAGAGTGTGTGTGCGCCTCAATCCACACTAACACTCATATTTATTAAAACTGTCTTTGACAGGGAAAAGTGTTTAGTGTCCGATCAGGGTCTGAACAGACATACACACTTTTTCTTGTTGCAGGTTTTTTGGAAATGTAAGCTTTTCTAGCTGCTTGCTGTTCTAAATTAAAGGATAAGGACGATGACTTGTGATCTTTTATGTTAATGACATTAATTAGGAGTTGTTTACAAGGCAGAGAGCTGAAACCATTCAGTTGCACGGAAGTTGCAATTCATAGATTTCACATCTGAAAGAGAGGTGTATGTGCATTTTATGTGCGTCCGTTCATTCTATGAATCACACGTATGCATGTTTGAGAGCTAATTGTAAGATCAAATTTAGGATTGTTTCTATGCAGCATTTTATAAATGAGGCTTCCTGTTACCACACTACACAGTTTAGAACTGGGAACTGATTATTGGTGTTTTTAGGGCAAGAGACAGCCCTAACAATGTACTTGTGCCCCAAAACAGCACAATGACAACAAACAGCCTGAACTCCACAACTAGGGGTTTGATTGGAAAAGCCAGTACCCAGCATTTTGCAGGGGCAACTGCCATAACTGCCGATTTGTTTTCCAATATCCTGCACCTTTGAAAGGTGTTAGGGTTATTGAGTGTGGCAGAGACTCAGTGGACTCCACTGGAGAAAAATAAATCCTGCAATCCTGTTAAGGCCAGGACACACCAAGCTGACTTCAAAGAACTAGTGGTGACAAAAGCCGACAATGTTATTGCCTCGCATAGGCTTGAAGACACCACACAGACTACAGCTGACTGCAAACTAACATGTGTTCTGTGCCTGTGTGAGAAGATTAAACTGTCTATATCAGCAGCTTTTAATAGTATATATTCGTCATTCAAAAGGAAAAACCGAAACAAAGATATACAAGATAAACACAGATATATGAAACATAAGCAAAGCAGCGTTTGCTTACCATTTTGACTACAAGTTATGTTGATAACTTTCTTCATTTTAAGCGGCTCATGTTGTTATATTAATAATAATAATATATTGGAATGCTTGGGTAAGATCATGTAACATCTTCAGTCTTCTGTTTGTGCCGCCTTCCTCTACTTATTCGTTTTCATCACTCATCCACTCAGAGTTTTCACTTTCCCTGACGGCCCCGACGGTCCATACGCCGATTCAACATGTTGAATTGAAAAGCCGACTGTCAGCTTGGTGTGTCCCAGCCTTTAGTGAAACAGTCCCTTGAGACCATAGAGAAAGAGCACTATGTGAGCACTATGTGTGGTGTGCTTTCCCTCAGACCACTGAACATCTCAGTGTCAGGGGTAATATTTTTACTCCTTCGATATTCCCACCAAATTTTAACCACAGATGTGGCTCAGTGGCAACCATATCGGGGACAGCTGATAGTGACAAGCTGTCTGCTTAATGGCATGGAGAGTCAGATCTGGGGCCCATTGAAGTAATGTTTTGGGAGTAATCCATATTCCATATCTAACTTCACAGAGCCACATGCATGTTTAATATTGAACTCTTCAGTGTCAAATGCAGTCAGTAAATCAATCGGACAAGATGTCACACGGTCTGGAAAAATATTACCATATGCAACATCTAACTTCTCAAAGTCAGATTCAACATTTAAAGGTGCCATAAAATGGAAAACTGTATTTACCTTGGCATCTCTACTTCCTGCAAAAGTACGGGGTGCCATTTCCTCTGCCCAGATCTAGCAATCCCCCTGGCAAATGCCAGGAAGGCATCACCTCTGGCAGGGAGCTGACTGGTCTAATAGTGACGGTGAGGAACTCCCCAAAAACGAGAGCTTCTCCTTCCACCGGCACCTCGCAGCCAGTGGAGCTGCATGCATTTCGCCCAGTGAGCCTTCTCGCACAGACACTGTGCAAGATCTGGGAGACTCAGGTAGGCCTGTTTGCCACTCCAGAAACGTCCCACTGCCAGTTGTTCTACTCCCTGACCGAGGGAGCATTTGGCACGGACGCACTGGCTGCAGGGCCTGCGCAAGCATGCGTTTCGCCCAGTGAGCCTCCTCGCACAGACACTGTGCAAGATCAGGGAGGACAAGGAGCAGGTCCTTCTGGTGGCACCCTACTGGCCCACCCGGACCTGGTTCCCAGAACTAATGTTCCTCATGACATCCCCTCCCTCACGGATTCCTCTGAGGAGGAATCTACTGACTCAGAGAGGGGGCACCCTATGGCACCCACGAACAGACCTCTGGAAACTACGTGAACATAAGTTCTAGGTGACCTACCCCAAGGAGTGGTAGACACCAACACTTTGGCGAGAGCCCAGTCCATGAGGCATGCTTACGCCTTGAAGTGGAACTTGTTCGTTGAGTGGTGTGCCTCTCACCGATAGGACCCCCGAAGATGCCCGATCAGAATAATGCTCCCTTTTTGCAGCAAGTGTTGGAGCAAAGGCTGTCTCCCTCCACCATTAAAAATCTTCCATATGTTCCTGAAAAATTAGTCATATGTGTAAATGCTTCTGAAACCTCCTACGGGAAGGATGGGGCTTCTGCACGTTTCCAGTGCTCCAGCCTCACTGAATTGGGTAGTGCTATGTTATACTGTGACTGGTATTCTTGTTGCGAGCCTGGCCTAGACCAGAAAGGGGGTGCAGAAGGCCCGCTTAGGATAATGGAAGGGTCCCATTCGTCGGTCACTGACGTGACTCAGAGTTACGTCTCGGTTACGTATATAACCCTCGTTCCCTGAAGGAGGGAATGGAGATGCCACGTCCCGTCGCCACAGCTGCTGTCCCAGCGCTGAGTGGCAGGTCTCCGGCTTGGCTCCTCAGCGAAAACCTGACTATGCACTGCACCTGCTGCCTAATTATACTCGTGCTGCAATCAGCAGCAGCTGGATGCAATCATTGCATGCCAATGTGCTTTGGCCTGTTTAGTTTACACTCAGAGTAGTTCGGTCTCTCTAAGCAAGATCCCATTCGTCGGTCACTAACGTGACATCTCTGTTCCCTCCTTCAGGGAACGTGGTTTACATATGTAACGGAGACGTTACGCCCCTAACATTTGCATATTCCAGAAACAAGTGAGGACCATAGCGAAAATGGCAGATCCTGGAAATAAATGTTACGTTCCAGGATGTGCAGGGGATGTTGGTGTCTGTATTCAGAAAGGGACGGAAAACAAATCACATGCTAAAGGGCCTGAGCACCACTGACAAGCATCTAATCTAATGTGGGGATAAGTACTGGCACTGTAGTATAAACAGAGCGTGTGTGATCGCAAATCTCAAAAGTGAAAGTAAAAAGTGATTGCGCATTCAAAAGCAGTTTCAATGCCCGCCATTTTAATAAAGTGTTAATTTTATGCAATAGGAACATTACAAAACTGATAAACATTACAAATTATAATGTTTCTAGAAAAGAAAAATACTCATTTTTGTGCTGCTGAGAAAAATAATGACAAGCATGAGTTGCATACCTGTTTGCAGCAATAAAGTCCATGAAGAGGATGCTTGCATACATGTTTATAAAGAATGCTGTAGCTCCAAAGCTGCAGTGAATAATGTTCATTAACTCTGAATTATTGGCATAGGCAGCAATGCGCAAAGGTAAGCAAAGGCAAAGGAAGAAGTCAGCTGCGACCAGATTCTGCATGTAGACTGTTACACTGGATTTAACGTTCTGGTTGGAACAGAAATACACCCACACCATGATACAATTCAGCACCAGACTGATGAGAAACAGTAGTGAATATGCAAATATGAAAACCTCATTAGCAGGGAGTTTACAAGGAGCTTGTGTTGTATTAGTCATGTTTGGTTTCATGGTGAAAATAGTACGAGTTGTGAAGTTGGTTGTAGGCACTGGAGATGACATCTATATAAGCAAAAAACAAAAAAAGACAAAAACATATATTTTTATTTATTTATTTATTTGAACATTGGTTTCACTCACTCTGACTTTGAAAAGAATACAAAAAAAAATAAAAAATAAATAAAAATTTGAAGAAAATGCCCAGAAACATTTGCTTATAATTAAATGTTTTAACTACATAAATAGTCGAACCAAGACGTTGTGCTGAATGTCTGACACAAGGGGTCACTCTTGGGAGCCTAGACACCTCTGACATCATTGAAAAAAAGGCCAATGTAATTGGCAACAAAATATGTATAGCTGGCCATGCCCCAGACATCCGGGTATAAATAGACGAGCATTTGCTCACTCGTTTTGTTCTGAGAAGATGAGAAAGCATCTCAACTCATTCAGTGGCAGATCATATTTGTGATATCAGGGAACGAGGGTTACCATACGTAACTGAGATGTTCCTTTTCGGTCACTTCGACATTGTGTCGAAATTCCAACACTAGGGGTCCCTATACTAAGAGCCACAACAGCAGCACAGATGCAAGTCCAGCGTGTCACAAACAAATGCACCTCTCCTTCTCCTAACCTTCCAATGCCAGGGACCACCTTCTTCTTCAACTGGGAAAGTTACCATAAAATGACAGAGGTCATCTAACCTAGAAGCCTTTTCTTCTGCTTAGAAATACTCAACGGCTAGTCAACCTGGTTGTAGGGAACTGTTCACTTCATCAAGTGAGAAAAGAACACTATCGAGACCACATTCTACCCAAAGGGAAGTGACAAAGTGGAGATACAATCTATGGACTTACTAGAAGAAAGTGCTTCATAGCTCCAAAGCAAATAAAGAGCTGTTTAGTTGATCTAAAAACTCTGTGTATGCTCCTAATAGATGTGCAGGGGCATGCACTGTGCACAAGAGAGGCAGGTCCGGATCTCCCTCATCAGGAGGGATAGCTTGCAGGGCAGTAGAGAGAACCTTTGGTAAACATCCAGGGTGGATCTTAGGAGAGCGTGAGAGTCTGCAGCCTGAATTCTAGACACATTTCGTTGACAGAGAGGGCTTGCAGATCCCCCACCCTCTTGACAGAAGTAAGCACAGACCACTGAGAGACTCTGGCACGCTGCTTTGACACAATCTGTATTGTATAAAATACTATATAAATAAAGGGGACTTGACATCTCTGTGCGTCCTTCCTCTGGGAAGAACAAAATCGTTTAGTTTGAGTTGTATAGGTATGGGCACAGGTGCCAGATCATCTCCTGCCCCTGAGAAAGACGGTATGAGTTCAGAGAACCAGGTCTTGTTGGGCCAATACTCCACCACTGCCAGGACCTGTTCAAAATCCTCCCTGGCACTGCAGTCGAGTCTGTTGCCCCTGGGCCAGCTGTGCGCCAGTATGTCCATGCCAGTTGGGGCCTCAGGCAAGGAATACCACAGTGAGCAATGGGAGAATTCTTGCGAGAAAAACAGATCTATTTGTGCCTGGCCGAATCGACTACAAATCATCTGAACTGTCTGGGGATGAAGTCTCCACTCATCCTGGAGCATAACCTGTTGCAAGAGTCTGCTGCGTGATTGAGATCACCCGGAATTTGAGTGGCCCATAGAGACCCGAGTCTCTGCTGGCGACCGAGTTTTCCACTTTTCTGCAAGTGGATTGCCGCTGTTAGGGACTGACTGCCAGTCCAGGCCCTGATGATGAGCAGACGGAGGTAGCTCCTTTGGGGGTCTGGAGGTAGGACCTGACACACGACAAGCCAGGATGCGTTTAATGCATTTAATTCTCGACTCGTATTATTTTCTACAAGACTGTGACCTGATCCAACAATGAGGAGAAAGAGAGGTGAATAAAGTGTCGCTTCTCAGAGAGAGGATGTCCAGGGTGTGGCCAGCTATGAAAATGTAAAAAAAAAAAAAAAAAAAAAAAAAAAAAATAAAATAAATATATAATATATATATATATATATATATTATATATATATGATATGTGTGGCTGTTTAAACATGGTATGGTTCATTTATAGTGAATCAAGTTGTACTGAGAAGCTGATTTTTTTTTTTTTCTTTTTTTTTTCTTTTTCAGCCCTAAAAAGATCTGGCTTTTTTAATATACATCTGCCAAATATAGTGCAAACCCTGATGACATCACTATTATATAAGTATACCAGGGCTCGACAGTATGGAGTGCCCGATGGCCCGGGACCAGCATGAAAGATGCTCAGGACAATTTTAAATGATCACAGAGAGACGCGTCTCTGACGGACAGATAGCCCACAAATGTAAGTCTAAATGCTCGTCTTGACGATTAGCTTTGTAGCTTTAACAATGATGCATTTAAAGTACCGTTCATAAGCACTTCATAAGTACATAAGCCGTTCATAAGCACACGCTGCTTTGTTTACAGCGGTAACCAGGGAAACTTAATATCACTGTTAATCCATAAGCGCCACCTGCTGGCAAACACTAATGAGTTTGTGTTTTTTCAGTCTGTCTGCTGTTTTTCCCTAAAGCATCTTTTAATTTGTAATAAAATATTAATAATAATAAAATAATATTTGAACAAACAAATAATGTTTGAACTTTAGTTAGGCTAGTAGGTTGGAAATTGGAATCGAGAAATTGTAAAATTTAATTGGTATGTGTTATGAATCTGGTCGGTGTTCAGCGGACCGCTCACCACCAGATGTCGTTCTCACCTTATCCTCGCACACAGACTGTTATACTACATCCCGGACTACATTCCCCATCATGCAGCGCGCTGATTTGGGCTACACCTGCGACCAATCAGCGGCGCTATAAAAGCCCCGGTCTCTCCCTTTACAAGCGACGGAGTATTGTTGTTGTGTATTCATAGTTAGCGTTTCCTAGTTCCTTGTTCCCTGTTCCCTGTTCCCTTGTTCCTAGTTCCTAGCTCCCCTGTTCCTAGTTCCCTCGCCTGGCCATCTCGTCTCGACTGTCTCGCCGCCTGCCCATTGGACTATTGCTCGTGTCACGGATTCTTCTCTCTCGTCTCGCCCCCTTACGGATCACGTTCGCCCCTGTTCAACTCATGCCTGTTTCACGGACTTCTATTGTGCCTAGCCCTAACATACCTGTTTGCTGTTGTTTTGACCCTGCCTGTTCGACCATGTATCTGTCTCGTCCCTTAAATAAAAGCTCGCGAATGGATCCGCTCGCCTCTCGTCTCACTCACTCTGTAACAGAATACTCCGTCCCAACAGGATCCAGCAGCTTCACCCCCGGACACTCAGCAGATATGGACACAGACAGGATTCTTTGCAGGATTAAACAGGGACCACGCACACTCGAGCAATACATCCGTGAGTTTCTGGCCATTGCCAATTATTCCACCATCCCGGACTGTGTAATTATCGAGATTTTTTGTGACGGCATTAATGAGCCTTTAAAGGCGAAGATGAGGCGCGAGGGTCCGCGTTCATCTTTGGCTGCCTTTATGGACTGTGCGTTATTGTGTGTGGGCTCGCCATTTACCGTGGGTGTCGCGGATGAGGAGCGCAACGCCACGGAACCGCTGGCCGCTTGGCTCACTCGTGGAAATGCGGCCACGCTGGAGCGCGCTCAAGCAATGACAACGGCAATGGATAGTATTGCTCTAATGGCGGCGACAGCGGTGCCCATTCGCAAAATGGCGGATGCGTCGTAGCGCGTTCATACCATGGCGCCGACAACAGAGCCCGTGCACAAAATGGCGGCGACTGCGGTGCCCGTTCGCAAGATGGCGGCGGCGCTGGTGCGGGCTCACAAGATGGCGGCGAGAATGGAGCTTCATCACGTCACAGCTGCTATACCAGAGCCGTACAAAGTCACAGCTGCATTTCCTGAGTCAAGTCAAGTTGCAGCGGTGTTTCCCGAGAGTGACCGCCCAGAGTCAAGTCATGTCTCGTCTGACCTTCCAGAGCCCCGTCATGTCTCGTCTATCTGACCAGAGCCTCGCCATGTCTCGTCTGACATCCCAAGATCACTGCCTATCATGATGGCCAGCGTGCTGGACCCACCACTAGCGTCAGGGAGGGCAGCAAACATCCCAGTGGCATCAACACCTGCTAGACCCACCTTTAAAGAGGTCCTGCCACTCGCCAGTGCTCTTCCCTTAATGGCGGTTGCCATTTGGTGTGTGTGGGCTGCACGCTGTGCTCCTGAGGTCACGTCTGCTCACAAGTCTGCTCCTGAGGTCACGTCTGTTCACAAGTCTGCCCCTGAGGTCACATCTGGTCTCAAGTCTGCTCCAGAGGTCCCGTCTGGTCTCAAGTCTGCTCCAGAGGTCACGTCTGGTCTCAGGCCTGCTCCAGAGGTCCCGTCTGGTCTCAAGCCTGCTCCAGAGCTCCCGTCTGACCACGAGACAGACCCAGAGGCCTCACCAGTCGGAGAAGCTGCGCCAATGCCTCCAGAGGTGTCAGCGTCTGCTGTAGAACCTCCTGTGGTGGCGGTGTTAGCTTTTAAACGCTCTGCTTCTCTCCCTACTCTGTCTGCCTCCTCTGTCCCTGCTCTCCCCAGGTCCCAGTCCTTGACGCGGGTCCTTGTTCCGCCCTGGAGGGCTCCTGCACCTCCTGCTCTGCCTCCGGCTCCGCCCTGGAGGGCTCCTGCCCTCCTGCTCCGCCCTGGAGGGCTCTTGAGCCTCCTGTTCCGCCCTGGAGGGCTCCTGCACCTCCTGCTCCGCCCTGGAGGGCTCTTGCGCCTCCTGCTCTGCCTCCGGCTCCGCCCTGGAGGGCTCCAGCCCTCCTGCTCCGCCCTGGAGGGCTCTTGAGCCTCCTGTTCCGCCCTGGAGGGCTCCTGCTCCGCCTACGGCTCCGCCCTGGAAGGCTTCTGCCCTGCCGGTTCTGCCTCAGTCTCCTGGCCCTCCCACCGCTCCCCAGGACTGTTTTTCAGTTGGAGCGTCTGGAAGCCGCTCCTTGGGGGGGGCTATGTTATGAATCTGGTCGGTGTTCAGCGGACCACTCACCACCAGATGTCGCTCTCACCTTATCCTCGCACACAGACCGTTATACTACATCCCGGACTACATTCCCCATCATGCAGCGCGCGGATTTGGGCTACACCTGCGACCAATCAGCGGCGCTATAAAAGCCCCGGTCTCTCCCCTTACAAGCGACGGAGTATTTGTTGTTGTGTATTCATAGTTAGCGTTTCCTAGTTCCTTGTTCCCTGTTCCCTTGTTCCTAGTTCCTAGCTCCCCTGTTCCTAGTTCCCTCGCCTGGCCATCTCGTCTCGACTGTCTCACCGCCTGCCCATTGGACTATTGCTTGTGTCACGGATTCTTCTCTCTCGTCTCGCCCCCTTACGGATCACGTTCGCCCCTGTTCGACCCACGCCTGTTTCACGGACTTCTATTGTGCCTAGCCCTAACATACCTGTTTGCTGTTGTTTTGACCCTGCCTGTTCGACCATGTATCTGTCTCGTCCCTTAAATAAAAGCTCGCGAATGGATCCGCTCGCCTCTCGTCTCACTCACTCCGTAAAAGTATGTAAAATTTTGTCATATAAGTGTCATACAGGGTCATCATTTAGTAAAATAAAAGATAACATGAGTCAAAAACAATAATAACAGCAACTAATTGTTTTGTGACAGGGACAGTGAAAATTTTGAACCACTGGCCCAACCGGGCCAGAAGAAAAAATCCTTAGCATTGAGCCCTGTATACACTTCACTACATTATTTAAATAATTGTAGCTATTAATTAGATGCATCAATTAGCTGGTTTATCATATTAAACTTACTTCATATCCAGTTGTAAGCCTTTGATCCAGCAGTTGATCCGGAGCTTTCGGTGTGCTCACACAGATGAAAGTGAAAAAATAAAAGCAGATGCATCTTGATATGTGAGGAAGTGAAGAGTGAATTTGAATATTTGCATGTTATATAAATATTTGCTTTGTATAAAACATGCAAAGATGTACTTTAACTCAGACATAACATACACAAAGCTTATATTCTTCTCTGCAAAACCACGTAATATATTTGACCAGTTAAAATTCAAAAGCATGTCAACGCATGTCAAAAATATTTTTGGCTCGTCTTATAAATTAGTTCTAGTATACACATGAACGATACATGAATAACACATTAATTTGATTTCATCCAGGTAATTTCTGCATTTAATTGCTGCAATTACTTCGTTCTTTCTTTCTTTTTTCTTTCTTTCTTTTTATAACTTCACTACCATTTTGTAAATTTTCTATTTTCGTATCCACAAAAAAAATAAAAAATAAAATAAATAAATATATATATATATGTGTGTGTGTGTGTGTGTGTGTGTGTGTGTATATATATATATATATATATATATATATATATATATATATATATATATATATATATATATATATATATAATACAAATAATAATTATAATAATAATAAAACATTTTCAATCTGAAGATAAATTTTACATTGATAAAGTGGGATATTTTTTACAGTATGATGTTGCATACCAGGTTATGAAGCATGAAACAAACGGTAATGAGACACTCTGAGTTAAGGTAGCTGCCAACATGTAATAGAAGCATGGTGAAGCATTTCTTTCCCATCAAAGATTAAAAGAGTTTAGTTAAATCTAATAGCTTATTACCGTATTTCTCTAATGACCCACCATAATAAATCAGGGTCACTTTTATTCTGGCTGGGCCTGATGATAGGCCTGTATATGTTTCTTTTAACCTACTAGACAATTTAAATTAATATCTCATTACTTTTTAGAAAAGAATGCCAGTAATTCAAAAATCCACAAAAGGGCATACAGTCATTCTGTAGCCTGCAATAGCATCTTTCTGAACGTCTCTGTTATGTTTGCAACCCTTGTTCCCTAAAGGAGAGAATGGAGCTGTCACATCGACTCAGTCCCTCCTTTGGGGAATGAGGATTACAAATGTAACAGAGACATTCCCTTTCCCAGTCAGTCACATTTGACGTTATGTCAACTGACGTCATGGGGCCATATGGAAAACGCCGCAACAATAAAACAGCTGGCAGCGGGAGGATTCCTGGGAGGCGAACAGGTCGACCTGAGACCTCCAGATCAGCTGGACTGCCTGGGGATGGAGTCTCCATTCTCCGGGAAGGATGAGCTGTTGTGTCTCGTGTGACTTCCGGTCCCGTGTTGCAGAGTGGTGTACGTTTGTAGCTTCCTGGAGTTTCATTTTTCTGTAGAAATCTCTATCTTACTATTACTTTCTGTTGTTTAAAGTGATAAAATATAAATTTTTCCCACCAGATTTTTGATATTATCCATCAAACTAATCCGATCGTTCGCTTGTGCTCTAGTTATTGGCAATTCTATTGTACGGAATGTGAAAATAGAGACACCGTCCACCATAGTCCAATGTTTACCGGGAGCCAGAGCGCCTGACATCTTGGCAAATTTAAAAGTGCTGGCTAATGCTAAACGTAAATTCAGTAAGATCGTTATTCACGTCGGCACAAATGATGTTCGACTTCGCCAGTTAAAACACATTAAAAATAATGTTAAAGAGGTGTGTGAACTTGCAAGTACGATGTCAGACACTGTAATTTACTCTGACCCCCTCCCTGCGTATCGTGGTAACGAGATACATAGCAGACTGTAGTCACTAAATGGCTGGATGTCTAAGTGGTGCCCGCAGAATAACATAGGTTTCATAGACAATTGGACAAGTTTTTGGGGCAGACCTGACCTGTTGAAAAGAGATGTCTTCATCCCTCCAGGGGTGGTGCCGCTCTTCATATTACTCTTCTAGTAATATGGCATATAGTCTTTGAGTTTGCACTTGACTAACTGGGGCCCAGGTCAGGAAGCAGACAGACTGGCTAATCCGACCGTCTGCTAGCTGCCTCACGTCTCCAAAATCAGTTATTTCTCAGCACATAGAGACCCTTTCAACTAGATATCATGCTATAGACACTGTGTCTGTTCCCCGAGCTAGACCATACAAAAGACGTCCAAACCAGTTTAAGGAAAGGAAAGGAAAGGGAAGGAAAGGAAAGGACATGATGTGTGGCCAAGTATGGTGACCCATACTCGGAATTTGTGCTCTGCATTTCACCCATCCAAATGCACATAGTAGCGAGTAGTGAACAAACACGCACACATACACCGTGAACACACACCCGGAGCAGCGGGCAGCCATATTGCTATCGCTGCGGCTCCCGGGGAGCAGTTGGGGGATCGGTGCCTTACTCAAGGGACTCACCTCAGTTGTGGTATTGAGGGTGGAAAGAGTGCTGGTTATTCACCCCCCCCCTCCCCCCAATCCCTGCCTAACCATTAAGGGATTCCCTAACCATTAAGCCATGGCTGCCCTGTTAAGAGTAACAATCTAATCAATGTTCAACAAATAAAAAAAACTTGGCCTATTGAATATCAGGTCCCTCTCTACAAAAGCGCTTTTTGTAAATGATATGATCATTGATCATAACCTAAAAATCTTAAACGATGATATCTCTGATCATTATCTAGTCTCGTGTATACTCCAGATAACTAAAACTGTAAATTCAACTCCTCCTTATTACAAGTATGGTAGAACCATCACTTCTACTACAAAAGACTGCTTTCTGAGTAATCTTCCTGACTTATCTGAATTCCTCAGCATGTTTAATAGCTCAGAAAAACTTGATGATGTAACAGAAACTATTGACTCTCTCTTTTCCAGGACTCTAGATACGGTCGCTCCTCTGTGCCTAAGGAAGATTAAGGATAACAGTCCGACCCCGTGGTATAACGAGCACACTCGTGCCCTAAAGGGAGCAGCCCAGAAAATGGAGCGCAGCTGGAGGAAATCAAAATTAGAGGTTTTTCGTACTGCTTGGTATGAATGTACCCTATCGTATAGAAAAGCGTTAAAATTGGCAAGATCTGATTACTTTTCGACTCTTTTAGAAGAAAACAAACATAACCCTAGGTATTTATTCAATACAGTGGCTAAGTTAACAAAAAATAAAGAACCAACAGGCACTGACTGTGCCCCTCAGCACAGCAGTAATGACTTTATGAACTACTTTACTTCCATGATCGATACTATTAGAGACAAAATTGTCACCATGCAGCCGTCAATTGCAGTATTGCATCAAATAGTGCGCTATAGATCTCCTGGGGAACAATTCCACTCATTCTCTACTATAGGTCAGGAAGAATTGTATAAACTTGTTAAATCATCTAAACCAACAACTTGTATGCTAGACCCTATTCCATCTAGGCTACTAAAAGACTTTCTTCCAGATCTCATAGATCCTCTGCTAAATATTAATTCATCACTGTCATTAGGACATGTCCCTAAAACCTTCAAACTGGCTGCTATTAAGCCTCTCATTAAAAAAAAACACAACTTGACCCCAACAAATTAATTAATTACAGACCAATCTTGAATCTCCCATTTCTGTCAAAGATATTAGAAAAGGTTATATCCTCACAATTATCTTCCTTTCTACAGAAAAAAATGATATCTGTGAGGATTTCCAGTCAGGTTTTAGACCGTACCATAGTACTGAGACTGCTCTTATTAGAGTTACAAATGATCTGCTCTTATCATCCGATCGTGGTTGTATCTCTCTGTTAGTGCTACTGGATCTTAATGCTGCGTTCGATACTGTTGACCACAACATTCTCTTGAACGGAATTGAAAATTGTGTTGGCATTAGTGGTAGTGCATTGGCATGGTTCAAATGGTACTTATCTGACCGCCATCAATTCGTGGCAGTAAATTAAGAGGTATCATATCGGTCACAAGTGCAGTATGGAGTACCGCAAGGCTCAGTACTAGGGCCATTACTTTTTATGCTTTACATGTTACCATTGGGTGATATCATCAGTAAATATGGTGTTGGCTTTCACTGTTAGGCTGATGATCCTCAGCTTTATATTTCTGTGCGCCCGGTGAAACGTACAAATTTGAAAGACAAACAGATTGTGTAGTTGAGTTAAAAAACTGGATGACAAGTAATTTCTTACTGCTAAATTTTGAAAAAAAACAGAGGTGTTAATTATTGGACCTAAAACCTCACATGTAATAACCTAAAACACTGTCTAATACTTGATGGCTGTTCTGTTAATTCTTTGTCATCAGTTAGGAACCTAGGTGTGCTATTTGATGCTAATCTTTCCTTTGAAAACCACATCTCTAGTATTTGCAAAATTGCATTTTTCCATCTCAAAAATATATCTAAATTATGACCTGTGCTCTCAATGTCAAATGCTGAAACATTAATTCATGCGTTTATGACCTCAAGGTTAGATTACTGTAATGCTTTATTGGGTGGTTGTTCTGCTCACTTAATAAACAAACTCCCGCTGGTCCAAAATGCAGCAGCTAGAGTTCTTACTAGAACCCAAAAGTATGATCATATTAGCCCGGTTCTGTCAACACTGCACTGGCTCCCTATTAAACATCGTATAGATTTTAAAATCTTGCTAATTACTTATAAAAACCTGAATGGTTTAGCTCCTCAGTAGCTGAGCGAGCTCTTTTCACATTATAGTCCCTCACGTCCGCTGCGTTCACAAAACTCTGGCAATTTGATAATACCTCGAATATCAAAATCAACCGCGGGTGGCAGATAATTTTCTTATCTAGCGCCCAAACTCTGGAACAATCTACCCAGCACTGTTCGGGACGCAGACACACTCTGTCAGTTTAAATCTAGATTAAAGACCCATCTCTTTAACCTTGCTTACATATAACACATCAACATATTCCTATAATTCAAATGCGTTAAAGGATTGTTAGGCTGCATTAATTAGGTCAACCGGAACCGGGAACACTTCCCATAACACCCGATGTACTCAGTGCATCGTCAGAAGAATGGCATCTACGCTAACATTAGTCTGTTTCTCTCTTATTCCGAGGTCACCTTAACCACCAGATCCAGTCCGTATCCAGATCAGATGGTCACTGCAGTCCTCCGGATCCAGTCCGTACCCAGCCCAGACGGTGGATCAGCACCTAGAGACGACCTCTACAGCCCTGAATGTCAGAGATGGATCCCCAGTGAAGACTGGGGCCCCCCGCCTGAGCCTGGTTTCTCCCAAGTTTTTTTCCTCCATTTGTCACCGATGGAGTTTTGGTTCCTTGCCACTGTCGCCTCTGGCTTGCTTAGTTGGGGACACTTTCTCTTCACACGATATTGTATTTTATTTTATTTTATTGTATTTGATTATCTGCCTTTACCTGAAAATTGAGTGTTTATTGTTGCCCTTTTGCATTGTTGATGTACTATTTCCTATTTAATACTGTAGAGCCACTTTGTCACAATTGTATTGTTACACTGTATTGTTAAAGGCGGTATATAAATAAAGAAAAAGAAAAAAAAAAGAAAAGAAAAGAAAAGAAAAGAAAGTGAGAGCGCACTGGCTGCATGATTGAGTTCTCTTGGTATGTGAACGGCACGCAACGATTTGAGCCGCGTCTGGCTCCAGAGGAGGAGATGGTGAGCGAGTTGCGCCAATCAACAGGAGTGAACACCACCCTGGTGGTTGATGTATGCTACTGTCGCTATGTTGTCGGTACGGACTACCACATGCTGGCCCATGCAGCAATGGTCGAAACTGGCGAAGGGTCAGCAGCATTACCAGCAACACGAGGCAATTGATATGCCACTGCAGACGAGGTCCTGTCCAGGAGCCCGAGGCTGCATGCCCGTTGCATACGGCACTCCAGCCCGACTTGGAGGCATCTGTGTTGATAACAACGTGCCTCGACACCTGATCTTAGGGCACTCCTGCCCGTAGGAAGACAGGGTCTGATCCAGAAAGTGCCACAGCGTCATGCCCATCTTGGGATCCGGCCGTGCAGCCAGTGCTGAAATGGTCTCATATGTAGCAAGCCGAGCACTGTGACTGTGACTGTGACTGCGGTTGCCATATGCCCCAGGAGCCTCTGAAAAAGTTTTAGAGGGGCCACTGTCTTGCCTCTGAATGACCTCAGCCAGTTCAGCACTGATTGTGCATGCTTGTTCGTGAGACGCGCTGTCATGTTGACCGAATCCAACTCCACACCGAGAAAGGGATGCTCTGCTCGAGGGGTTCCCATCGTGGAATCATTTTATGGATTTATTTTTTGTTTATTTTAATTAAACTGTATGGCTTAAACAGCTTATACAGATACTTAATACACAGCAAAAAAAAAAAAAAAATTCAGTTAAATGAACTCTCTGGGAAGTTTATTTGAGTCCATACTCAATTGCAGGGGTTGGCGAACTCCGGCCCTGCAAAGTTCAGCTCCAACCCTAATTAAAACTCACCTGCCTGTAGCTTTCTAGTAACCCTTCAGACCTTGATTAGCAGAAATGGGAAATAACTAAGTACAAATACTTCGTTACTGTACTTAAGTAGATTTTTCTGGTATCAGTACTTTACTTCACTATTTATTTTTCTGACTACTTTTTACTTTTACTCTTTACATTTTTACACAAATATCTGTACTTTCTACTTCTTACATTTTTAAACTAGGCTCGATACTTTACTTTAGTTTTAATCAGCATTTGGTGGATCACCATTCGATAACAAATCTCTAATAAGTCATAGATCTTGTCTATGACTTTCGTTTTGTCTTTACTGGCAACGCGACATGGCTTGTGCGCGCTCCGTGTCTCCACCAAACGGTTTTTATTGGAGTAATTATTGCAAGTGACTCGAGAATGGAGTGGAAGCGCCCAGGTGGATCATAAAGGCAAAACTACTGACCTGTTCAGGACTTCAAGTGCAGGTCAGTTTCATCTAACAGGCTGCTAAGTGTTGCTAGCAGTTTAATGCTAAGTAAACAAAGACAAAACTACAGCAGTAATACTATAAAGGAAACTAAACTAAATTACTATCATCATTTAAAATACTCTACAGTTGATAATGATGTCCTTTAGCATAAAGTTACAGTAGTAAATTAGCAAACAAATGTTATAAAACATTGTTTTGTAATGGGTTCAAAGGGAGCTAGGGCAGATAACAAGGCAGGGCAGATGGTTACTATAGTTAAAACATAATAACCACAAATGAACCATGGTTTTGCTACACTAACCATAGTCTAACCATGAGATGTGTAGTAAAACTATGGTTGTAAATTAAAATAGATTGTAATCAATCTGCCAAAACAAAACAAAAAAAAAACAAAAAAAAAACAAACAAACAAACATGGTTACTAACTATACTTTTACTGTAAAAACCGGTTAAGATTGGTAAGAGAAAAATATGACTCATTATAATGCAATAACACGTTCAGTATTTGGAGTTATCTGTGAAGATATTGTCATGATGTAATTATTATTGTACTAATTTTGATATTTAGGCAATTTAGAAAATATAGTTTTGTTAAATCTATAGTATTTAAGCCATTTTAAGATAAAAAAACATCAGCACCTGGTCAAAATGTGATACTTTACATTGAACTTAAAATTGTTACTGCTAATAGAATATAACAGAATATAAGAGAATATAATAGAATAAAAGAGGTGGTTGTTTTGCAGCAAGGTGGAGACAGTTCTGCTCATAACAGTAAATGGCTGATGGGAAAAGTGACAGGTACAAGAAAATGAGTGAAAAAGCAAACACACAAAGTGAGATATCATGGAAAGTGAAGAGCCTGAAAAGGATAATGGAAGTTCAAGAGAGAGCCTTTTTTCTTATTTTGCACAGCCCCAGCCTAAGATTTTAAACATTTATTTAAATGTGATACAGTTGTCCATGGTTTCAGAGTTTGTTGTGGGTGTATGGGATGGCCTGGATGAGTGCGAGTTATACCAGCGCGACTGTATTGTACAAAAGGGCGCCGGTCGAACACAACGTCCTCTTCTTCGTCTTCACCGACTGTTTTGTTTGAAGCTGCAAATTCTACGGGTAAGCGTTCTCTTTACCACTATGGCTACAACTAGCAAGGCGTTTAAGAAGTGTGCGGATCTGTGTCCCAGATATTTGACACCAGATGACACACGATCTTTGCGTCATGTGTTTGGGCGAAGAGTACGCACGCGAGATCCTCGAGGGGGCAATTTGCATGCACTGTGAGCGCCTTCCTATGAAGACGCTCCGCTCTCGTTTGTCCCTCTTTTCGAGGAAAGAGGGACAGCCTTCTGCCCCCCGCAGTTCGGGACCTGCCGCTGCCGAGGCACAGAGGAAACTGAGCTTGTGGGGGTCGCAGGTGGATCTGGCCGATAAACTAGATAAGGGGCTTTCCCTGTCTCGTTCGTCGGCTGGAGACGAGAGTGAGCTGTTGGATGATGACGACGTGATTTCTCTCACATCGTCTGATCCGGCAGCTAGTGCTCTACTGGGTTTCACCCAAGAAGAACAGGAGCTATTGGATGAGGAAATGCAATCCGAGCCTTCTCAAAGCTCCTGTCCCGCGTATGATGAGCTGCTGGAGGTTATGGAACACGCCACAGCAAGGTTGGATCTGCCGTGGAAACGGATAATAAAAGACGGCGCCAAGGGGCCGTCTTGACGAACGATTCCTGTCTGACCATAACCCCCCGGCTCAGGTAAGCCTTCCATTCCTTCCCGATCTCCATACGGAGGTTGTGAAGGCATGGAATAAGCCATTTTCCGCACGCATTCATAGATTTCAACAGACTAGCTATGCTAATATTGAAGGAATGCGTGAAAATGGCTATGAGAGGATGCCTCCTATTGAAGAGACGCTTGCAAGCTATCTCTCCTTGGGTGAACCATCATCTCTCAAGGCTCCTTCTCTGCCAACCGGGCAGGGCATACGCGGCAGCGGGTCAGGCTGTGGCCTCTTTGCACACTAGGGCGGTGCTTCAGGCCTATCAGGCTGACCTGCTGAAGGACCTGGATAAGGGTCAGGGGTTATCCCCTGATGAGGCAGCGGAGCTGCGTTGTACCACGGATTTGGCTCTCCGTGCCACCAAGCAGGCCGCCACTGCTATGGGCAGATCTATGGCGGCCATGGTGGTTACGGAGAGGCATCTCTGAGTAAACCTGGCCGACCTCGGGAGGAAAGAGAAGGGCTTTCTCCTCGATGCGCCGGTTTCGCCTTCTGAGCTTTTCGGTACTTCCGTCGAGATGATGATCGAGAAGTTTAAGGTGGCGAAGACGCGCTCTGCTGCTTTTAAAACCTTCATTTCCCGAAGGTCCAGGTCCGAGCCCGAACATCAAAGGGGTCCTGGCCCGTCCCGGTCTGAGGACTGCAGACAGGCTCAGAAGGCTAGTGTGGCCGAGGGGAGGTGGCCAGGATCTGAGAGAGGTGGTTCAGGCGAGGCGTTCGCAACGCTCTCGTCCGGACCAGATTAAGAAATAATTCTTGCTCACATCTCTCTCGGGGTGGCTCTCCTCCCCTCTTTAATTCCCCTGCTGCGTAGAACTGCAGTCTCTTGCTGCTGGACCACATGATGTGTAGGGTTTGTTCTATCCTATTTAGAACGGCCGTACTGATGGTCCGGATTCTACTAATTTTTGTGGGACCGTTGGGTGAGTACGATCCTTTTCCTCTTTTCATACATGGTTTAAGCTATTTTTCTTGTGTTGCAGTATGTGTGTTTGGGCTGCTGTGTTCTTCCTATGTTTCAGGTTAGGATGACCCCAGCCCCCCCCGTGCATGGGACCCCTGGATGCTGCTGATATCTCCTTTCTTTGTAAAGCTTGGAGAAGCGTCACTACATACTACAAGGTAGTTCTTGTACCCCGGGTCCTCACTTCATTACTGCAACCTCCAGGGCTTGTCGATCGCCATTCAGGTAACCTTTTCTGGTTCTTTTTATCTTACTCACCTTTATTTTCTCCAGGACCTTTCTGTCCTTCTTCTAGGTAGGCTCTCGGAAATCACTTCACGAGATGCCCCTGACGTCTATGGCTGAGTACATCACACTTTCTCATGCCTCGCCCTGAGGGGCTTTCTGCTGCTGAGCTATCCACCCATTCCTCATGCTTTAGGTGTTTCTGTGGAAACCCCTTTCTCGCTGCTGACTCTGAGGAGCAGCAGCCTGTTTTAAAGCATGTTTAGGCCTCTGTTTAAGCATACCTGAGGGTTAGCTAAACAAGGCTCACGCTCTCCCTTGAGAAGGAGAGCACGGATTACTTGGGTGAATATAGCTAGAATCCCTTCTGCGGAAGGTAATGATCTAAACCCCTTCTAGCCATCTCTGTTCCCTGGATAGGCTCCCCTCCTTGGAGGGCTAGCCTTGGTGCTCACCCCAGCTACAAGCTGATGGGTCTAGAGCAGGGATTGCTTGGGCGAATACAGCTAGGCCCCTCCTGGCGGAAGGTGAGGACGTCCCTTGCTGTCGCCCTGGGTAGGCTCCCCTCCATGGAGGGCTAGCCTTTAGTGCTCGCCTCAGCTATGGGCTGAAGGTTCTAGAGCACGTATTACCTGGGTGAATACAGCTAAAACTTGTCTTGCTAGAAGGTGATGATGTCCCTTTCCAACCATTGCGGTCGCCCTGGTAGGCTCCCCTCTATGGAGGGCTAGCCTTGGTGCTCGCCTCAGCTATGACTAAAGGCTCTAGAGTGCTGTATCTGTTATGGGGTAATTTCAACCCATTTTTCTGAGAACGATTTGACTCCTCCTCGATCTCGTTCTATACCCCTTTTTCTGGATACTCATCTCAGGATAAGGTAGTGCTCACCTCTTAGGGACGAGGTGTTCTACAGCACACTATCCTTCGGTAGAGTGAGAAGATTCTCCCCCTCTGAGGGGTGTCAGGTATCTTCCCAGAGACTGCTGATGCTCCATGACGACCTCATCGGATAATCGGCCGCTTGCCCGATGTGTTTTTCCTCCCATCACATTTCACGTGTATGGAAGATGGCCACCCTATCTGGGTATTTGAGGCCTTTGCCTCCTGGAGCCTCATAGAATCGGCAATCTTGGTCCTTAGACCTCTTCTCTACCCTTGTATGTAGGCTGTGCTTCCCTGCTATGCAGGGTTGTTTAAGCAGGCCATCTTTGGGGAGAGCGGGTAGGTCCTTTCCTCTAAAGTAGGTTAAGTACTTACCCTATAACTGCTGTGCGTCCCATCGTTGCTATGTTGGATGAGTCGGCCGCTTGCTGCTGCCCAACGTGTCTCTGCTTCTGTCACATTGGCATGTACGGAAGCTGTATATGGGTATCTAAGGCTGTTTGGTTTACGATTTCGGCGGCACGGGTCACTAACCTCGTTTCTGCCTTTATATACCTCCTGTTAGGAGCTGAGCATGGCGGTGCCTCCCTCTTCAGGGTCGTCTGAATGCACCGTTCCTAGTAGAACGCACAGGGGTCCTCCCCTCCGTGGGTGAGGTGTCTACCCTGTGGCTGCTAAATGCTCGCCTTGGTTACTAGATTGAGGTTTATCTCATCGGATGAATCGGCCGCTTGCTGCCGCCCGATGTGTTTTGCCTTTCGCCACTTGTGTGTGTGCAGAAGCTGCTCTGATACGATAGGACCTTCTAAAAGCCCCGTAGACAGCAGTTTTTCCTGCCCCAGTGATGTCTCCTGACATTGCATGAGTTTGACAAATGCTCCCCTCACTGAGGATCTTTTGTGAGCATGTCACTCTCATTTGGAGCTCATAAGTTCCTCTCTATGCCGAGAGAAGGAACTCCGCTCCCTATGGCTCTGGCTTTCCAGGTGGTAGCCCCTGGTGGGATGAAGTAAATTAGCATTCTTTGCTCCTCTCAAGGTCTAGGCTACTGTCCTAGACTATAGGCTATATCCCTTAAAGGAATCTCTTTCTGATTCCAAGTCTGAGCTCTGCCCTACGGCCAGGCATCTTTAGCCCGGTCCTTACAGGTAAGTCCTTGGGTATGCAGCTCAGGCCTCTGGCCGAAGGGATTAAGTCACTGACAGCCGTCTGGACGTCCCCTGGGGCAGCTCCCCTTACTTAGGTGGAGCTGGTACTTAGTGCTCGCCGTTTGTTCCGGCTTGCACTCCCCTCAGCATGGCAGCGTGGGTATAACCGTTCCCCAATAGCGACCTCTAGAGGACGCAGTTCGAGTTCCTCAAAAGGGAACGTCTCAGGTTACGTATGTAACCCCGGTTCCCTGAGAAGGGAACGAGACACTGCGTCCTCTAGACTTGTGGCCATGCTTCAGATACATGCTTCAAATGAAGAAGCGGACGTTGTGTTCGACCGGCGCCCTTTTGTACAGTACGGTCGCGCTGGTATGACGCGCCAGCAGCGACGAGTCGCGCCGGCAATGACGTCATAGGCTGTCGCCAGCCAGTACCTTGTAGTTTTTGTATATAGCTTCAGACACAGGTCACGTAGGAGACGTTCCCCAATAGCGACCTCTAGAGGACGCAGTGTCTCGTTCCCTTCTCAGGGACCCGGGGTTACATACGTAACCTGAGACGATTTCCCAGCCTGAAATTTTGTCCCAGTCCGGCCCTGTTCTACATGGTGGTTGTTTAGCCTTGATACATTCATTAGCTAACAAATTTTAAGTGCAAGTTATTTTGTATTAATGGGTCAGTATGATGTGAGGTCCAGTTACCAGCATGACACTAAAACAGTTAGTAGTAATGGGTACTTTTTACTTAAGTACATGTCTGAGCCCATACTTCTTTACTTTAACTTAAGTAAAAAAGTGTAGTCAGTACTTCTACTTTTACCAGAGTATTTTTAAACATGAGTATCTGTACTTCTGCTTGAGTGAAGGATGTGTGTACTTTTGCCATCTCTGCTGATTAGCTTGTTCAGGTGCATTTGATTAGGGTTGAAGCAAAACTCTGCTGGGCTGTGGCTCTCCAGGGCCGATGTTCACCATCCCTGCTCAAGAGTGTTAAAATGAACACTGGAGTAGTGTTAAGTGATTCATTGAGTGATGATTAACCATTATTGAAGACAACTGATGTTAATAAAATTACCTGATGGTAATCACTAAAGGAGAAAATCATTTATTAAGTCACCATTATAGTGGTCAGTGTTCGCCTTGTTGGACTCTTGACCCTTCACTTTTTAATATTAGATTTTGTTTAGCTTTTGTAATTGAGTTATAACAGCCAGACAAACCAAGAGCAGAAATCATAAGGTGGTGATAATAATTATGTTTTAACATAATCATAATCTGATATTAATCAAATGTTTACCATTAATGGAAATAATGGTTAAAAAAAACTTTTTTTCTGCAAGAAAGCAGCTTTCAAACTAAATTGTAAAATTAAGGTAAAATATATTTATTTTTTAACTTTTTTTTTTTTTTTAACTGTTACTTTGTAAGTATTGTCTGGATTATCATTGTGAAGCCTTCTCTGTGAAATTTACATTTCTTGCATTTAACCATTAACTAGCAGCAGCACTCATGCACAATCTAATGTAACTATTACTGCAACATCAACTACACGGTTATTGTCTTTAAATAAAGTGACCTGCAGCATAACAATGTTTTGAAGAAATTATTTAGACAAGATGATGATGAAAATCATTTATAAGTTTTTGGTCAAAATAAGTTGTAAAAGTATTTGTATGATTATACCAAAAATGTCAGACTTTATATTGTTCACAGGGTTGACAAAATCAGTAAAGAAAACCTAATTTAGTTATTCAGGTCACTACATATTGATTATTAATCAACACCACACAAACACACCTAAAGACGAAAAAAAATCTAAAGGCCCGTGGATGAATTTCAAATCGCCCACAGCTTGTCTATGGCCTACCAAACAGAATTTACAAAATATGCAGTTTCACAATTTTAACACAAGGTGACTGCACTAGATTTTTGAGCAATGTAGCAGGAAAGCACAGCGATAACAATTTGATAACATATGTGCTGCCATTTCTTTACCGCACAAGAATTCCTAAACACACCAAAAGCGGGAGACAACAACACAGTTAGAATTCTGGTTACACTTTATTTTGATAGTCCACTTTAAACATTCTACTAACTATAACCCTAGTGAAAAAAACAGCATATGCATATGTTTTGATGCTGGGATGCTGGTTAGGTATGTTTTGATGCTGGTTTATAC
Organism: Cirrhinus mrigala; assembly: GCA_036247105.1. Classification (NCBI taxonomy): domain Eukaryota; kingdom Metazoa; phylum Chordata; class Actinopteri; order Cypriniformes; family Cyprinidae; genus Cirrhinus; species Cirrhinus mrigala. The sequence goes on from CM070021.1 coordinate 4,128,534, forward strand.
TGGTCCTTTGCTGGTTTATGTTGGTCCTTGACCAGCATAAACCAGCAAAGGACCAGCATAAACCAGCAAAGGACCAGCTTAAACCAGCATCAAAACATACCTAACCAGCATCCCAGCATCGAAACATACCTACCAGCATATGCTGTTTTTTTCACCAGGGAGGTAACTTTGCAACTACATGTCAACTAATTCTCATTAATTTGCAACTACATGTCTACTAACTCTCAGAGCAGACTCTTAGGTTAGGTTTAGGCTTAGTAGAATAAGTTGACATATACTTGCAAAGTTTAGAAGAGTGTTAGAAGATATTAAGCAGACAGTCTACTAATACTCTAATGACTAATTGACATGCAGTTGCAAAGTTACTTACTGTTAGTAGAATGTCTAATGTGGACTATCAAAATAAAGTGTTACCAGAATTCTTTCAATCCACAAATCACCTACATTTAAAATGGATTTACTGTAGTAACAGTAACTGTGGTATTGTGGCAGAAATGTAGGATATTCATACTGAATTTTATTATATTATTAATGTGGACATAGGCTATACTACCAGTCAAAAATTTTGAACAGTCAGATTTCTTTTTGTATTTATTTATTTATTTATTTATTTATTTATTTTATTATTTTTTTTAAGAAGTCTCTTTTGTTCACCAAGCCTGCATTTATTTGATTCAAAAATACAGAAAAAGCAGTAATATTGTGAAATATTTTTACTATTTAAAATAACTGCTTTCTGTTTGAATGCATTTTAAAATGTAATTTATTCCTGTGATCAAAGATGAATTTTCAGCATCATTACTCCAGTCTTCAGTGTCACATGATCCTTCAGAAATCATTCTAATATGCTGATTTGCTGCTATTAATGTTATTATGTTGTTATTAATGCCATAATACTTAAAATAACAGCCAAGAAGTTAATTTAGAGATAATTTTACAGAGTTTTGACTGCAATCCAAAATAAAAGTAAACAACCTGAAAAAACAAAACAAAACAAAACAAACAAACAAACAAAAAAAACAACAACAACATTATTTGTCTGTAATTCTAAGAGAATGTCATCAATACTGAAATGACTGTGAAATGTCTGTCAAAAATACCATTCATAGTTGGGTTATGCATTCACAGCAAAAAGCCCAGTGTTAAATGAACTCTCTCGGGCAGGGACGAACTGGGAGTAAAAAACGAACCCTGGATTTTCTCCCAAATAGGCCCACCACAACTACAAACAGCCGCTATATTGTTCTGGACTTCTCTAGAACATCCAGATAGCCAGTCCGCCCCTGCTCCCAGGAGTTTATTTAAGTCCAAATTCAAGTGTTAAACACTGAAGTAGTGTTAAAGTTAATGAGGTAATTAAGTGATTCATTGAGAGATGATTAACAATTATTGAAGACACCTGATGTTAATAAGCAGAATTACTAAAGGAGAAAATATTTTACGTCACCATTATAGTGGTAAGTGTTGGCTTAGTTGGCCTCTTGACCCTTAACTTTTTAATATTACATTTTGTTTAGCTGCTGTGAGTTATGACGGCCAGACAAGCCAAAAGCAGAAGTCATTATGTGGTGCTTATGCTGTAACAATCATATTTTGGGCCCTATCATGCACCTGGCACATTATTGCTAGTTTCAGCCCGATGCAGTTATCATTTTCACATCCTGCGCCACGTTGTTTAAATAACAAATGCATTTGCGGCCATTTGTGCGCCCATGGGTGTGCTGGTCTGAAAACGAGGTGTGTTCAGGCGCATTGTTGACGAGTTGCTATTTTGAGGCAACTGAAATAGACTGCGCCATTGCCCAACTGAAACCTGGTCTAAAAGCAATGGCGCAATATTTTTTTTTTTTGGTATTCAAAGAGCGTGTTAGTAATATGCGCCTATAGGCAGGTGCACAATGTACATACACTCAGCTCATTACACACACACACACACAGCAGCACACAAACATGACAAATATTAAAAATAAAAGGATTACAATGTAAAAGATTATTAATTATTAATTATTTAAAAGCTGATTTTGGTTAATGGTGATTTGATGGATGAACTTGTGGCTCAATTGGACTCTTGTCGTGTCAGAAAGTGGTAATACTTTCAGTTTAAGGATGTTGCCATCTTTGATACTGCTTTGATCTCTGTTGCTGTGGTTATGCTTAAGAAATACAGGCTTGACTCCCGTTGCCTGGGACATTTCGAGACTCACATCTGTAAGTAAATACGGTTGTCAATCCCAAAAATAGGCAGTGTGAACATGTCCAGTGGTTCTCAGTCTTTTCCTGTCATGTCCCTCTTCAGAGGCTGAAAAACATTCTGTACAATGCTCTTTATAAGATTTATAAAGATTTGTTTTGGCAGCCCTCTGAAATAAATTATAAAATTCATATGAACTACAACCAATAGCACTGATCTCATGTCCAAATATATATCTATTATTATGATTCTGTCATGCAGTAATAAGGCTAATTTCATTTTTGTAACTGCATGCTGAAAGATTTTCTGTGAATTAAAGACTTATGTTTTGGACTGTTATATAGTCATATGGACTTTATTTAATGTAGCTTCTTTATCATTTTGGAGATTGACACCCTCATTTCTCATTCACTTTTAATGTACAGAAAAGAATGTCTTGAATAGTCTTCAAAGTGTCACCATTCCATACAAGGAAGTGAAAATATATGTTTTTATGATGAAACCTCTAACATCCTCACAATGTGTATATTACACAAACAGGTTATTTATACTGGAAAAGCTTTTTAAAATGTTCTTTATAATAAGAAAAATGGCTTTTTTATAGCTGTTCATGAAAAGGTTCATCAGGGAAACAAACTGCTTCTTCAATGGCATTGCTGCGAAAACAGCAGCAACATTTATTTTAAAGTGTAAAACATTTCAAATGAGATGAGGGTGAGAGAATTATGCCAGAATTTCTTTTTATAGGTGAACTCCCCAGTTTAGGGCTGACTTTTCTTCAGTAAATAGTTTTAAGAGCTATGGTTGCCTTAGTTTTTTTTTTTTTTTTCTGGGAAAACACCACTTCATTGTGACCTTTTTCCTTTTCATCTCTTCATGCTGCATTTTTGCATGCAAGGAAACCACAGCTAGGTATGTGCTTTCAGATTTAAATATCTTTCCCATCTTGCAAATGGCTACTGGTCGTTTTACTTGGCTGTTCAATCTTTACAGATTTCTGAAACTGAACCCTGTGCCTATTTGAAGGCCTCCTGTATTTCTGGTTTACAGAAGACAAGTTCTGCAAAAGTGACTCTCTGAATGTCCTGCACATGAAAAAGTAAATAACAGGATCCAGACACACATTAAGGGCGGACAGGAAGAGCGTAGCTTCTTTGGCCTGAAAGAGAATGAAGTGGTTGTGGGTGCTAAAATCATCCTTGTGCCTTTGGCTAAACGTGTAGGGCACGCGACAAGCGTGGTAGGGAACAAAACACAAGACAAACACGGCCAGCAAGCTAAAGATGCTTCGATTTGACTGCCTTCTGGCTTCGCTGCTGTCCTGCTGCACGCGTTTGCAGGAGTGATACACGTGACAGGCGATGGAGGTGTAGCAAAACACCATCAGCAGAAATGCTGCCCAGAAAATTCCAACGTTAAAGTGGGCTGAAACTTCATGCCAGCGCCGACCCAGGTCGCTTTTCAGGGTCATGCAGGAGAAAACCTCAGGCATGGGCTGGTTGGTTAATATGGCGTTCGGCAGCATGAAGAGCATCATGACACCCCAAGTAAGCAGCGCGAGAACCTTCGCTATCGAAACGCGCTGCAGAAAAGAAGACACACCGGAGGTGCGGCGCACGATTTTAAAGTAGCGTTCCAAGCTGATGAGGCTCATGAAGGTTATTCCTGTGTACATGCTGAGGTAGAAAAGCACAGCTGTGTAGCGGCAAACTATCAGCTTCAACTGCAAGCCGCCATAACCGAGGTCGCTCAACACGCGCCACGGGTAGGTAAACAACATCAGAATGTCTACCACCACCATGTTTTTTAGGTAAACTAATAAGGCTGAGGAGCTGGGAACCCTAAAGAAGATCCAAGCGGCGAGTCCGTTGAGAATGAAGGCACAAGCACAGATGATGCTGTAGAGCACAGGCAGAACCAGATGTGTGAACACGCTGCTGACGTCCGTGCTGTTTTTTGGTTCCGTCTGTGTAGTATTGAAGTAGTCCATATCTGAAATGGAAAATGAAAGGACTTCATTATCTTTGATGATATCAAGAAATGCTGTGACATGATTCAGTGTGCTAACTTCTGCTAGACTTTTTTTTTTTTTTTGCTGATGTAATTAATCACTTAAAGGTGCCATTTATTCTTTTATTTCTGCTTCAGATTCTCTCCTACGCAACTCTGCAACAATAACCAATCTTGTGAACATAAAGCAATAAACCCTAAGAAGCTGTGGTTTGCAGTAAATTTATAACAGCTAAGGGGTGCTGTTAGGCATGACCTAACCCACTTAGCTGTTCTAAGTTCACTGTAAACCACGGCTTCACTGGACTTACTGCTTTATAAAACGGTTATTCCATATATGCAGTATGGTTTCACAAAATAAAACAGAGCAAATAAAGTGTAATGATATTAATAAAAACATTATTGTAAAACTGATAGTTCCGGTCCTTGATTCTGATTGGTTGAGCCGTGTTTGAAGCTGTTGTAAATTACTCTACAAACATACACCTTTGTTTACGTCTGTGTGTTGCTTGGCAACCACTTTGTTGCAACCACAACTGTAATTCTGTGAAACCTTACTACGTATATGGAATAACCATTTTATAAAAGAAACAAGCCCAGTGAAACCGTGGTTTACAGTGAATTTATAACAGCTAAGGGGGTTTTAGGCACTTCGCTTCACATCGTGCCTAACAACGTCCCTTAGCTGTTATCAACTCACTGTAAACCACGGCTTCTTGGAGCTTATTGCTTTATTCTTCTGCCAAACAATGTAGTTCCTCTGAAAAGGTTGTGGTTGCAACAAAGTGGTTGCTGAGCAACACACAGACATAAACATTTTTTTTTTTTTTTTTGACCTGCTTAAGCAATACTTAAATACATCTTTATATGTAATGTCATGTAATTTATGTTATCTAAAATATGGTTAAGTGTACTACCAAGTGTACTGACAAGCTTTAATGGTAAACTAGAATAGGCATTTCAGTAGAAATTAGATCAAAGTATATGTCATTTATTTGAATATATATTTTTAATTGCACATTTGTAATGTTGAAGTTGCAGTTAGTCATTTTCAAATAAATGAATTTTAAATGTAATATACAATAACACACTTTAAATTAAAACATATATGTATCTCTAAAGTTCTGTGATGAAACTCTAGATTTTGCAGTCCGAAAGGTCTTCAGAAACCCTCCACCTTCCCTAGCTCCACCCGTATAGATTATCTACGGGGTGATTCATGTATGTTATAAAGGGGTTATTTCATATGTTACATGTGCAGCTGCAGTATGTTGTGGATGTACTGGCAGTAGCAAGTCTCAGCACTTGATTTGCTGCAGCAGCAGTGTAACAGATCTATTCTGCATGATATAATTTCATGATTATATAAAACATGACTTTTACTCAGATCTTTGCAGTCTGTAATTAACTAGCAATAGCACACATTTATGTACTAAAGTACTTAGTGAAGAGACAGGTACTGTCATGATCTGGGCTGTGGGGCTTCCCTTAGCCACCTGAGGTCACTGTTTTCCCTTCCCTGCACTGCACTTCCCTGATTGTACACCTGTCTGGTCATTAGCACTCATCTAAGCTCTCACCTGTTCACAATTATCTGGTCTATAAGAACTCTCATTTCCCACTACTCATTCTGGCTGCATTGTCTTCGTGTGTGTTCCTCAGTTTTGATCATGCTTTAGATTGTGTTTCTGTTCTGTTTATTTTGTTCTTTGATTCTAGTCGTGTTGTGCCGTGTTGGCTTTTTGGTTTATGTTTATTTGTGTTTTGTTCATTAAAATTTCCCTCCCTGCATTTTGGACCCTGACCTCATTTCTAGTACATCGAACGTGACAGGTACTATATCAGCAACTTCACAGTTACTGCCTTTAAATAAAGCAATAATAATAATTTTGCTCTTTTAATATATTTATTAATTTCCCTAGTGCATGCACATTTCAAAACAAAATCACCCCACTAAATCTTAAATAATTAATTATTTTACAATAAAGCTATGTCATGGAATTTTTTTCATATCGTAGCTTATTGCAAGAATTTTTTTTTTTTTTTGTCTTTTTTTTTTTGTTTCCAATATAGTGCAAACCCTGATGACACTTTATTATGAGATTATTCTGTAAATATTAGCTATCTGCATCAGTTAGCTGGTTTATCATATTAAACTTACTTCATATCCACTTGTTAGCCTTTGATCCAACAGTTTGTCCAGCTTTTGGTGTGGTCAAACAAAAATTAAAGTGAAAAAAAAAAAAAAAAAAAGCAAATGCATCGTGATGTGTGAGAAGCTATAGAAAGACATGAATTTGAATAATTTCTGGCTTGATTTGCATAACAAATGCAAAAATGTACTCAGTTATACGATGACAGAACGTGCAAAAAGCTTATATTCTCCTCTGCAAAACCACATTTACCACATATTATACACACGGGGGCACAAAAGTTTTTCAGCCTGCCTTTCAAAAGAGCACTTGGATATTTGGTTTGGTCCTCACACATCACACAGTGTGACCCATTAAATATAAATATTAAAAAATATATTTATTATTATTATCATTATTGCACTTAAATTTGTTTATTTATTTATTTATTTTATAAAATTATAATAAATGTGATAATACTATTATATTTTAAAACATTTTATAGTAAACTTGAAAATAAAATGCTAATGTTTACTTTTTTAAGTAAGTGAGTACCCGAGGCCAGCACGAAAGACATTCAGGACAGCTGATGGGCCAATTTAAACATTCAAGATATTTTAAAGCATTTAACAATAGATGCAAAAGAGCTTTTCATCACCAGTGTGCTGTGTTCTGTGCGCATAGTGCACGCACAGAGAGCCGCGTCTCACAGCCCGCGAACACTGAATTGAGTTTTGCTTCTTCCTGCGATTTAACAGATAAAATTACATACAAAATTATGTTGCAAGACCTGTCTCATCAAGTATCATCGAAAAACTGCCGAAACTCTGTGATGATGATCGGGATGATGATGTCATCACCAAAGTGGCAGTTTAATGTCCGGCTATGTTTATGTTGTGGCTGTATTGGCAGGAGGCAATTATTTTAAAATGTGAATCGACAAAATGCCCCAATGACTATGGGTCTGCATGTAATGTAAGTGTTGCTTTGTTTCTGTGACTAGTAGGCCCCAATGTGTGTTTCAAAGTACTTTATGATTTATTTTTATTTATTTTTTTTATGTATTTATCGCAGTTGTGTAGCCTATTCTTACCCGTCAGCTCCAGTTTGTGCACGGAGTGGTCCGGTAGCGTGTGTAACAGGAGGTCTTTCTATTGGGGTCCTGTGAGCTGAGATAACAGCGGTTGTGGTTTATTCTGTTGAGAAGGTAGGCAAGAAGGTAATCAAGTATACATGACGTTGCATGCCAGCTTATGAAGCATGAAACAAACAGTAATGAGACTCACCGAGCTAAAGTAGCTACCAGCATGTAATGAAAGCATGGTGTAGCATTTCTTTCCCCATCAATGATGAACAGAATTTAGTTAAAAACTAATAGCCTATTACTGCATTTCTGTAATGACACACCATGATCATTCAGGGTCACTTTTATTTTGGCTGGACATGATGATAGGTGATTATGTTTCTTTTAATAAACTAGACTATTTAAATTAATATCTCCTTACTTCATAGAAAAGAATGGCAGAAATGCAAAAATCCTCAAAGGGGCATACAGTAGTTCTGTAGCCTGCATTAGCATCTTCCTGTACTTTAGCCACAGATACCACAGTGGCGTCAGACACGTCACTGCCATTTGACACAGAACAGAATGACAGCCTCTAGTTTTATGTAGTTTATTAAACTGATATTAGTAGTGAGTTTAAGACAGCAGTCTGCACAATAATTATCTTACCTGTTAAAGAAAAAAGAGAAGTATCTTATGGATCACTAATCTCTCTGCATTCCACAAAAAAATAAATAATAAATAATTTAAAATTTATATTCAGATTGAAAATATTTTTTTTTTTATTATTATTATTTATTATTATAATTATTATTTGTATTAAATAATATATATATATATATATATATATATATATATATATATATATATATATATATATATTTTTTTTTTTTTTTTTTTTTTTTTTTTTTGGAATGCAGAGAGATTAGTGATATATGTGTGTGTGTGTGTGTATATATATATATATATATATATATATATATATATATATATATATATATATATATATATATATATATATTATTTAATACAAATAATAATTATAATAATAAATAATAAAAAAAAAAAAAAAAACATTTTCAATCTGAAGATAAATTTTACATTGATAAAGTGGGATATTTTTTACAGTATACATGATATTGCATACCAGGTTATGAAGCATGAAACAAACGGTAATGAGACTCACTGAGTTAAGGTAGCTGCCAACATGTAATGGAAGCATAGTGAAGCATTTCTTTTCCCATCAAAGATTAAAAGAATTTAGTTAAATCTAATAGCTTATTACCGTATTTCTCTAATGACCCACCATAATTAATCAGCGTCACTTTTATTCTGGCTGGGCCTGATGTTAGGCCTATGTATGTTTCTTTTAACCAACTAGACAATTTAAATTAATATCTCATTACTTTTTAGAAAAGAATGCCAGTAATTCAAAAATCCACAAAGGGGCATACAGTCATTCTGTAGCCTACAATAGCATCTTTCTGAACGTCTTGGTTATGTTTGTAACCCTTGTTCCCTAAAGGAGAGAATGTCGACTGACATCATGGGTTTCACTTGGGAGCCCAGTCACCTCAGAGCTTAAGAAGAAAAGGCCAGTGAGAACGGCCGAGTGGAATTTGCAACCACTCATTCAGGTTTGTGCTGAGAAGCCAAGAAGTATCCCGGCGTTCAGTGCAGTCCAGGACTGTGGCAGGAGGGACGTAATGTCTCAGTCCCTTCTTTGGGGAACGAGGGTTACAAATGTAACCGAGACATTCCCTTTCAGTCAGTCACGTTTGACGTTACATCAACTGACGTCATGGGGTCCCTATGGAAAATGCCACAACAGTAAAACAGCTGGCAGTGGGAGGATTCCTGGGAGGTGAACAGGTCGACCTGAGACCTCCAGATCAGCTGGACTGCCTGGGGATGGAGTCTCCATTCTCCAGGAAGGATGAGCTGTTGTGAGAGTGCACTTGCTGCATGATTCAGTTCTCTTGGTATGTGAACGGCACGCAATGATTTGAGCCGCTTCTGGCTCCAGAGGAGGAGATGGTGGGCGAGTTGCGCCATGCAACAGGAGTGAACACCGCCCTGTTGGTTGATGTACGCTACTGTCGCTATGTTGTCGCTACGGACTACCACATGCTGGCCCTGCAGCAATGGTCGAAACTCAGCAGCACTACCAGCAACAGAAGGCAGTTGATATGCCACTGCAGACGAGGTCCTGGCCAGGAGCCCGAGGCTGCATGCCCAGTGCATACAGCACCCCAGCCTGACTTGGAGGCATCTGTGTTGATAACAACGAGACCACTAAACAGCGCAGTGAGATTCCTTAAAGGAGAGTTCAAGTTTGGAGCGAAGTCTCCGGTAATCAGAATCAGAACAGGTTTTATTGCCAAGTATGCTTACGCATACAAGGAATTTGTTTTGGTGTCACAGGCTTCCAGTCCACAAAGACGACAACAACAACACAGACAAAATAATATAAGTTGAGAATAAAAAAAAAGAAATAAAAAATACACATGTAAATATAAATAGACAAAAATTGCAATATAAGATTTAAGAAAATAAATAAATTGTATATACAGTTGTGCTACAGATGATAGAAAAAGAACAGAATAGAATAGAGTAGAGTAGAGTAGAGTAGAATAGAACAGAATGAGATGTTGGGATGTACTGAGATGTAAATATAAGGTTATTGCACATATTTTTATTGCACAATGGGGGGGATGGGTGAACATTTAACTGTTCATAAGGTATATTGCCCAAAGGAAGAAACTGTTCTTATGTCTGGCTGTCCTGGTATTTGTGGCTCTGTAGCACCGACCAGATGGCAAAAGTTCGAAAAGGGGATGACATGGGTGTGAGGGATCCAGAGTGATTTTCTGAGCCCTTTTCCTCACTCTGGATGTATACAGTTCTTGAAGGGTGGGCAGGGGAGCACCAATAATCCTCTCTGTGGTCCGAACCGTTCTCTGTAATCTTCTGGTGTCTGATTTTGTAGCTAAGCCAAACCAGACAGTTATTGATGTGCAAAGAACGGATTCGATGACGGCTGTGTAGAACTGTTTCAGCAGTTCCTGCGGCAGGTTGAACTTCCTCAGCTGTCGAAGGAAGTACAACCTTTGTTGGGCCTTTTTTGCAATAGAGTCGATGTGAGTGTCCCACTTCAGGTCCCGGGAGATGATGGACCCTAGGAACTTGAATGTCTCCACTGCAGCCACAGTGCTGTCCATGATGCTGAGAGGGGTGAGTGCAGGGGGGTTTCTCCTGAAGTCTATGATCATCTCCACTGTTTTGAGCGTGCTGAGCTCCAGGTTATTAAGACTGCACCAGACAGCGAGCTGCTCAACCTCTTGTCTGTAAGCAGACTCTTCACCATCCTGAATGAGGCCGATGAGTGTGGTGTCATCTGCAAACTTCAGAAGCTTGACAGAGGGGTCTTTAGAGGTGCAGTCATTGGTGTACAGGGAGAAGAGCAGTGGGGAGAGAACACATCCCTGAGGGGCGCCAGTGTTCGTGGTGCGGCTACTTGACATTAATGTCCCCATTCTCACTAGCTGTTGCCTATCTGTCAGAAAGCTGGTGATCCACTGAGAGATAGAGCTAGGAACAGAGAGGCGATTTAGTTTGGTCTGGAGGAGTGTAAGAATGATGGTGTTGAAGGCCGAACTGAAGTCCACAAACAGGATCCTCATGTAAGTCCCTGGTCTGTCCAGATGTTGCAGGATGAAGTGCAGTCCCAAGTTTACTGCATCATCTACGGACCTGTTTGCTCGGTAAGCAAACTGCAGGGGGTCGAATAAGGGTCCAGTGATGTCCTTCAGGTAAGTCAAAACCAGTTGTTCTAATGACTTCATGATGACAGACGTTAGGGCCACAGGTCTGTAGTCATTAAGTCCAGTGATTTTGGGTTTCTTTGGGACGGGGATGATGGTGGAGCGTTTGAAGCATGATGGAACTTCACACAACTCCAGAGACCTGTTGAAGATCTGTGAAAAGATGGGTGCCAGCTGATCAGCACAGGTTTTCAGACAGGCTGGTGTCACACCGTCTGGGCCTGGTGCCTTTCTTCTTTTGTTCTTTCTGAAGACCTGGCGCACATCTTCTTCACTAACCTGAAGTACAGGAGGGGAGGAGAAGGGGTTTGTTGGAGGTGTTAATGGTTGTGTAAGGAGATGGTCAGAACGAGTGTGGGGGGTTTCAAATCTACAATAAAACTCATTCAGGTCTTCAGCAGGTTGTTGATTCACCTCAGTGCTGGGGGATGGCGTCTTGTAATTTGTGATGGCTTTCAGACCTTTCCACACTGAGGCTGGGTTGTTTGAAGCGAACTGATCTTCTAACCTTTTTGCATAGGTAAAAACCACAGATGTCACAGTGATTTAAACTAGTTTAAAGGCAGATGAAATGGCACTGTCATTCTCAACAGCACTGACGTGGAAAACAGGAGAAGCATTGTGCGACAACAATACAGTTAGAATTCTGGTTACACTTTATTTCGATAGTCCACTTTAGACAACTTTAGAGTGCAACTACATGTCAACTATTTCTCATTAATTTGCAACTACATGTCTACTAACTCAGAGCAGACTGTTAGGTTAGGTTTAGGGTTAGTAGAATAAGTTGACATATACTTGCAAAGTTTAAAGTGTTAGAAGATATTAAGCAGACAGTCTACTAATACTCTAACGACTAATTGACATGCAGTTGCAAAGTTACTTACTGTTAGCAGAATGTCTAATGTGGACTATCAAAATAAAGTGTTACCAGAATTCTTTTCAATCCACAAATCACCTACATTTAAAATGGATTTACTGTAGTAACAGTAACTTTTTTTTTTTTTAAGATGTCTCTTCTGTTCACCAAGCCTGCATTTATTTGATCCAAAAATACAGAAAAAGCAGTAATATTGTGAAATATTTTTACTATTTAAAATAACTGCTTTCTGTTTGAATGTATTTTAAAATGTAATTTATTCCTGTGATCAAAGCTAAATTTGCAGCATCATTACTCCAGTCTTCAGTGTCACATGATCCTTCAGAAATCATTCTAATATGCTGATTTGCTGCTATTAATGTTATTATGTTGTTATTAATGTCATAATACTTAAAATAACAGGCAAGAAGTTAATTTAGAGATAATTTTACAGAGTTTTGACTGCAATCCAAAATAAAAGGAAACAGCCTGAAAAAAAACAAACAAACAAAAAAAAAACTGTAAATTATTTCTGTAAATTATTATTATTATTATTATTATTATTATTATTATTATTATTATTATTATTATTATTTTAACAGTGTACATAAAATATATGAAGCGAAAGTCTTATACATTAGACCATCAAAGCCAGTTTTGGTAAGTTATATAACATTTGAATTGGCCTGCAGAGCACTGTAATAGAAATTAAAGCTGCAAGCAGCATTGATAGGGCGCTCGTATCTTGGTGCGCATTGGGCAAGTGCATCACTATGTAAAACCACCATGATTTCCATCATCTTAAAATGGATCAAGTGTCTGGTGAACTGTATCCATTGTTGCATCACTAATGATATAAGGAAACTGGTGGAACAACAACAACATTATTTGTCTGTAATTCTAAGAGAATGTCAGCAATACTGAAATGACTGTGAAATGTCTGTCAAAAATACCATTCATACTTGGGTTATGCATTCACAGCAAAAAGCCCAGTGTTAAATGAACTCTCTCGGGCAGGGACGAACTGGGAGTAAAAAAACGGGCCCTGGATTTTCTCCCAAATAGGCCCACCACAACTACAAACAGTTGTTCTGGACTTCTCTAGAACATCCAGATAGCCAGTCCGCCCCTGCTCCCAGGAGTTTATTTAAGTCCACATTCAAGTGTTAAAATAAACACTGAAGTAGCGTTGAAGTTAATGAGGTAATTAAGTGATTCATTGAAAGATGATTAACCGTTATTGAAGACACCTGATGTTAATAAGCAGAATTACTAAAGGAGAAAATATTTTACGTCACCATTATAGTGGTAAGTGTTGGCTTAGTTGGCCTCTTGACCCTTAACTTTTTAGTATTACATTTTGTTTAGCTGCTGTGAGTTATGACAGCCAGACAAGCCAAAAGCAGAAGTCATTATGTGGTGCTTATGCTGTAACAATCATATTTTGATTGCCCTATCATGCACCTGGTGCATTATTGCTAGTTTCAGCCCAATGCAGTTATCATTTTCACATCCTGTGCCACGTTGTTTAAATAACATGCATTTGCAGCCATTTGTGCGCCCATGGGTGTGCTGGTCTGAAAACGAGGTGTGTATTTTTTTTTTTGTTATTCAAAGAGCGTGTTAGTAATATGTACCTATAGGCAGGTGCACAATGTACATACACTCTGCTCATTACACAAAGAGGTTTGGAAGTGATATTTACGTTCGCTGTGGTTGAGTGAGCAGTCCGGTGGCGGCGACTTCTTCCACGGGTTGCGCTGGTGGCGGTACAGTGGGGAAAGGAGCAGGAATCCGTTTCGACAGCCTTGAAGATGAAGTGCTGTAGGATGCTGATCTCCTGGAGCACCAAGAGTCCTAAGATCTGGAACACGCAGATGTGGCCCTGGAGTAGGTGCTGAAGGTCCTTAGCTTGGAACACGCAAGCAAAAGTACCTGAAGTGAAGGTTTGCTCGTCGGAGCTTAACCTTGTTGCAAATGTCTGTGTGTCTTCTGCCTCTCTGGGCTAGAGACTCAGAACTTGGTCAGTCCACTTTGTCTCTCTAAGATGGAGATTCAGGACGCTGCATTTGTTGTTGTCTCGCTGGACGAAGACTCTGAATGTAGATTATCTCTTTCCTCACAGGCTGGAGGCTCAGAATGTGGTCGTATCTGTTGCTGCCTCAAAAGCTGGACACTCGGACTTGTTATCTGTTGTTGCCTCACCCTTGTGGGTCGCAGACTCAGAACTGGTGTTTCTGCTATTGTCTCACCCTCGCAGGACTCAGACTCAGAACGGTGTTTCTGTTGCTGCCTATCTGGTAACAGGCCAGAGACTCAGAATGGAGGATATCCTGTTAGTGTCACCTCTTTACAAGAAACAGACAAAAACAGACAAGTGTGAATGTGGCCAGTGGTTCTCAGTCTTTTCCTGTCATGTCCCTCTTCAGAGGCTGAAAAACATTCTGTACAATGCTCTTTATAAAGATTTTAAGATTTATAAAGATTTGTTTTGGCAGCCCACTGAAATAAATTATAAAATTCATATGAACTACAACCAATAGCACTGATCTCATGTCCAAAAATATACCTCTTATAATGATTCTGTCATGCAGTACACTCTTAAAAATAAAGGTGCATCATGATGCCATAGAAGAACACTTTTTGTCTAAATGGTTCCATAAAGAACCTTTAACATCTGAAGAACTTTTCTGTTTCACAAATGGTTCTTTGTGGCAAAAGAAAGTTCTTCATATTATAAAAAGGTAAGAAAGAGATGGTTCTTTAAAGAACCTTTGACTGAATGGTTCTTTGTGGAACCAAAAATGGTTCTTCTATGGTGTCGCTGTGAAGAATCTTTTCAAGCAACTTTATTTTTAAGAGTGTAATATAGCCAATTTAATTTTTATAACTGCATACTGAAAGATTTTCTGTGAATTAAAGACTTATGTTTTGGACTGTTATATAGTCATATGGACTTCATTTAACTTCTTTATCATTTTGGAGATTGACACCCTCATTTCTCATTCACTTTTAATGTACAGGAAAGAATATCTTGAATATTCTTCAAAGTGTCATCATTCCATACAAGGAAGTACACAAATATATATGGTTTTATGATGAAACTTTTAACATCCTCACAATGTGTATATTACACAAACAGGTTATTTATATTGGAAAGGTTTTTAAAATGTTCTTTCCAGTAAGAAAAATGGCTTCTTTTTATAGCTGTTCATTGAAAGGTTCCTCAGGGAAACAAACTGCTTCTTCAATGGCATTGCTGTGAAAACAGCAGCAAAATTTCAAATGAGATGAGGGTGAGAGAATTATGTCAGAATTTCTATTTATAGGTGAACTCCCCAGTTTAGGGCTGACTTTTCTTCAGTAAATAGTTTTAAAAGCTATGGTTGCCTTAGAGCTTTTTTCTGGCAAAACACCACTTCGTTGTGACCTTCTTCCATTTCATCTCTTCATGCTGCATTTTTGCATGCAAGGAAACTGTCACGGAGGCAAGACGAGAAGACCTCACGTGACTCGGTGCGTGTGACAGAAACCACAGCTAGGTATGTGCTTTCAGATTTAAATATCTTTCCCATCTTGCAAAAGGCTAATGGTCGTTTTACTTGGTTGATTTGACCACCTTCTGGCTTCGCTGCTGTCCCGCTGCACGCGTTTGCAGGAGTGATACACGTGACAGGCGATGGAGGTGTAGCAAAACACCATCAGCAGAAATGCCGCCCAGAAAATTCCAACGTTAAAGTGGACTGAAACTTCATGCCAGCGCCGACCCAGGTCGCTTTTCAGGGTCATGCAGGAGAAAACCTCAGGCATGGGCTGGTTGGTTAATATGGCGTTCGGCAACATGAAGAACATCTTGACGCCCCAGGTAAGCAGCGCGAGAACCTTCGCTACCGAAACGCGCTGCAGAAAAGAAGACACGCCGGAGGTGCTGCATACGATTTTAAAGTAGCGTTCCAAGCTGATGAGGCTCATGAAGGTTATTCCTGTGTACATGCTGAGGTAGAAAAGCACAGCTGTGTAGCGGCAAACTATCAGCTTCAACTGCAAGCCGCCATAACCGAGGTCGCTCAACACGCGCCACGGGAAGGTAAACAACATCAGAATGTCTACCACCACCATGTTTTTTAGGTAAACTAATAAGGCTGAGGAGCTCGGAACCCTAAAGAAGATCCAAGCGGTGAGTCCATTGAGAATGAAGGCACAAGCACAGATGATGCTGTAGAGCACAGGCAGAACCAGATGTGTGAACACGCTGCTGACGTTCGTGCTATTTTTTGGTTCTGTCTGTGTAGTATTGATGTAGTCCATATCTAATAAATTAGAGGTGCCATTTATTCTTTTATTTCTGCTTCAGATTCTCTCCTACGCAGCTCTGACAATACCAGTCTTGTAAACATAAAGCAATAAGCCCCAAGAACCTGTGGTTTGCAGTGAATTTATAACAGCTAAGGGGTGCTGTTAGGTACGACCTAACCCACTTAGCTGTTATAAGTTCACTGTAAACCATGGCTTCACTGGGCTTATTGCTTTATAAAACAGTTATTCCATATATGTAGTATGGTTTCACAAAATAAAACAGAGCAAATAAAGTGTAATGTCATGTAATTTATGTTATCTAAAATATGGTTAAGTGTACTACCATGTGTACTGACAAGCTTTAATGGTAAACTAGAATAGGCATTTCAACAGAAATGAGATCAAAGTATATTATATAGTCATTTATTTAAATATATTTTTAATTGTACAATTGTAATGTTGAAGTTGCAGTTAGTCATTTTCACATAAATTAATTTTAAATGTAATATACAATAACACACTACAGTTAAAATTAAAACATATATGTATCTCTAAAGTTTTGTGATGAAACTCTAGATTTTGCAGTCCGAAAGGTCTTCAGAAACCCTCCACCTTCCCTAGCTCCACCCGTATAGATTATCTACGGGGTGATTCATGTATGCTATAAAGGGGTTATTTCATATATGTTACATGTGCAGCTGCAGTATGTTGTGGATGTACTGGCAGTAGCAAGTCTCAGCACTTGATTTGCTGCAGCAGCAGTGTAACAGATCTATTCCGCATGATATAATCTCATGATTATATAAAACATGACTTTTACTCAAATCTTTGCAGTCTGTAATTAACTAGCAATAGCACACATTTATGTACTAAATTACTTAGTAAAGAGACAGGAACTATATCAGCAACTTCACAGTTACTGCCTTTAAATAAAGCAACATGCAGCAGAACGTCAGTGTTTCCGGGCTCAGGGAATAATTTCGCTTTTTTAATATATTAATTTCCCTAGTGCATGCGCATTTCAAAACAAAATCACCCCACTAAAACCATGCCATGGAATTTTATTTTCATATCGTAGCTTATTGAAAGATTTTTTGTTTATATACTGCAAACCCTGATGACACTTTATTATAGGATTATTCTGTAAATATTAACTATTATTAACTAACTAACAGTTAGCTGGTTTATCATATTAAACTTACCTCATATCCACCTTTGATCCAGCAGTTTGTCCAGCATTTGGTGTGGTCAAACAAAAATGAAGGTGAAAAAAAAAGCAAATGCATCGTGAAGCTATAGAAAGAAATAATTTCTGGCTTGATTTGCATAACAAATGCAAAAAATGTACTCAGTTATACGATGACAGAACGTGCACAAAGCTTATATTCTCCTCTGCAAAACCACATTTACCACATATTATACACACGGGTGCACAAAAGTTTTTCAGCCTGGCTTTCAAAAAAGCACCTGGATATTTGGTTTGGTCCTCACACATCACACAGTGTGACCCATTAAATATAAATGTTAAAAAAATATATTTATTATTATTATTATTATTATTATTATTATTATTATTGGACTTTAATTCATTTATTTATTTATTTTATAAAATTATAATAAATGTGATAATACTATTATATTTTAAAACATTTTATAGTAAACTTGAAAATAAAATGCTAATGTTTACTTTTTTAACCAAGTACCTGAGGTCAGCATGAAAGACATTCAGGACAGCTGATGGGCCAATTTAAACATTCATGATATTTTAAAGCATTTAACACAAGACGCAAAGGAGCTTTTCATCACCAGTGCGCTGTGTTCTGTGCGCATAGTGCACACACATAGAGCCGCGTCTCACAGCCCGCGAACACTGAATTGAGTTTTGCTTCTTCCTGCGATTTAACAGATAAATACATACAAAATTATGTTGCAAGACCTGTCTCATCAAGTATAATCGAAAAACTGCCGAAACTCTGTGATGATGATCGGGATGATGATGTCATCACCAAAGTGGTGGTTTAATGTCCGGCTCTGTTCCTGTTGTGGCTATATTGGCAGGAGGCAATTATTTTAAAATGTGAATCGACAAAATGCCCCAAAGACTATGAACATTATAAACTTTATAAATGTCACTCAGTGGGTCTGCATGTAATGTAAGTGTTGCTTTGTTTCTGTGACTAGTATCCATTATAGAGACTATAACAACAAGAGACAATGTGTGTTTCAAAGTACTTTATGATTTATTTTTTTAAATGTATTTATCGCAGTTGTGTAGCCTATTCTTACCTGTCAGCTCCAGTTTGTGTAACAGGAGCTCTTTCTATTGGGGTTCTGTGAGCTGAGATAACACATCTGTTATATGTCTGAGTCTGTTACAGTGTTATTATGTTGTGAATAAGAAGTGTTTTTCCCTAATATTTATGTTTGTGTTATATGTATTTCTTTTTGGTAATTATGTTATGAGGGAATCTGTTTTGTGAGATGCATGTTATGAGTTATGCTAACCCATGGGAGTGGTTTATTCTGTTGAGAAAGTAGGCTATTTTTGTCACGTATACATGACGTTGCATGCCAGCTTATGAAGCATGAAACAAACAGTAATGAGACTCACAGAGCTAAAGTAGCTACCAGCATGTAATGAAAGCATGGTGTAGCATTTCTTGCATCAATGATGAACAGAATTTAGTTAAGAACTAATAGCCTATTACTGCATTTCTGTAATGACACACCATGATCATTCAGGATCGCTTTCTTTCTTTTTACAACTTCACTACCATTTTGTAGATTTTCTATTTTCTTATCCACAAAAAATAAATATATATATATTATTTAATACAAATTATATGTATATATGAAGAGTTTCGTTGCAAAACGCGATAAACGCCATTTTTTGACATTTGGATTTTATTATTGGAAATCACTGTTCAGATGTACCTTAATCTATGTGTGAATTGGTGCCATTAATAAAATTTAAGAATGTACATTTTAGGCCTACTATAAAATGTATTTTTTTCACAAGTGTTTTTTGAACACTACACTACGGGTGACGTTTTAGATACCTATTGGCAGCAGCGCGCAGATACTGTACGCTTCGGTTTGCGGGTCCAATCAAGGTCGACAAGAGCGCGAAAATACAAACAAGAAATAGGAAATATCGGATGAGCAAAGATGACTGAGCTGGACAGCGAAATAAGCTAAAATCAAAATGCTGCGGTGGTTAGGACAGACGTCAGGATCAGGAAGAGGTGAGAAGAGGAAGGAGGCAGAAGATGAAAATGTTGACAGAGCGTGCGAAACAAAGAGAAGGAAGTTTAATTGTAAATGGCAGACAGGTCGTCATTGGCTAGTGTTTGATAGTAAAAATGCGGTCATGTTTTGTCAGATTTGCCGTGAGTACACGAAAGAAAAAAATAAAACTAACAGTTTCGTGGTGGGGACCAGTAATTTTAAAATCGAGGCAGTAAAGGACCACGAGAAAGCTCGAAGTCACCAGGAGAGCCTTCAAATAAAAACCGCTAAGACGGTTCCCGTTGAAGACAGTGCACTTTCTGTGCGTTTTTCATGCACTGTTAATAAAATGATCAAATTTTCATTCAGTGGCATTCATAATCTCTTATTTTCACCACGTAAAAATTTGTCTAATGGAAATTCTTATTGGCTACGTAGGCTACGTTTATAGCGTTTTGCAAAAAAAAAAAAAAAAAAGTTATCTTATGTTGTGTATGTTCTGGTCAAAACTAACTCAGAATCTTATTATTATTAATCAATCTTTGTATATACTATTCCATATATTTATGATGTATTGTTTTTTTAAACAAATTTAAGATGTTTGACAATGTTAAGATAAATATGTTGCATTTTGGCATGGTTTTTGACTTATTTATGAACTATTTATGGACATAAAATTAAATAAAAAATATCCTGGATTTGAAAAATATTGTGTCCCTGGCCTTCACTGAGCTCAAGTAATAGTTTAATGTACAAAAATTGTGAATGAACTTGACTGTTGATGTCTTAAATAATAATGTCAAATAACCAACATTTCTCAAAATGGATATATCTCGTTTTGCAACGAAACTCTTCATATATATATATATATATATATATATATATATATATATATATATATATATATATATATATATATATATATATATATATATATATATATATTATTTAATACAGATAATAATTATAATAATATAATTCTCCCAGTTGACCCGAAGCAGCAGATCCCTGTGCTCGCACAACAGATCTTGCGAGTATCTCTCGCGGGGTTCCCATCATAGGATCATTTTATAGATTTATTTTTTGTTTTATTTTAATTAAACTGGATGGCTTAAACAGCTTATACAGATACTTAATACACAGCAAAAATACACAGTTTTGCTACACTAACTGTAGTCTAACCATGAGATGTGTAGTAAAACTATGGTTGTAAATTAAAATAAATTGTAATCAATCTGCCAAAAAAAAAAAAAAAAAAAAAACATGGCTATACTTTTACTGTAATAAACCATGGTTAATTTTGGTAAGAGAAAAATATGACTCATGATAATTAGTTCTCATGGTAATCACGAAAGGAGAAAATCATTTATAAATCACCATTATAATGGTCAGTGTTTGCTTTGTTGGGCTCTTGACCCTTCACTTTTTAATATTAGATTTTGTTTAGCTTTTGTAATTAGTTATAACAGCCAGACAAACCACGAGCAGAAATCATAAGGTGGTGATGATTATGTTTTAACATAATCATAATCTGATATTAATCAAATGTTTAGCATTAATGGAAATTAAAAAAAAAAAAAATAATAATAATAATAATATATATATATCTAATGTAACTATTACTGCAACAGCAACTACACGGTTACTGTCTTTAAATAAAGTGGCCTGCAGCATAACAATGTTTTGAAGAAAGTTTTTGGTCAAAATAAGTTGTAAAAGTATCTGTATGATTATACCAAAAATGTCAGACAAAACATAAAGAAAACCTAATTTAGTTATTCAGGTCCCTACATAATGATTATTAATCAACACCACACAAACACACCAAACTAAATCGAAAGAAAAAATATATATATAAAGGCCCATTGATGAATTTCAAATGGCCCACAGCTTGTCTATGGTCTGCCAAACATAATTTACAAAATATGCAGTTTCACAATTTTAACACAAGGTGACAGCACTAGATTTTTGAGCAATGGCACAGCAATAACAATTTGATAACATATGCGCTGCCATTTCTTTACCACACAAGAATTTCTAAACAACTTGTGAACTGCGCCGCATGGACCATTATTAGCTCTGCCTCAAGACAGTGCAGCATGAGCTCAGAACAAATGCATTTATTGTTTGTATTCTCTGTTCTCAGTCACGCGACCACTAAACAGCGCTGTGAGATTCCTTAAAGGAGAGTTCAAGTTTGGAGCAGAAGTTTCCGGTAAAAACCACAGATGTCACAGTGATTTAAACTAGTTTAAAGGCAGATGAAATGGCACTGTCATTCTCAACAGCACTGACATGGAAAACAGGAGAAGCATTGTGCGACAACAATACAGTTAGAATTCTGGTTACACTTTATTTTGATAGTCCACTTTAGACAACTTTAGAGTGCAACTACATGTCAACTATTTCTCATTAATTTGCAACTACATGTCTACTAGCTCTCAGAGCAGACAGTTAGGTTAGGTTTAGGGTTTAGAAGAGTGTTAGAGGATATTAAGCAGACAGCTCACGAATACTCTAATGACTGGTTGACATGCAGTTGCAAAGTTACTTACTGTTAGTAGAATGTCTAATGTGGACTATCAAAATAAAGTGTTACCAGAATTCTTTTCAATCCACAAATCACCTACATTTAAAATGGATTTACTGTAGTAACAGTAACTTTTTTATCTTTTTTAAGAAGTCTCTTCTGTTCACCAAGCCTGCATTTATTTGATCCAAAAATACAGAAAAAGCAGTAATATTGTGAAATATTTTACTATTTAAAATAACTGCTTTCTGTTTGAATGTATTTTAAAATGTAATTTATTCCTGTGATCAAAGATGAATTTTCAGCATCATTACTCCAGTCTTCAGTGTCACATGATCCTTCAGAAATCATTCTAATATGCTGATTTGCTGCTATTAATGTTATTATGTTGTTATTAATGTCATAATACTTAAAATAACAGGCAAGAAGTTAATTTAGAGATATTTTTACAGAGTTTTGACTGCAATTCAAAATAAAAGTAAAAAAAAAAAAAAAAAAAAATTCAGTAAATTATTATTATTATTATTATTATTATTATTATTATTATTATTTTAACAGTGTACATAAAATATACATGGTATATACATTAGACCATCAAAGCCAGTTTTGTTAAGTTATATAACATTTGAATTGGCCTGCAGTGCACTGTAATAACAATTAAAGCAGCAAGCAGCGTTGATAGGGCGCTCGTATCTTGGTGCGCATTGGGCAAGTGCATCACTATGTAAAACCACCATGATTTCCATCATCTTAAAATGGATCAAGTGTCTAGTGAACTGTATCCATTGTTGCATCACTAATGGTATAAGGAAACTGGTGGAACAACAACAACATTATTTGTCTGTAATTCTAAAAGAATGTCATCAATACTGAAATGACTGTGAAATGTCTGTCAAAAATACCATTCATAGTTGGGTTATGCATTCACAGCAAAAAGCCCAGTGTTAAATGAACTCTCTCGGGCAGGGACGAACTGGGAGTAAAAAACGGCCCTGGATTTTCTTCCAAATATGCCCACCACAACTACAAACAGTTGTTCTGGACTTCTCTAGAACATCCAGACAGCCAGTCCGCCCCTGCTCCCAGGAGTTTATTTAAGTCCAAATTCAAGTGTTAAAATAAACACTGAAGTAGTGTTAAAGTTAATGAGGTAATTAAGTGATTCATTGAGAGATGATTAACCATTATTGAAGACACCTGATGTTAATAAGCAGAATTCCTAAAGGAGAAAATATTTTACATCATCATTATAGTGGTAAGTGTTGGCTTAGTTGGCCTCTTGACCCTTAACTTTTTAATATTACATTTTGTTTAGCTGCTGTGAGTTATGACAGCCAGAAAAGCCAAAAGCAGAAGTCATTATGTGGTGATTATGCTGTAACAGTCATATTTTGGGCTCAATCATGCACCTGGTACATTATTGCTAGTTTCAGCCCGATGCAGTTATCATTTTCACATCCTGCGCCACGTTGTTTAAATAACAAATGCATTTGTGGCCATTTGTGCGCCCATGGGTGTGCTGGTCTGAAAACGAGGTGTGTTCAGGCACATTGTTGATGAGTTGCTATTGTGAGGCAACTGAAATAGACTGCGCCATTGCCCAACTGAAACCTGGTCTAAAAGCAATGGCGCAATATTTTGTTTTTTTGCTATTCAAAGAGCGTGTTAGTAATATGCGCCTATAGGCAGGTGCACAATGTACATACACTCAGCTCATTACACACACAGGACCGCACAGCAGCACACAAACATGACAAATATTAAAAATTAAAGGATTACAATGTAAAAGATTATTAATGTTCCTTCCGGTTTTGCTACTGTTCGGACGCTCTTGCTTACTGCTCCGCGCTTTGCTCCCTGTTTATATACTTTTCTCAGAGTTTTCTAAGATGTTAAACTCAGCAGATCAGCACAGTGCTCAAACAACAGATTTTTTGGTACAAACACTAAATTAAAAACTTTTCGTAACTGGAATAATAATATGAAAAAGGAGACTCCCACTGCCAGCAGTTTACATTCCAGAGACGGGAAAACACAGCTGCCTATTTTCAACAGATGAGAAAGAAAATGCTTCTTCAGCCTCTTCTGGAATCTACTTGCTGCACAAACTGCCACAGACTTCTACAAAGGATTGTGGTTCTTGAAACAAAGTTACTTGCTGGACTTCCTAAACAGGCGGAACACTCAGCAGACCGTCGTCACAGACCCCCTCAGCATACAGCCGGTGAGTCCTGTGAACCTAGTGAATCTCAACAGTTTATAAGTGTAGAGGAACAAGCCGAAACTGGTCGACACACTAATCAATGGCACAAACAGGGAGCGAGACCCAAAGGCACTTGAGACATCAGATTGTCATGAGTATCTAGTATTGTTGCGGTAGCATCCTCTACCCCAGATTTCGCTATGACAAGGCTTGCAAAAACTGGTGTTTTACCACCTCCTATACAGCTTGAGAACAGATTTGAAGCACTAATGAATGTGGGTGAGGAATCCCCAAATGTGACTGAACATGGATTGTGTCAGCCAGCAGCTAACATCACTACAAACTGGCGCTCAAGTTCGAGCAGACAGCGGCATTCAGCTTGGAGTGCAGCCGAGCCCAGGACTCTGATAGTCGTTGACTCCATTATCAGAAACATCAGTAGCAGAACTACATGCTGCTTTCCTCAAGCAACCGTCTCTGATGTGAACAAGGAACTTCGGAACATCCTAATGAAGCACAAGACTGCAAATCAAATCATCATCCATGTGGGGAAGAATGATATTCGGAAAGAGCAGTCAGAACTCCTAAAGAAGGATTTTAGTGAACTCATTAAAACACTTCGAAGACTTGAAGTTCAGCCATTCATCAGTGGACCACTCCCAGCAAGGGGAACTAACATGTTTTCACGGTTGTTTGGGCTGAATACATGGTTACAAAGAACCTGCAGTCTAAAAGGAGTCAACTTCATCGACAACTTCAGTCTTTTCTGGGGCCATAGACAACTGTTTAAACTACATGGCCTCCACCCAAACAAACTTGGTGCAAGAGTGTTAAAGGACAACATCTATTTTTCACTCCGTCATCCTTCAGTGGAGTGTGCCAGTCCACCCAACATGAATGGCACACACACACATGGACAAAGTATGAGTGACCACAGGACTTCAAATCAGCTTCAGAGTCATCATGTGGTCGACGCATCCCACAAGGACACTGACAACGCCACACAGCCACAACAAGCACTGCTCATGGACACCATCCCGGCTGAGCCCTGCCCACAGAGCTCATCACAGACAGACTGTGACGTAATACAACAGCTCCAAGACTCAGCGCCGAAGGACGACTTTCTGGTAAACAGCCAGGAAAGCCAGGACAACATATTCCAGCCACCGGAAACACCACAGCCAGACACATTATCCCTCTCTCCAGCATCTCCACTTCTAAGCTTCTCACAGAAAATGGAGGAACTGGTATATGCTGGAACCAGACTCTCCCACTCTTTTGCTTCAAGCCCCCAGAGATCAACTAAAAAACGGTGGGCACCACAACCACCAAAGCCTGTGGGCCCAGCTCGCCTTCCTCCTCCTTCGAGAGCTCTCTGGCCACTGCCACATCGCCAGGGCCCAAACCCTCCTCCGTCTGCTGTAGGTGAACCAAAAACAACTGATAACAGCTCTCAGTGATATGTGTCGGGTCCCCGCTATGATATCAGCAACATTCAGGAATGTTTACAGAACAAGCGGGAACCCAGTGTGCCTGTAGCTTTCTCTGTTTTATTACGTGATAGAAAGTCTAAGGCCTTCTCAAGCCGTACGGCTGACCCCTAATCTGCAGCCTATTAGGTATCAAACTAAGACTGCTCTAGAGTCAAAAAGTAATGGCATCAAGTTAGCATTTTTAAACATTCGCTCACTAAAAATAAATCATTTCTGATCAATGACTTAATAAACACAAACAACCTGGATTTTATGTTTCTAATTGAAACATGGCTAGAAGACAGCTGCAGTGCAACAGTCCTCAATGAAACAGCCCCTCCTAACTTTACTTTCATGAGTGTCTGCAGAGCTGTTAGGAGAGGTGGCGGTGTAGCTGCTTTATTTAAAGATGTCTATCAATGCAAGCAGGTGTCATTTGGTCAGTACTTGTCTTTTGAATATCTAGGATTGTGCTGAAAGGTACTCCATGCATTCTATTTATCATTATTTACAGGCCTCCAAAATACTCTCCAGCCTTTGTTGAAGAGTTCACAGAACTGTTATCAATGATTTCCTCAGAGTTTGACTGTTTTGCTATTGCAGGGGATTTTAATATTCACATAGAAAATGCAGAAATCAAAACCACAAAAGAAATTATAACCATTTTAAACACTTTTGACCTGATTCAGCATGTGCATGGACCCACACACAATCGTGGACACACTCTTGATTTACTCATCAGTAAGGGTCTAAACATTTCATCCATTGTCATTAAGGACGTAGCACTATCTGATCACTTCTGTATTTTCTTTGATATATTGATCGCTGCTACCACTGAATCTAGATCCGTCTCTGTCAGAAAGAGATGTATTAACGAAAACACTAGTGTGCTGTTTATGAAGGCTATATCTTCAATGCCAAGCATTTCTGCAGACTCTGTTGATCTTCTCCTGGAGTCCTTTAACTCAAAAGATAAGAATGTCATTGATGACATTGCACCAGTGAAAGTCAGTAAGACGACTGGCAGACAAAAATCATCTTGGAGAAAATCAACAGCAGTACAGAGTATGAAAAGACAATGCAGAAAGGCTGAGCGGATGTGGCGGAAGACAAAACTTGAAATTCACTATAGCATCTATAAAGACAGCCTTCATGCTTTCATTGTGGAACTAGCCACAGCAAGATAGAAGTTCTTCTCAAACCTTATAAACAGTAACCTAAACAACACTCACACTCTTTTTGCTGCTGTTGAGAGACTAACAAACCCCCCTGGTCAGATTCCCAGTGAAATGCTCTCTGACAGCAAATGCAATGAGTTTGCTTCCTTCTTTTCCGAGAAGATCAATAATATCAGAAAGGTGATTAGCGCTTCCTCAAGTTATGCAGAGGTCAGACCGATTCACCCGCAATTTCAAAAAGAAGTCACTATGTCTATTTTTGAAGCAATTGATGGCAAAACTTTGGAAGAAATAGTACAGCACCTTAAATCCTCAACCTGCAACCTTGACACACTTCCCACATCTTTTTTCAAAAGTGCATTTAACTGTTTAGAAGCAGATCTCCTAGAAGTGGTGAACACCTCACTTCTTTCTGGGACTTTTCCAAACTCCCTGAAAACTGCAGTTGTTAAGCCCCTTCTGAAAAAGAGCAATCTTGATAACACCATATTGAGCAAATACAGACCAATATCAAATCTTCCTTTTATAGGCAAGATTATTGAAAAGGTAGTTTTCATTCAGTTGAACAACTACTTAAACTCAAATGGATACCTGGACAATTTTCAATCTGGTTGCCGACCGCATCACAGTACAGAGACAGCGCTCATTAAGATAATAAATGATATTCGCCTAAATTCTGATTCTGGCAAAATATCAGTGCTGGTACTACTAGATCTTAGTGCTGCGTTTGACACTGTCAATCATGTAGTAAATTTCACTTTCGCCAACCTAGGGACGCCAATTAAGGTAGTGAATTTAACTTTCACCAACCTAGGGAGGTGAAATAGCGTAGTGATGGGTACTCATGTCACAGCTGACGTTATGATTCTTGGATCACATATCAATTAATGTGTGGTTATGAGTACATCACATAAGAAAGATTGGTGGGATCTCTAACTTGTAGAACCTCTTCTGTATTATAAACACAAGGAAGACACAAGTTGTAATAAAATAAATTTTATTAACAAGATAGACAAGAGTAATCAACAACTACTAAATGAATACCATGAATGAAGAAGGAATAAAGCAAGTGATTATGTTGGGAGTTACTATATCAGAGCTACGTTATCTGGAAAGATAAACTGTTGCTACTCTGAAACAAATAAGGTGAATAACCTTACGGTGCATCAAACAAATACGTGTAAGATTTGTTATCAACTGCAATCAGCTATATAATATCTAATGTAAATTAGAAGATCATATACTGATAATATACAACAATGCCAAGGTCTCTGGAAGAGGTTTGGAACTGATATTTACGTTCGCTGTGGTTGAGTGAGCAGTCCGGTGGCAGCGACTTCTTCCACTGGTTGCGCAGGTGGCAGTACAATGGGGAAAGAAGCAGGAATCCGTTTCGACAGCCTTGAAGATGAAGCGCTATAGGATGCTGATCTCCTGGAGCACCAAGGGTCCTAAGATCTGGAACACGCAGATGTGGCCCTGGAGTAGGTGCTGAAGGTCCTTAGCTTGGAACACGCAAGCAAAAGTACCTGAAGTGAAGGTTTGCTCGCCGGAGCTTAACCTTGTTGCAAATGTCTGTGTGTCTTCTGTCTCTCTGGGCTAGAGACTCAGAACTTGGTCAATCCGGTTTGTCTCTCTAGGATGGAGACTCAGGATGCTGCATCAGCTGTTGTCTTGCTGGACGAACACTCTGAACGTAGATTATCTCTTTCCTCGCAGGCTAGAGGCTCAGAACTGGTCGTATCTGTTGCTGTCTCAAAAGCTGGAGACTTGGACTTGGTATTTGTTGTTGTCTCACCTTTGCAGGCCGGAGACTCAGAGCGAAGGTTGATCTGTTGCTGCCTTCCCTGTAGCAGACTCAGAACGTTGGTGTTTCTGTTGTGTCTTTCCCCTATGGGACTCAGACTCAGAACGAAGGTGATCTGTTGCACTCCTTTCCCTTTCGGACTCAGAACTCAGAACCGGTTGTCCTGTTGCAGTCTCTTCCCTTAACGGATGGCAGACTCAGAACATTGTTGTTCTGTTACAGTCATTTCCTTTGCGGGCGGCAGACTCAGAACAAGGAGTGTCTTTTGGGAGGGGACCTT
Organism: Cirrhinus mrigala; assembly: GCA_036247105.1. Classification (NCBI taxonomy): domain Eukaryota; kingdom Metazoa; phylum Chordata; class Actinopteri; order Cypriniformes; family Cyprinidae; genus Cirrhinus; species Cirrhinus mrigala. Next base: position 4,157,607 of record CM070021.1, read on the forward strand.
TATCCCTTTCTGATAAGGAGGAGATTGCAATTTGGCACTTCTCCATTTCCATGCTGTGATTGGCTGGTTCCATCAGAGTGGGGGGACATGGGGTGGCCCACGCTGCTTTCCTCCTGTGGAATTTATTTGCATAGTCCAAACACAAAGCTAGAAAAGTGTCACTAAAGTTTTACCAGTGCATTTCTCACTTTCCAAACCATAACCAGAATGCATTTGGCAATGTTACGAACACATTAAGTCCAAACATGATGGGAAAAGATTGAACTGTCATGCATGCATTCATTTGTCCATTAACAGCTAAGTTTGTGTAGGATGTAGCACTACACGTTGCTGTCACAAGGAATACTTATTTCTCTGAATAAGTATAAGATGTGTGTGTTATAATGTGCATCAGTTTTAAGGTTTGAAAACAGTTATGAATGGATTTGGATGGATCTCCATGATCTCACTTAGTTTCACCCACTGCTGTTACATCTGGAGGTTCTGAGGAATTTTTTATGGTTGGTCACAGGCCAAACCATTAGGAATCAGTCTCAAGGTGGGTGAAGGGCACAAACTGCATTTTGACCAATAGGAAGTTCTGTCCTTCCCGGGCTTTGTACCAAAGGTCTTCTTCTTGCGCTCTAAGAGATGTCTGACTGTTGTCCTGGCATCTTTATCTGATGGCGTTGGACGGTTTGCTTATGTTAGTTCACCAAGATCCAATCAAAATGTAGCAAACCTCTGTCCAGTATTGTGGTCAGGGAGGGCCCCTGCCATAAACTGGGCCCTGGAATGTGCTGTCCACTACAATCATAACATTCTTATAGAGAGACTGGAAAACTGGGTCGGGCTTTCTGGGATGGCTCTCAATTGGTTCAGGTCATACTTAGACTGATGCTCTCCTATACTCACATAATAACCTCTCCCTTCTAAGTGGACGTCCATGACATGCGGAGTCCCTCAAGGCTCAATTCTTGCGCCACTCTTGTTTAGCCTGTATATGCTCCCACTAAGTCAAATAATGAGAAAGAACCAAATTGCCTATCACAGCTATGCTGATGATACCCAGATTTACCTAGCCTTATCGCCAAATGACTACAGCCCCATTGATTCCCTCTGCAAATGCATTGATGAAATTAACAGTTGGATGTGCCAGAACTTCCTTCAGTTAAACAAGGAGAAGACTGAAGTCATTGCATTTGGAAGCAAAGAGGAAGTTCTTAAGGTGAAGGCATACCTTGACTCGAGGGGTCAAACAACTGAAAGTCAAGTCCGGAATCTCGGTGTGATTCTGGAGTCAGACCTTAGTTTCAGTAGTCATGTCAAAGCAGTAACTAAATCAGCATACTATCATCTCAAAAACATTGCAAGAATTAGATGTTTTGTTTCCAGTCAAGACTTGGAGAAGTCAAGACTTCCCAAGAAGACCGTTAGATAGCTGCAGCTCATCCAGAACGCTGCTGCCAGGATTCTGACTAGAACCAGAAAATCTGAGCATATCGCACCAGTCTTCAGGTCCCTACACCGGCTCCCAGTTATATTTAGGATTGATTTTAAAGTACTTTTACTCATTTATAAATCACTCAATGGCCTAGGACCTAAATACATTGCAGATGCTCACTGAATATAAACCTAACAGACCACTCAGATCATTAGGATCGAGTCAGTTAGAAATACCAAGGGTTCACACAAAACAAGGGCAATCTGCTTTTAGCCATTACGCTGCCCACAGTTGGAGTCAGCTTCCAGAAGAGATCAAATGTGCTAAAACATTAGCTACATTTAAATCTAGACTCAAAACTCATCTGTTTAGCTGTGCATTTACTGAATGAGCACTGTGCTGCGTCCGAACTGATTGCACTATGTATAATTCTTTTCTATTTTTAACTGTCTTAAATTTATTTAAAATCAATTTTTAAATTATTTTAAACGTTTTTAATTTTTTTGTTTAATTGTTGTGATTATTGTTTTTATGATTATTCTACTTCCTTTTTTGTGATTATTGTTTTTATTATTGTTTTTATGATTATTCTACTTCCTTTTATGTAAAGCATTTTAAATTACCTTTGTGTATGAAATGTGCTATATAAATAAACTTGCCTTGCCTTGCCTTGCCTAGCCTAATGTGTACATAAATATAAAAAGGCCTACATGTCAAAATGGACAGTCAATCGCTTTTTTTATGTGAGCTTCTTTTTTTTGGTTTCCCTTTCGCTTTCAAAAACGATCACGTTCAGCAAGAAGGGGAAAGGATGGAAAGGGGGTGCACAGTAACGCGCCCCCCGGAGAAGCATTCAGTCTTTGTTCTAGCAAATTCAGCCATGTAAATAGCGAATTGGCCATGGTGCGAGCGCAACTGGCTCTTAAAGGCAAGGGGAGATGAGACTCTGATTGGTTTACTGCACGTTACGGAAACACATCCGTGACTCATTAAGAGAATAGGGACAACCCTTTTAGACCATGCGCCAGGCGCGCAGACTGTTTTTCCCGTTTTTTAAAATAGCAAAAGTGGATTCAGACATGCCTGTGGTGTGCGCTTAGATCGTTAAAATAGGGAGTTACATTTCCTTTATTGATAAAAACTGCCTTGTGTTTCCACGGCAAAAGATTGTGTATTTTCTATAAATTTTGAATGGGTTCTTACAAGACTCCAAACGAGTTCAGTGACTCAAATTATGATTATGTTAAAACAGAATTATCACTTTTGCTCTTGGCTTGTCTAGATGTTATAACTCAGTTACAACAGCTAAACAAAATCTAATATTAAACAATTAAGGATCAAAAGCCGAAATAAGCAAACACTGATCACTATAATGATTTTCTCCTTTAGTGATTCTGCTTATTAACATCAGGTGTTTTAATGGCTAATCATCACTCAGTGGGTCACTTAATTACCTCATTAACTTTAACACTACTTCAGTGTTCATTTTTATACTCTTGAGTATGGACTCAAATAAACTCCCGGGAGAGTTCAGTTCAGCTCTGTTTCAAAAGTTATTTTAATTTGTGGCAAATAAATGTAATGCAGGCAAAATAAATAGGGCTTATTAAGTGAATTTAGTCACCCATTCCCCCATAAAGTTGCAACAACATGAAAAGAAACTGAAATAGGTTATGCATCATTAATTTAAACACTAAAATAAACAAGTGTTAAATAAGAGCTCTTTGCTGCATTTAGAATGTAGCACTTATATTTTTATTCAAGTGCTCCCTTCCGTCAGTTTTCTGTTCTGTGCACGGCTCAAATGCTCGGATCTCCACCCAAATTTAAAAGCTGCTGTTAGTTAGTAATTGTTATGGTTACTCTTAAGTAATACAGACTCCTGTTGCCCGGGACATTTTGAGACTCACATCTGTAAGTAAATATGGTTGTCAATCCCAAAAATAGACAGTGTGAACATGTCCAGTGGTTCTCAGTCTTTTCCTGTCATGTCCCTCTTCAGAGGCTGAAAAACATTCTGTACAATGCTCTTTATAAAGATTTTAAGATTTATAAAGATTTGTTTTGGCAGCCCTCTGAAATAAATTATAAAATTCATATGAACTACAACCAATAGCACTGATCTCATGTCCAAATATATATATCTTATAATGATTCCGTCATGCAGTACACTCTTAAAAATAAAGGTGCTTCATGATGCCATAGAAGAACACTTTTTGTCTAAATGGTTCCATAAAGAACCTTTAACATCTGAAGAACTTTTCTGTTTCACAAAAGGTTCTTTGTGGGAAAAGAAAGTTCTTCAGATTATAAAAAGGTAAGAAAGAGATGGTTCTTTAAAGAACCTTTGACCGAATGGTTCTTTGTGGAACCAAAAATGGCTTTTCTATGGCGTCGCTGTGAAGAATCTTTGCAAGCTACTTTATTTTTAAGAGTGTAATAAGGCCAATTTTTCTAACTGCATGCTGAAAGATTTTCTGTGAATTAAAGACTTATGTTTTGGACTGTTATATAGTCATATGGACTTCATTTAATGTAGCTTCTTTATCATTTTGGAGATTGACACCTGTAATGAGCTGGACTCGTAGGAAGCGTGTAAGATCCAATTGCGAGCTTTTATTAACAGATCGTAGTCAAGACAGGCAGGGTCGATAACCAAACAAACAGTAATATCCAGGGCAAGGCGAGAGCGTAAATCCAATAAACAGGCAGAGTCCAAAACCAGAGAGAGCAGTCCGAAAAGTAACAAATAAACAAGGAAATGAAACCAGACAGAACTATGGCAATGAACAAGGCAAAACTGTGGCAAAAACAAAGACAAAACTATGACAAGAAACCAAACCGTGACAATCAAAAAACAGGGCAATGAAAACAGGAAAACACTTGGTAGAGTCCGCATAAGCAAAACAATACTTCGCAAATGTCTGGTTGGAAATGGCCTCCCTTTTTGGCCACCAAACAGGAAGTTACCAACGAAGCAGCAGAGGGAGCAGCAACAGTCAGTCAGTGGGTGAGGGCTCCCTCTGCTGGCGTGGCGTTACAGAATCCCCCCCCCAGGAGCGACTCCTGGCGCTCAAACAACAACAACAGTTCAGGAGGGTGGGGGAACCGAGGCAAAACAGGGGGTGGGACGGGGGGCCAGGTCCGTACAGAGGAGGTGGGCCTGGATCGTGGAGCAGGGACAGACAGTGAAGCGCTGGAGGACCTGGACCGTGGAGCTGTGGCAGACAGTGGAACCTTGGAGGACCAGGGCCGTGGAGCTGTGGCAGACAGTGGAACACTGGAGGTCCTGGGCCGTGGAGCAATGGCAGACAGTGGAACACTGGAGGGCCTGGGCCGTGGAGCAATGGCAGACCGTGAAATACTGGAGGGCCTGGGCCATGGAACTGTGGCAGGCAGTGGTACACTGGAGCAGAAGTCCCCCATGCTTGATTCGGAGGAGCCTGGAGCCATGGTGGAGCAGGGAGAGCAGGCATAGCAAGGAGCCATGGCGAGGCAGGCAGAGCAGGAAGCCATGGCGGGGCAGGCAGAGCAGGCATAGCAAGGAGCCATGGCGAGGCAGGCAGAGCAGGCATAACAGGGAGCCATTGCAGGGCAGGCAGAGCAGGCAGAGCAGACAGGAGCAGAGATATCCATAGTGGAACTAGTGACATCCATAGCAGGGCGGTGTGTTCACGGACGACCACCTTGGCCGTGGCATGACAGGCAGAGAGTTCATGGTAGGCCTTCTTGGCTGTGACATGGCGGTCAGAGAGTTCATGGTAGGCCTTCTTGGCCGTGACATGACAGGCAGAGAGTTTGTGGGAGGACGCCGCCCCCATAGGAGGATCTACAGCAGGTGCTGACACCTCTGGTGGCATGGGCGCAGATTCTTGGGCAGACATGGCAATGAGTTCATAAATAGACGCCACCTCCTTTGGAGGATCTACAGTGTGCGCGGACACCTCTGGAGGTATAGGCGCGAACTCATGGACAGTCGAGCCCTCTGGAGCAGACTTATGGTCAGATGAGGCCTCTGGAGCAGACTCGTGGACAGACGAGGCCTCTGGAGCAGACTCGTGGACAGATGAGGCCTCTAGAGCACAGTGTGCTGCCCACACACTGAAAATGGCGATGGCCATTATAGGCAGCGCAGTAGATAGTGGGATGTCTGTTGACTTTGAGGGTGTGGATGCTATGGGCTTGTGGCGTGGGAATGTGGGCTCTGCGTGGCCTGGGAGCGTGGGCTCTGTGGGGTCAGCTGATACGTGAGGTGGCTTGAGAAGGTCAGAGGGGACCTGGTGAGGTTCTGGTAGGACAACAGTTCCTTGACTTGATTCATGGAGGTCTGCCGTGACTTGACTTGGCTCAGGGAGGCCTGCCGTGGCTGGACTTGACTCAGGGAGGCCTGCCATGGCCGGACTTGACTCAGGGAGGCCTGCCGTGGCCGGACTTGACTCAGGGAGGCCTGCCGTGGCTTGACCTGGTACATGAAGATCAACTGTGGCTTGGCCTGGCTCATGAACAACAGCAGCAACTTGACTTGGCTCATGGAGATCAACTGTGGTGTGGCTTGGTTCAGGGAAGACAGCAGCAATTTGACTTGACTCGTGAAGATCTGCTGTAACTTGGCTTGGTTCATGGACATTAGCTGTGGTTGGACATAACATAGACAACCCAGCTGTAACTTGACTTGACTCGGGAACAACATGGCTTGACTCAGGAACAACATGGCTTGACTCAGGAACAACAGCTGTAACGTGACTTGATTCAGGAACAACAGCTGTAACGTGACTTGACTCGTGGGGAACAGCTGTGACTTGGCTTGACTCGTGGGGAACAGCTGTGACTTGGCTTGACTCGTGGGGCACAGCTGTGACTTGGCTTGACTCGTGGGGCACAGCTATGACTTGGCTTGACTCGTGGAGAACAACAGCTGTATCTTGGCTTGGCTCGTGGAAAACAGCTGTGACTTGGCTTGATTCATGGGGAACAGCTGTGTCCTTGCTTGACTCATGGAGAACAGCAGCTTTGGCTTGACTTAACTCTGTTGCTTGACTGGACTCTGAAGCTTGACCGGATTTGGAGGCTTGACCTGACCCTGGAACTTGACTTGACCCTGGAACTCGACTGGACTTGGAAGCTACAGCTGTAACTTGACTTGACACAGGAACGACGACCGTAGCTTGACTTGACTTGGAAACTTGAATTGACTCAGGAAACGCAGCTGTAGGTTGACTTGGCTCTGCGGCTTGACTTGGCCCTGGAACAACAGCTGCAACTTGACTCGAATCAGGGGTAGCTGCCGTGACGTGAGGGAGAGCCGTTTTAGCTGCCCATACCGCCATTAGGGGTGAGTCCAGCACGTGGGCCATCATGAAGTGTGGCTTGGAGACAGCGACCATCTTGTGGAGTGGCTCTGGGATGGCGGCCATCTTGTGAACTGGCTTGGGGGTGATGGCCATTTTGTGGACTGGCTCAGGGACGGCAGCCATCTTGTGGACTGGCTCTGGGAAGGCAGCCATCTTGTGGACTGGCTTTGGGATGGCGGCCATGTTGTGGACTGGCTCTGGGATGGCAGCCATCTTATGGGCTGGTTGTGGGCGGGCGGCCATGACAGGTGCAGACTCTGGACGGGCGGCCATGACAGGTGCAGACTCTGGACGGGCAGGCATGGCGTGAGCAGGCCCTGGAGCGGCAGGCTTGGCGTGAGCAGGCCCTGGAGCGGCAGGCTTGGCGTGAGCAGGCCCTGGAGTGGAAGATGTGACGTGAACAGGCCTTGGAGCGGCAGGTATGGCGTGGGCAGGCTGTGGCTTGGCAGACGTGACGTGAGCAGGCTGTGGCTTGGCATGCGTGGTGTGAGGAGGTTCTGGCGTGGTAGACATGGCTTTAGCAGACTTTGGCTTGACAGGCATAGCATGAGCAGGTTTTGGCTTGGTGGGTACTGGAGATCATGTGGTCCCTCATCCGTGACCCCCACAGTAAACGTGGATCCACTTAAAAGCAGGGCATGATCAATATATCTCTCCAGTGACCAATGAATCTTCCCCCCAGGTAGCCAAGAACGAATGGGATCGTTCAAACCCACCCGAAAAATGTCCTTCAGTGCCACATCATTAAAATCAACAAGGTGACACAGTTCACAAAATTCCACAACAAAATCCTCCACACGTCGGTTACCTTGTCGTAGGCGGAACAGGCGTGATGCCGGGTCCATGGTGATCTGTGTTTAGAAGCCGCTGGATCTTTGGTAGGCGAAGTATTCTGTAATGAGCTGGACTCGTAGGAAGCGTGTAAGATCCAATTGCGAGCTTTTATTAACAGATCGTAGTCAAGACAGGCAGGGTCAATAACCAAACAAACAGTAATATCCAGGGCAAGGCGAGAGCGTAAATCCAATAAACAGGCAGAGTCCAAAACCAGAGAGAGCAGTCCGAAAAGTAACAAATAAACAAGGAAATGAAACCAGACAGAACTATGGCAGTGAACAAGGCAAAACTGTGGCAAAAACAAAGACAAAACTATGACAAGAAACCAAACCATGACAATCAAAAAACAGGGCAATGAAAACAGGAAAACGCTTGGTAGAGTCCGCATAAGCAAAACAATACTTCACAAATGTCTGGTTGGAAATGGCCTCCCTTTATGGCCACCAAACAGGAAGTTACCAACGAAGCAGCAGAGGGAGCAGCAACAGTCAGTCAGTGGGTGAGGGCTCCCTCTGCTGGCGTGGCGTTACAACACCCTCACTTTTAATGTACAGAAAAGAATGTCTTGAATATTCTTCAAAGTGTCATCATTCCATACAAGGAAGTAAAAATATATGGTTTTACGATGAAACCTTTAACATCCTCACAATGTGTATATTACACAAACAGGTTATTTATACTGGAAAAGGTTTTTAAAATGTTCTTTACAATAAGAAAAATGGCTTTTTAATAGCTGTTCATAGAAAGGTTCATCAGGGAAACAAACTGCTTCTTTAATGGCATTGCTGCGAAAACAGCAGCAAAATTTCAAATGAGATGAGGGTGAGAAAATTATGTCAGAATTTCTATTTAAAGGTGAACTCCCCAGTTTAGGGTTGACTTTTCTTCAGTAAATAGTTTTAAGAGCTATGGTTGCCTTAGAGTTTTGTTTTTTTTTTTCCTGGGAAAACACCACTTTGTTGTGACCTTCTTCCATTTCATCTCTTCATGCTGCATTTTTGCATGCAAGGAAACCACAGCTAGGTATGTGCTTTCAGATTTAAATATCTTTCCCATCTTGCAAATGGCTAATGGTCATTTTACTTGGTTGTTCAATCTTTACAGATTTCTGAAACTGAACCCTGTGCTAATTTGAAGGCCTCCTGTATCTGTGGTTTACAGAAGACAAGTTCTGCAAAAGTGACTCTCTGAATGTCCTGCACATGAAAAAGTAAATAACAGGATCCAGACACACATTAAGGGCAGACAGGAAGAGCGTAGCTTCTTTGGCCTGGTGGAGAATGAAGAGGTTGTTGGTGCTAAAATCATCCTTGTGCCTTTGGCTAAACGTGTAGGGCACGCGACAAACGTGGTAGGGAACAAAACACAAGACAAACACGGCCAGCAAGCTAAAGATGCTTCGATTTGACCGCCTTCTGGCCTTGCTGCTGTCCTGCCGCACGCGTTTGCAGGAGTGATACACGTGACAGGCGATGGAGGTGTAGCAAAACACCATCAGCAGAAATGCCGCCCAGAAAATTCCAACGTTAAAGTGGGCTGAAACTTCATGCCAGCGCCGACCCAGGTTGCTCTTGAGAGCCATGCAGGAGAAAACCTCAGGCATAGGCTGGTTGGTTAATATGGCGTTCGGCAGCATGAAGAGCATCATGACGCCCCAAGTAAGCAGCGCGAGAGCCTTCGCTACCGAAATGCGCTGCAGAAAAGAAGACACGCCGGAGGTGCTGCACACGATTTTTAAGTAGCGTTCCAAGCTGATGAGGCTCATGAAGGTTATTCCTGTGTACATGCTGAGGTAGAAAAGCACAGCTGTGTAGCGGCAAACTATCAGCTTCAACTGCAAGCCGCCATAACCGAGGTCGCTCAACACACGCCACGGGTAGGTAAACAACATCAGAATGTCTACCGCCACCATGTTTTTTAGGTAAACTAATAAGGCTGAGGAGCTGGGAACCCTAAAGAAGATCCAAGCGGTGAATCCGTTAAGAATGAAGGCACAAGCACAGATGATGCTGTAGAGCACAGGCAGAACCAGATGTGTGAACACGCTGCTGACGTCTGTGCTGTTTTTTGGTTCCATCTGTGTAGTATTGAAGTAGTCCATATCTGAAATGGAAAATGAAAGGACTTCATTATCTTTGATGATATCAAGAAATGCTGTGACATGATTCAGTGTGCTAACTTCTGCTAGACTTTTTTTTTTTTTTTTGCTGATGTAATTAATAAATTAAAGGTGCCATTTATTCTTTTATTTCTGCTTCAGATTCTCTCCTACATGACTCTGACAATACCAATCTTGTGAACATAAAGCAATAAGCCCCAAGAAGCTGTGGTTTGCAGTAAATTTATAACAGCTAAGGGGTGCTGTTAGGCACGACCTAACCCACTTAACTGTTCTAAGTTCACTGTAAACCACGGCTTCACTGGGCTTATTGCTTTATAAAACGGTTATTCCATATATGTAGTATGGTTTCACAAAATAAAACAGAGCAAATAAAGTGTAATGATATTAATAAAAACAGCATTGTAAAACTGATAGTTCCGGTCCTTGATTCTGATTGGTTGAGCCGTGTTTGAAGCTGTTGTAAATTACTCTACAAACTAGGGCTGCAACGATTCGTCGACATTGTCGACAAAAATCGATAATAGAAATAGTCGACAATGAATTTCATTGTCGAAGTTGTCACCAGACATGTTTTTTCCGACCGAGTGAGGCATCTCTCTTCATTACAATCTCTGCCGAGAGTCGCACATGCGCATTAGCTTCTCTGCTGAGCGATAACATACAGAAATGGCGGCGTCCAACGCAGCAGCTGCGCGTACCAAAACATCTAAAGTTTGGGAGCATTTTAGCCTGGATACGGCGAATAAAAAGATTACCTGCATGGTTTGCAAAGCAGTCCTTGCGTATCACGGCAGCACCTCGGTGATGCACGAACATTTAAAGAGAAAGTACGTCGGACAGTTGAATGAAACGGAGTTTGACTCGCCTCGGTAAGATTTAAATAACATGGAAGCCAATACGTTTTGTTTTGGATGTACATTGTACATTTTATAAGCGTATTTTTGCTTTAAAAAAAAAAAAGGATTTAACGTTATACCCGACTGTGCCTGACAAAAGTATTTTAAATTAAATGCATGCAGTCTGAAGAAGAGAGCCACCATGGACCCCTTTCTTTTAGACGACTCTGCAAGCTTATTTTAAAACCGTTAGGTTTCATAATGTTGAGACGAGTTGTAAAGTTCTTTTGCAACAGATTGACCACTGAATGTATCTCACAAAATGCACTTAATATTTTTGTTTACTGTTTTATTGCTGCTAATGTGCCTGCCCCTGGTTTACAGGAAGAAAATGTTTACTTGATTTTAATTTATTTTTTCTCATAAAACAAATGTGCCTGTCCTTTATAAAAATGATAGAGTTTCTTTATTTATGCATTTATGTCTATACTGACCGAGCACTGTGCCTAATTGGTTTTAGACAGGGCATTTTTATTTACTTTTAGTATGAATCGGCCTATCAGCAGCAAAGTTCAATAAACTATGCATTTTTCATTGAAGTACCCCCTTTTTTCTTGTGTTTACTATCATTTTCCACAGAATTAAAGCAATCTCATGCTAAATTTTAGAAAAATTTAATAATTATTCGATTAGTCGACTAATCGTTTCAATAGTCGGTGACTAGTCGACTATTAAAATAGTCGTTAGTTGCAGCCCTACTACAAACATACACCTTTGTTTACGTCTGTGTGTTGCTTGGCAACCACTTTGTTGCAACCACAACTGTAATTCTGAAAGGAAGGTGGATGAATGCTATTTTTATTTATATCATTATATTTTATTTGTTCTGTTTTTATTATGTGAAACCTTACTACGTATATGGAATAACCATTTTATAAAAGAAACAAGCCCAGTGAAACCATGGTTTACAGTGAATTTATAACAGCTAAGGGGGTTTTGGGCACTTCGCTTCACATCGTGCCTAACAACGTACCTTAGCTGTTATAAACTCACTGTAAACCACGGCTTCTTGGAGATTATTGCTTTATTCTTCTGCCAAACAATGTAGTTCCTCTGAAAAGGTTGTGGTTGCAACAAAGTGATTGCTGAGCAACACACAGACATAAACATTTTTATTTTATTTTTTTTTTGACCTGCTTAAGCAATACTTAAATACATCTTTATATGTAATGTCATGTAATTTATGTTATCTAAAATATGGTTAAGTGTACTACCATGTGTACTGACAAGCTTTAATGGTAAACTAGAATAGGCATTTCAATAGAAATTAGATCAAAGTATATGTCATTTATTTGAATATATATTTTTAATTGCACATTTGTAATGTTGAAGTTGCAGTTAGTCATTTTCAAATAAATGAATTGTAAATGTAATATACAATAACACACTTCAATTAAAATTAAAACATATATGTATCTCTAAAGTTCTGTGATGAAACTCTAGATTTTGCAGCCCGAAAGGTCTTCAGAAACCCTCCACCTTCCCTAGCTCCACCCGTATAGATCATCTACGGGGTGATTCATGTATGCTGTAAAGGGGTTATTTCATATATGTTACATGTGCAGCTGCAGTATGTTGTGGATGTACTGGCAGTAGCAAGTCTCAGCACTTGATTTGCTGCAGCAGCAGTGTAACAGATCTATTCCGCATGATATAATCTCATGATTATATAAAACATGACTTTTACTCAAATCTTTGCAGTCTGTAATTAACTAGCAATAGCACACATTTATGTACTAAAGTACTTAGTAAAGAGACAGGAACTATATCAGCAACTTCACAGTTACTGCCTTTAAATAAAGCAATAATAATAATTTTGCTTTTTTAATATATTTATTCATTTTCCTAGTGCATGCACATTTCAAAACAAAATCACCCCACTAAATTTTGAATAATTAATTATTTTCCAATAAAGCTATGTCATGGAATTTTTTTCATATCGTAGCTTATTGCAAGAATTTTTTTTTTTTTTTGTCTTTTTTTTTTTGTTTCCAATATAGTGCAAACCCTGATGACACTTTATTATGAGATTATTCTGTAAATATTAGCTATCTGGATCAGTTAGCTGGTTTATACATATCCACTTGTAAGCCTTTGATCCAGCAGTTTGTCCAGCTTTTGGTGTGGTCAAACAAAAATGAAAGTGAAAAAAAAAAAAAGCAAATGCATCGTGATGTGTGAGAAGCTATAGAAAGACATGAATTTGAATAATTTCTTGCTTGATTTGCATAACAAATGCAAAAATGTACTCAGTTATACGATGACAGAACATGCACAAAGCTTATATTCTCCTCTGCAAAACCACATTTACCACATATTATACACACGGGGGCACAAAAGTTTTTCAGCCTGGCTCTCAAAAGAGCACTTGGATATTTGGTTTGGTCCTCACACAGCACACAGTGTGACCCATTAAATATAAATGTTAAAAAAAATATATTTATTATTATTATTATTATTGCACTTAAATTTGTTTATTTATTTATTTATTTTATAAAATTATAATAAATGTGATAATACTATTATATTTTAAAACATTTTATAGTAAACTTGAAAATAAAATGCTAATGTTTACTTTTTTAACCGAGTACCCGAGGCCAGCATGAAAGACATTCAGGACAGCTGATGGGCCAATTTAAACATTCAAGATATTTTAAAGCATTTAACAATAGATGCAAAAGAGCTTTTCATCACCAGTGTGCTGTGTTCTGTGCGCATAGTGCACACACATAGAGCCGCGTCTCACAGCCCGCGAACACTGAACTGAATTTTGCTTTTTCCTGCGATTTAACAGATAAATACATACAAAATTATGTTGCAAGACCTGTCTCATCAAGTATCATCGAAAAACTGCCGAAACTCTGTGATGATGATCGGGATGATGATGTCATCACCAAAGTGGCAGTTTAATGTCCGGCTATGTTTATGTTGTGGCTGTATTGGCAGGAGGCAATTATTTTAAAATGTGAATCGACAAAATGCCCCAATGACTATGGGTCTGCATGTAATGTAAGTGTTGCTTTGTTTCTGTGACTAGTAGGCCCCAATGTGTGTTTCAAAGTACTTTATGATTTATTTTTATTTATTTTTTTTATGTATTTATCGCAGTTGTGTAGCCTATTCTTACCCGTCAGCTCCAGTTTGTGCACGGAGTGGTCCGGTAGCGTGTGTAACAGGAGCTCTTTCTATTGATGTCCTGTGAGCTGAGATAACACATCGGTTATATGTCTGAGTCTGTTACAGTGTTATTATGTTGTGAATAAGAAGTGTTTTCCCCTAATATTTATGTTTGTGTTATATGTATTTCTTTTTTGTAATTTTGTTATGAGGGAATCTGTTTTGTGAGATGCGTGTTATGAGTTATGCTAACCCATGGGTGTGGTTTATTCTGTTGAGAAGGTAGGCAAGAAGGTAGTCAAGTATACATGACGTTGCATGCCAGCTTATGAAGCATGAAACAAACTCACTGAGCTAAAGTAGCTACCAACATGTAATGAAAGCATGGTGTAGCATTTTTTTCCCCATCAATGATGAACAGAATTTAGTTAAAAACTAATAGCCTATTACTGCATTTCTGTAATGACACACCATGATCATTCAGGGTCACTTTTATTTTGGCTGGACATGATGATAGGTGATATGTTTCTTTTAATATACTAGACTATTTAAATTAATATCTCCTTACTTTATAGAAAAGAATGGCAGAAATGCAAAAATCCTCAAAGGGGCATACAGTAGTTCTGTAGCCTGCATTAGCATCTTCCTGTACTTTAGCTACAGATACCACAGTGGTGTCAGACACGTCACTGCCATTGACACAGAACAGTATGACAGCCTCTGAGTTTTATGTACATTAAACTGATATTAGTAGTGAGTTTAAGACAGCAGTCTACACAATAATTCTCTTACCTGTTAAAGAAAAAAGAGAAGTATCTTATGGATCACTAATCTCTCTGCATTCCAAAAAAAAAAAAAAATAAATAAATAAATAATATATATATATATATATATATATATATATATATATATATATATATATATATTATTTAATACAAATAATAATTATAATAATAAATAATAATAATAAAAAAAAAAAAAACATTTTCAATCTGAAGATAAATTTTACATTGATAAAGTGGGATATTTTTTACAGTATACATGATATTGCATACCAGGTTATGAAGCATGAAACAAACGGTAATGAGACTCACTGAGTTAAGGTAGCTGCCAACATGTAATGGAAGCATGGTGAAGCATTTCCTTTCCCATCAAAGATTAAAAGAATTTAGTTAAATCTAATAGCTTATTACCGTATTTCTCTAATGACCCACCATAATCAATCAGGGTCACTTTTATTCTGGCTGGGCCTGATGTTAGGCCTATATATGTTTCTTTTAACCAACTAGACAATTCAAATTAATATCTCATTACTTTTTAGAAAAGAATGCCAGCAATTCAAAAATCCACAAAGGGGCATACAGTCATTCTGTAGCCTACAATAGCATCTTTCTGAACGTCTTGGTTATGTTTGTAACCCTTGTTCCCTAAAGGAGACAATGGAGATGTCATGTCGACTGACATCATGGGGTTTCACTTGGGAGCCCAGTCACCTCAGAGCTAAAGAAGAAAAGGCCAATGAGAATTGGCGAGTGGAATTTGCAACCACTCATTCAGGTTTGTGCTGAGAAGCCGAGAAGTATCCCGGCGTTCAGTGCAGTCCAGGACTGTGGCAGGAGGGACGTAATGTCTCAGTCCCTCCTTTGGGGAACGAGGGTTACAAATGTAACCGAGACATTCCCTTTCAGTCAGTCACGTTTGACGTTACGTCAACTGACGTCATGGGGTCCCTATGGAAATTCCTGGGAGGTGAACAGGTCGACCTGAGACCTCCAGATCAGCTGGACTGCCTGGGGATGGAGTCTCCATTCTCCAGGAAGGATGAGCTGTTGTGAGAGCGCACTGGCTGCATGATTCAGTTCTCTTGGTATGTGAACGGCACGCAACGATTTGAGCCGCGTCTGGCTCCAGAGGAGGAGATGGTGGGCAAGTTGCGCCATGCAACAGGAGTGAACACCGCCCTGGTGGTTGATGTATGCTACTGTCGCTATGTTGTCGGTACGGACTACCACATGCTTGCCCTGCAGCAATGGTCGAAACTGGCGAAGGGTCAGCAGCACTACCAGCAACACGAGGCAGTTGATATGCCACTGCAGACGAGGTCCTGGCCAGGAGCCCGAGGCTGCATGCCCATTGCATACGGCACCCCAGTCTGACTTGGAGGCATCCATGTTGATAACAACGTGCCTCAACACCTGATCTAAGGGCACTCCTGCCCATAGGAAGACAGGGTCTGACCAAGGGCTGAGTAGGCAGCAACAATCCGGGGTAACACCAATCCAGAAAGTGCTACAGCATCATGCCCATCTCGGGATCCAGCCGTGCACCCAGTGCTGAAGTGGTCTCATATGTAGCAAGCCGAGCACTGTGACTGTGACTGCGGTTGCCATATGGCCCAGGAGCCTCTGAAAAAGTTTTAGAGGGGCCACTGTCTTGCCTCTGAATGACCTCAGCCAGTTCAGCACTGACTGCGCATGCTTGTTCGTGAGATGCGCTGTCATGTTGACCGAATCCAACTCCACACCGAGAAAAGAGATGCTCTGCACAGGGGAGAGTTGCTCTTCTCCCAGTTGACCCGAAGCACAAGATCCCTGTGCTTGCACAACAGATCTTGCAAATATCTCTCGAGGGGTTACCCTTAATGGGATCAGTTTATGGATTTATTTTTTATTTTATTTTAATTAAACTGTATGGCTTAAACAGCTTATACAGATACCTAATACACAGCAAAAATACACAGTTTTGCTATACTAACCATAGTCTAACCATGAGATGTGTAGTAAAACTATGGTTGTAAATTAAAATAAATTTGAATCAATCCGCCAAAAAAAAAAAAAAAAAGGAACATGGTTACTATACTTTTACTGTAAACCATGGTTAATTTTGGTAAGAGAAAAATGACTCATGATAATGCAATAACATGTTCAGTATTTGGATTTTTCTGATTTTTCTGATTGACCATTATTGAAGACACCTGATGTCAATAAGATTACCTGATGGTAATCACTAAAGGAGAAAATCATGTATAAGTCACCATTATAGTGGTCCGTGTTTGCTTTGTTTGGCTCTTGACCCTTCACTTTTTAATATTAGATTTTGTTTAGCTTTTGTAATTGAGTTATAACAGCCAGACAAACCAAGAGCAGAAATCATAAGGTGGTGATGATTATGTTTTAACAATCATAATCTGGTTAAAAAAAAAAAAAAAAAAAAAAAAAAAAAACATATATATATATATATATATATATATATATATATATATATATATATATATGTTGTTTTTTTTTTTTTAACTGTTAACCATTAACTAGCAGCAGCACTCATGCACAATCTAATGTAACTATTACTGCAACAGCAACTACACGGTTACTGTCTTTAAAAAAAAAGTGACCTGCAGCATAACAATGTTTTGAAGGAATTATTTAGACAAGATGATGATGAAAATAATTTATAAGTTTTTGGTCAAAATAAGTTGTAAAAGTATCTGTATGACTATCAAAAATGCCAGACTTTATATTGTTCACAGGGTTGACAAAATCAATAAAGAAAACCTAATTTAGTTATTCAGGTCACTACATAATAATTATTAATCAACACCACACAAACACACCAAACTAAATCTAAAAACAAATAAAATCTAAAGGCCCGTGGATGAATTTCAAACGGCCCACAGCATGTCTATGGCCTGCCAAACATAATTTACAAAATATGCAGTTTCACAATTTTAACACAAGGTGACAGCACTGGATTTTTGAGCAATGTAGCAGGAAAGCACAGCAATAACAATTTGTTAACATATGCGCTGCCAATTCTTTACCGCACAAGAATTCCTAAACACACCAAAAGCGGGAGAGCGCAACTTGTGAACTGCGCCACATGGACCATTATTAGCTCTGCCTAAAGACAGTGCAGCATGAGCTCAGAACAAATGCGTTTATTGTTTGTATTCTCCGTTCTCAGTCACACGACCACTAAAAAGTGCAGTGAGATTCCTTAAAGGAGAGTTCAAGTTTGGAGCGAAGTCTCCGGTAATCAGAATCAGAATCAGAACAGGTTTTATTGCCAAGTATGCTTACACATACAAGGAATTTGTTTTGGTGTCACAGGCTTCCAGTGCACAGAGACGACAACAATAACACAGAGAAAATAATATAAAAATTGAGAATAAAAAAAATAATAAAAAAAACACATATGTAAATATAAATAGACAAAAATTTAAATAAGATTTAAGAAAATAAATAAATTGTATATACAGTTGTGCTACAGATGACAGAAAAAGAACAGAATAGAATAGAGTAGAGTAGAGTAGAGTAGAGTAGAATAGAACAGAATGAGATGTTGGGATGTACTGAGATGTAAATATAAGGTTATTGCACATATTTTTATTGCACAATGGGGGGGGTGGGTGAACATTTAACTGTTCATAAGGTATACTGCCCGAGGGAAGAAACTGTTCTTATGTCTGGCTGTCCTGGTATCTGTGGCTCTGTAGCACTGACCAGATGGCAAAAGTTCGAAAAGGGGATAACATGGGTGTGAGGGATCCAGAGTGATTTTCTGAGCCCTTTTCCTCACTCTGGATGTATACAGTTCTTGAAGGGTGGGCAGGGGAGCACCAATAATCCTCTCTGCGGTCTGAACCGTTCTCTGTAATCTTCTGGTGTCTGATTTTGTAGCTGAGCCAAACCAGACAGTTATTGATGTGCAAAGAACAGATTCGATGACGGCTGTGTAGAGCTTTTTCAGCAGCTCCTGCGGCAGGTTGAACTTCCTCAGCTGTCGAAGGAAGTACAACCTTTGTTGGGCCTTTTTTGCAATGGAGTCGATGTGAGTGTCCCACTTCAGGTCCCGGGAGATGATGGACCCTAGGAACTTGAATGTCTCCACTGCAGCCACAGTGCTGTCCATGATGCTGAGAGGGGTGAGTGCAGGGGGGTTTCTCCTGAAGTCTATGATCATCTCCACTGTTTTGAGCGTGCTGAGCTCCAGGTTGTTAAGACTGCATCAGACGGCGAGCTGCTCAACCTCTTGTCTGTAAGTAGACTCTTCACCATCCTGAATGAGGCCGATGAGTGTGGTGTCATCTGCAAACTTCAGGAGCTTGACAGAGGGGTCTTTAGAGGTGCAGTGGTTGGTGTACAGGGAGAAGAGCGGTGGGGAGAGAACACATCCCTGAGGGGCGCCAGTGTTCGTGGTGCGGCTACTTAACATTAGCGTCCCCATTCTCACTAGCTGTTGCCTAACTGTCCGAAAGCTGGTGATCCACTGAGAGATAGAGCTAGGAACAGAGAGGTGATTTAGTTTGGTCTGGAGGAGTGTAAGAATGATGGTGTTGAAGGCCGAACTGAAGTCCTCAAACAGGATCCTCACGTAAGTCCCTGGTCTGTCCAGATGTTGCAGGATGAAGTGCAGTCCCAAGTTTACTGCATCATCTACGGACCTGTTTGCTCGGTAAGCAAACTGCAGGGGGTCCAATAAGGGTCCAGTGATGTCCTTCAGGTAAGCCAAAACCAGTTTTTTTAATGACTTCATGATGACAGACGTTAGGGCCACATGTCTGTAGTCATTAAGTCCAGTGATTTTGGGTTTCTTTGGGACGTGGATGATGGTGGAGGGTTTGAAGCATGATGGAACTTCACACAACTCCAGAGACCTGTTGAAGATCTGTGAAAAGATGGGTGCCAGCTGATCAGCACAGGTTTTCAGACAGGCTGGTGTCACACCGTCTGGGCCTGGTGCCTTTCTTCTTTTGTTCTTTCTGAAGACCTGGCGCACATCTTCTTCACTAATCTGAAGTGCAGGAGGGGAGGAGAAGGGGTTTGTTGGAGGTGTTAATGGTTGTGTAAGGAGATGGTCAGAACGAGTGTGGGGGATTTCAAATCTACAATAAAACTCATTCAGGTCTTCAGCAAGTTGTTGATTCACCTCAGTGCTGGGGGATGGCGTCTTGTAATTTGTGATGGCTTTCAGACCTTTCCACACTGAGGCTGGGTCGTTTGAAGCGAACTGATCTTCTAACCTTTTTGCATAGGTAAAAACCACAGATGTCACAGTGATTTAAACTAGTTTAAAGGCAGATGAAATGGCGCTGTCATTCTCAACAACACTGACGTGGAAAACAGGAGAAGCATTGTGCGGCAACAATACAGTTAGAATCCTGGTTACACTTTATTTCGATAGTCCACTTTAGACATTCTACTAGGCAAGGCAAGGCAAGTTTATTTATACAGCACATTTCATACACAGAGGTAATTCAAAGTGCTTTACATAAAAGGAAGTAGAATAATCATAAAAACAATAATAAAAACAAAAAAAATGTAAAATGTAAAAACTGATTGATACAATGATTTACAAATGATTTAAAAATTGATTTAAAATAAATTGAAGACAGTTAAAAACAGAAAATGATTATACATAATGCAATCAGTTCGGACGAACCACAGTGCTCATTCATTAAATGCACAGCTAAACAGATGAGTTTTGAGTCTAGATTTAAATGTAGCTAATGTTTTAGCACATTTGATCTCTTCTGGAAGCTGGTTCCAACTGCGGGCAGCATAATAGCTGAAAGCGGATTCCCCTTGTTTTGTGTGAACCCTGGGTATTTCTAACTGACTCGATCCTAGTGATCTGAGTGGTCTGTTAGGTTTATATTCAGTGAGCATATCTGCAATGTATTTAGGTCCTAGGCCATTGAGTGATTTATAAATGAGTAAAAGTACTTTAAAATCAATTCTAAATATAACTGGAAGCCAGTGTAGGGACCTGAAGACTGGTGTGATATGCTCAGATTTTCTGGTTCTAGTCAGAATCCTGGCAACAGCGTTCTGGATGAGCTGCAGCTGTCTAATGGTTTTCTTGGGAAGGCCAGCGAGGAGACCATTACAATAATCCACCCTGCTTGTGATAAAGGCATGGACACGTTTCTCCAAGTCTTGACTGGAAACAAAACATCTAATTCTTGCAATGTTTTTGAGATGATAGTATGCTGATTTAGTTACTGCTTTGACATGACTACTGAAACTAAGGTCTGACTCCAGAATCACACCAAGATTCCTGACTTGGTTTTTAGTTGTTTGACCCCCCCCCCCCATCAAGGTATGCATTCACCTAAAGAACTTCCTCTTTGCTTCCGAATGCAATGACTTCAGTTTTCTCCTTGTTTAACTGAAGGAAGTTCTGGCACATCCAACTGTTAATTTCATCAATGCATTGGCAGAGGGAGTCAATGGGGCTGTAGTCATTTGGCGATAAGGCTAGGTAACTACTAACTATAAGTAACTTGACATGTGCAACTACATGTCAACTATTTCTCATTAACTTGCAACTACATGTCTACTAACTCTCAGAGCAGACTGTTAGGTTAGGTTTAGGGTTAGTAGAATAAGTTGAAATATACTTGCAAAGTTTAAAGTGTTAGAAGATATTAAGCAGACAGTCTACTAATACTCTAACGACTAGCTGACATGCAGTTGCAAAGTTACTTACTGTTAGTAGAATGTCTAATGTGGACTATCAAAATAAAGTGTTACCAGAATTATTTTCAATCCACAAATCATCTACATTTAAAATGGATTTACTGTAGTAACAGTAACTTTTTTTTTTAAGAAGTCTCTTCTGTTCACCAAGCCTGCATTTATTTGATCCAAAAATACAGAAAAAGCAGTAATATTGTGAAATATTTTTACTATTTAAAATAACTGCTTTCTGTTTGAATGTATTTTAAAATGTAATTTATTCCTGTGATCAAAGCTAAATTTTCAGCTTCATTACTCCAGTCTTCAGTGTCACATGATCCTACAGAAATCATTCTAATATGCTGATTTGCTGCTATTAATGTTATTATGTTGTTATTAATGTCATAATACTTAAAATAACAGGCAAGAAGTTAATTTAGAGATAATTTTACAGAGTTTTGACTGCAATCCAAAATAAAAGTAAACAACCTGAAAAAAAAAAAAAAACTGAAAAACAAACAAACAAACAAACAAACAAAAAAAAAAGTAAATAATTTCAGTAAATTATTATTATTATTATTATTATTATTATTATTATTATTGTTATTATTATTATAATTTTAACAGTGTACATAAAATATATGAAGCAAAAGTCCTATACATTAGACCATCAAAGCCAGTTATATAACATTTGAATTGGCCTGCAGAGCACTGTAATAGCAATTAAAGCTGCAAGCAGCGTTGATAGGGCGCTCGTATCTTGGTGCGCATTAGGCAAGTGCATCACTATGTAAAACCACCATGATTTCCATCATCTTAAAATGGATCAAGTGTCTGGTGAACTGTATCCATTGTTGCATCACTAATGGTATAAGGAAACTGGTGGAACAACAACAACATTATTTGTCTGTAATTCTAAGAGAATGTCATCAATACTGAAATGACTGTGAAATGTCTGTCAAAAATACCATTCATACTTCGGTTATGCATTCACAGCAAAAAGCCCAGTGTTAAATGAACTCTCTCGGGCAGGGACGAACTGGGAGTAAAAAAACGGCCCTGGATTTTCTCCCAAATATGCCCACCACAACTACAAACAGCCGCCATATTGTTCTGGACTTCTCTAGAACATCCAGACAGCCAGTCCGCCCCTGCTCCCAGGAGTTTATTTAAGTCCAAATTCAAGTGTTAAAATAAACACTGAAGTAGTGTTAAAGTTAATGAGGTAATTAAGTGATTCATTGAGAGATGATTAACCATTATTGAAGACACCTGATGTTAATAAGCAGAATTACTAAAGGAGAAAATATTTTACGTTACCATTATAGTGGTAAGTGTTGGCTTAGTTGGCCTCTTGACCCTTAACTTTTTAATATTACATTTTGTTTAGCTGCTGTGAGTTATGACAGCCAGACAAGCCAAAAGCAGAAGTCATTATGTGGTGCTTATGCTGTAACAATCACATTTTGATTTCCCTATCATGCACCTGGTACATTATTGCTAGTTTCAGCCCGATGCATCATTTTCATGTTCTGCGCCACGTTGTTTAAATAACATATGCATTTGCGGCCATTTGTGTGCCCATGGGTGTGCTGGTCTGAAAACGAGGTGTGTTCAGGTGCATTGTTGATGAGTTGCTATTTTGAGGCAACTGAAATAGACTGCCCAACTGGAATCTGGTCTAAAAGCAATGGCGCAATATTTTTTTTTTTTGGTATTCAAAGAGCGTGTTAGTAATATGCACCTATAGGCAGGTGCACAATGTACATACACTCTGCTCATTACACAAAGAGGTTTGGAAGTGATATTTACGTTCGCTGTGGTTGAGTGAGCAGTCCGGTGGCGGCGACTTCTTCCACGGGTTGCGCTGGTGGCGGTACAGTGGGGAAAGGAGCAGGAATCCGTTTCGACAGCCTTGAAGATGAAGTGCTGTAGGATGCTGATCTCCTGGAGCACCAAGAGTCCTAAGATCTGGAACACGCAGATGTGGCCCTGGAGTAGGTGCTGAAGGTCCTTAGCTTGGAACACACAAGCAAAAGTACCTGAAGTGAAGGCTTGCTCGTCGGAGCTTAACCTTGTTGCAAATGTCTGTGTGTCTTCTGCCTCTCTGGGCTAGAGACTCAGAACTTGGTCAGTCCACTTTGTCTCTCTAAGATGGAGATTCAGGACGCTGCATTTGTTGTTGTCTCGCTGGACGAAGACTCTGAATGTAGATTATCTCTTTCCTCACAGGCTGGAGGCTCAGAATGTGGTCGTATCTGTTGCTGCCTCAAAAGCTGGATACTTGGACTTGTTATCTGTTGTTGCCTCACTATTGTGGGTCGCAGACTCAGAACTGGTGTTTCTGTTGCTGCCTATCTGGTAACAGGCCAGAGACTCAGAACGGAGGATATCCTGTTAGTGTCACCTCTTTACAAGAAGCAGACAAAAATAGACATGTGTGAATGTGGCCAGTGGTTCTCAGTCTTTTCCTGTCATGTCCCTCTTCAGAGGCTGAAAAACATTCTGTACAATGCTGCTCTTTATAAAGATTTTAAGATTTATAAAGATTTGTTTTGGCAGCCCTCTGAAATAAATTGTAAAATTCATATGAACTACAACCAATATCACTGATCTCATGTCCAAATATATACCTCTTATAATGATTCTGTCATGCAGTACACTCTTAAAAATAAAGGTGCTTCACGATGCCATAGAAGAACCCTTTTTGTCTAAATGTTTCCATAAAGAACCTTTAACATCTGAAGAACTTTTCTGTTTCACAAATGGTTCTTTGTGGCAAAAGAAAGTTCTTCATTTTATAAAAAGGTAAGAAAGAGATGGTTCTTTAAAGAACCTTTGACTGAATGGTTCTTTGTGGAACCAAAAATGGTTCTTCTATGGAATCGCTGTAAAGAATCTTTTCAAGCAAATTTATATTTAAGAGTGTAATATAGCCCATTTCATTTTTATAACTGCATGCTGAAAGATTTTCTGTGAATTAAAGACTTATGTTTTGGACTGTTATATAGTCATATGGACTTCATTTAACTTCTTTATCATTTTGGAGATTGACACCCTCATTTCTCATTCACTTTTAATGTACAGGAAAGAATGTCTTGAATAGTCTTCAAAGTGTCATCATTCCATATCAAGGAAGTACACAAAAATATATGGTTTTATGATGAAACTTTTAACATCCTTGCAATGTGTATATTACACAAACAGGTTATTTATACTGGAAAGGTTTTTAAAATGTTCTTTCCAGTAAGAAAAATGGCTTCTTTTTATAGCTGTTCATGGAAAGGTTCCTCAGGGAAACAAACTGCTTCTTCAATGGCATTGCTGTGAAAACAGTAGCAAAATTTCAAATGAGATGAGGGTGAGAGAATTATGTCAGAATTTCTATTTATAGGTGAACTCCCCAGTTTAGGGCTGACTTTTCTTCAGTAAATAGTTTTAAAAGCTATGGTTGCCTTAGAGTTTTTTTCTGGCAAAACACCACTTCGTTGTGACCTTCTTCAATTTCATCTCTTCATGCTGCATTTTTGCATGCAAGGAAACCACAGCTAGGTATGTGCATTCAGATTTAAATATCTTTCCCATCTTGCAAATGGCTAATGGTCATTTTACTTGGTTGATCTGACCGCCTTCTGGCTTCGCTGCTGTCACGCTGCACGCCTTTGCAGGAGTGATACACGTGACAGGCGATGGAGGTGTAGCAAAACACCATCAGCAGAAATGCAGCCCAGAAAATTCCAACGTTAAAGTGGACTGAAACTTCATGCCAGCGCCGACCCAGGTCGCTTTTCAGGGCCATGCAGGAGAAAACCTCAGGCATGGGCTGGTTGGTTAATATGGCGTTCGGCAACATTAAGAACATCTTGACGCCCCAGGTAAGTATCGCGAGAGCCTTCGCTACTGAAACGTGCTGTAGAAAAGAAGACCCGCCAGAGGTGCTGCGCACGATTTTTAAGTAGCGTTCCAAGCTGATGAGGCTCATGAAGGTTATTCCTGTGTACATGCTGAGGTAGAAAAGCACAGCTGTGTAGCGGCAAACTATCAGCTTCAACTGCAAGCCGCCATAACCGAGGTCGCTCAACACACGCCACGGGTAGGTAAACAACATCAGAATGTCTACCACCACCATGTTTTTTAGGTAAACTAATAAGGCTGAGGAGCTGGGAACCCTAAAGAAGATCCAAGTGGCGAATCCGTTAAGAATGAAGGCACAAGCACAGATGATGCTGTAGAGCACAGGCAGAACCAGATGTGTGAACACGCTGCTGACGTCTGTGCTGTTTTTTGGTTCCGTCTGTGTAGTATTGAAGTAGTCCATATCTGAAATGGAAAATGAAAGGACTTCATTAGCTTTGATGATATCAAGAAATGCTGTGACATGATTCAATGTGCTAACTTCTGCTAGACTTTTTTTTTCTTTTTTTTTTTGCTGATGTAATTAATAAATTAGAGGTGCCATTTATTATTTTATTTCTGCTTCAGATTCTCTCCTACACGACTCTGACAATACCAATCTCGTGAACATAAAGCAATAAGCCCGACCTAACCCACTTAGCTGTTATAAATTCACTGTAAACCATGGCTTCACTGGGCTTATTGCTTTATAAAACGGTTATTCCATATATGTAGTATGGTTTCACAAAATAAAAAGCAAATAAAGTGTAATGATATTAATAAAAACATTATTGTAAAACTGATAGTTCCGGTCCTTGATTCTGATTGGTTGAGCCGTGTTTGAAGCTGTTGTAAATTACTCTACAAACATACACCTTTGTTTACGTCTGTGTGTTGCTTGGCAACCACTTTGTTGCAACCACAACTGTAATTCTGAAAGGAAGGTGGATGAATGCTATTTTTATTTATATCATTACACTTTATTTGTTCTGTTTTTATTCTGTGAAACCTTACTACATATATGGAATAACCATTTTATAAAAGCAGCAAGCCCAGTGAAACCGTGGTTTACAGTGAGTTTATAACAGCTAAGGGGGTTTTGGGCACTTCGCTTCACGTCATGCCTAACAACATCCCTTAACTGTTATAAAATCACTGTAAACCACGGCTTCTTGGGGCTTATTGCTTTATTCTTCTGCCAAACAATGTAGTTCCTCAGAAAAGGTTGTGGTTGCAACAAAGTGGTTGCTGAGCAACACAGACAAACATTTTTTTTTTTTTTTGACCTGCTTAAGCAATACTTAAATACACCTTTATATGTAATGTCATGTAATTTATGTTATCTAAAATATGTTTAAGTGTACTACCAAGTGTACTGACAAGCTTTAATGGTAAACTAGAATACACATTTCAGTAGAAATTAGATCAAAGTATATGTCATTTATTTAAATATGTTTTTAATTGTACAATTGTAATGTTGAAGTTGCAGTTAGTCATTTTCAAATAAATTAATTTTAAATGTAATATACAATAACACACTACAGTTAAAATTCAAACATATATGTATCTCTAAAGTTCTGTGATGAAACTCTTGATTTTGCAGTCCGATAGGTCTTCAGAAACCCTCCACCTTCCCTAGCTCCACCCGTATAGATTATCTACGGGGTGATTCATGTATGCTGTAAAGGGGTTATTTCATATATGTTACATGTGCAGCAGCAGTATGTCATACAGTATGTCATACACCGCCTATAGGCAGGTGCACAATGTACATACACTCAGCTCATTACACACACAGGACCGCACAGCAGCACACAAACATGACAAATATTAAAAATTAAAGGATTACAATGTAAAAAAATTATTAATGTTGCTTTGCTACTGTTCGGACGCTCTTGCTTACTGCTCCGCGCTTTGCTCCGTGTTTATATACTTTTCTCAGAGTTTTCTAAGATGTTAAACTCAGCAGATCAGCACAGTGCTCAAACAACAGATTTTTTGGTACAAACACTAAATTAAAAACTTTTCGTAACTGGAATAATACTACGAAAAAGGAGACTCCCACTGCCAGCAGTTTACATTCCGAAGACGGGAAAACACAGCTGCCTATTTTCAACAGATGAGAAAGAAAATGCCTCTTCAGCCTCTTCTGGAATCTACTTGCTGCACAAACTGCCACAGACTTCTACAAAGGATTGTGGTTCTTGAAACAAAGTTACTTGCTGGACCTCCTAAACAGGCGGAACATTCAGCAGACCGTCGTCACGGACCCCCTCAGCATACAGCCGGTGAGTCCTGTGAACCTAGTGAATCTCAACAGTTTATAAGTGTAGAGGAACAAGCCGAAACTGATCGACACACTAATCAATGGCACAAACAGGGAGCGAGACCCAAAGGCACTTGTCATGAGTATCTAGTATTGCTGCGGTAGCATCCTCTACCCCAGATATGGCTATGACAAGGCTTGCAAAAACTGGTTTTACCACCTCCTATACAGCTTGAGAACAGATTTGAAGCACTAATGAATGTGGGTGAGGAATCCCCAAATGTGACTGAACATGGATTGTGTCAGCCAGCAGCTAACATCACTACAAACAGGCGCTCAAGTTCGAGCAGACAGCGGCATTCAGCTCGGAGTGCAGCCGAGCCCAGGACTCTGATAGTCGTTGACTCCATTATCAGAAACATCAGTAGCAGAACTACATGCTGCTTTCCTCAAGCAACCGTCTCTGATGTGAACAAGGAACTTCGGAACATCCTAATGAAGCACAAGACTGCAAATCAAATCATCATCCATGTGGGGAAGAATGATATTCAGAAAGAGCAGTCAGAACTCCTAAAGAAGGATTTCAGTGAACTCATTAAAACACTTTGAAGACTTGAAGTTCAGCCATTCATCAGTGGACCACTCCCAGCAAAGGGAACTAACATGTTTTCACGGTTGTTTGGGCTGAATACATGGCTACAAAGAACCTGCAGTCTAAAAGGAGTCAACTTCATCGACAACTTCAGTCTTTTCTGGGGCCATAGACAACTGTTTAAACTACATGGCCTCCAAACTTGGTGCACGAGTGTTAAAGGACAACATCTATTTTTCACTCCGTCATCCTTCAGTGGAGTGTGCCAGTCCACCCAACATGAATGGCACACACACACATGGACAAAGTATGAGTGACCACAGGACTTCAAATCAGCTTCAGAGTCATCATGTGGTCGATGCATCCCACAAGGACACTGACAACGCCACACAGCCACAACAAGCACTGCTCATGGACACCATCCCGGCTGAGCCCTGCCCACAGAGCTCATCACAGACAGACTGTGACGTACTACAACAGCTCCAAGACTCAGCGCTGAAGGACGACTTTCTGGTAAACAGCCAGGAAAGCCAGGACAACATATTCCAGCCACCGGAAACACCAGAGCCAGAGCCCCGCTCACCAGACACATTATCCCTCTCACCAGCATCTCCACTTCTAAACTTCTCACAGAAAATGGAGGAACTGGTATATGCTGGAACCAGACTCTCCCACTCTTTTGCTTCAAGCCCCCAGATATCAACTAAAAAACGGCAGGCAACACAACCACCAAAGCCTGTGGGCCCAGCTCGCCTTCCTCCTCCTTCGAGAGCTCTCCGGCCACTTCCACAACGCCAGGGCACAAACCCTCCTCCATCTGCTGTAGGTGAACCAAAAACAACAGATAACAGCTCTCAGTGATATGTGTCGGGTCCCTGCTACGATATCAGCAACATTCAGGCATGTTTACAGAACAAGCGGGAACCCAGTGTGCCTGCAGCTTTCTCTATCTCTGTTTTATTACGTGATAGAAAGTCTAAGGCCTTCTCAATCCGTACGGCTGACCCATCTAATCTGCAGTCTATTAGGTATCAAACTAAGACTGCTCTAGAGTCAAAAAGTAATTGCATCAAGTTAGCATTTTTAAACATTCGCTCACTAAAAAATAAATCATTTCTGATCAATGACTTAATAAACACAAACAACCTGGATTTTATGTTTCTAAATGAAACATGGCTAGAAGACAGCTGCAGTGTAACAGTCCTCAATGAAACAGCCCCTCCTAACTTTACTTTTTATGAGTGTCTGCAGAGCTGTTAGGAGAGGTGGCGGTGTAGCTGCTCTATTTAAAGATGTCTATCAATGCAAGCAAGTGTCATTTGGTCAGTACTTGTCTTTTGAATATCTAGGGATTGTGCTGAAAGGTACTCCATGCATTCTATTTAGCATTATTTACAGGCCTTCAAAATACTCTCCAGCCTTTGTTGAAGAGTTCACAGAACTGTTATCAATGATTTCCTCAGAGTTTGACTGTTTTGCTATTGCAGGGGATTTTAATATTCACATAGAAAATGCAGAAATCAAAACCACAAAAGAAATTATAACCATTTTAAACACTTTTGACCTGATTCAGCATGTGCATGGACCCACACACAATCGTGGACACACTCTTGATTTACTCATCAGTAAGGGTCTAAACATTTCATCCATTGTCATTAAGGACGTAGCACTATCTGATCACTTCTGTATTTTCTTTGATATATTGATCGCTGCTACCACTGAATCTAGATCCGTCTCTGTCAGAAAGAGATGCATTAACGAAAATACTAGTGTGCTGTTTATGAAGGCTATATCTTCAATGCCAAGCATTTCTGCAGACTCTGTTGATCTTCTCCTGGAGTCCTTTAACTCAAAAGTTAAGAATGTCATTGATGACATTGCACCAGTGAAAGTCAGTAAGACGACTGGCAGACAAAAATCATCTTGGAGAAAATCAACAGCAGTACAGAGTATATGAAAAGACAATGCAGAAAGGCTGAGCGGATGTGGCGGAAGACAAAACTTGAAATTCACTGTAGCATCTATAAAGACAGCCTTTATGCTTTCAATGTGGAACTAGCCACAGCAAGACAGAAGTTCTTCTCAAACCTTATAAACAGTAACCTAAACAACACTCACACTCTTTTTGCTGCTGTTGAGAGACTAACAAACCCCCCTGGTCAGATTCCCAGTGAAATGCTCTCTGACAGCAAATGCAATGAGTTTGCTTCCTTCTTTTCCGAGAAGATCAATAATATCAGAAAGGTGATTAGCGCTTCCTCAAGTTATGCAGACGTCAGACCGATTCAACCGCAATTTCAAAAAGAAGTCACTATGTCTATTTTTGAAGCAATTGATGGCAAAACTTTGGAAGAAATAGTACAGCACCTTAAATCCTCAACCTGCAACCTTGACACTTCCCACATCTTTTTTCAAAAGTGTGTTTAACTGTTTAGAAGCAGATCTCCTAGAAGTGGTGAACACCTCACTTCTTTCTGGGACTTTTCCAAGCTCCCTGAAAACTGCAGTTGTTAAGCCCCTTCTGAAAAAGAGCAATCTTGATAACACCATATTGAGCAAATACAGACCAATATCAAATCTTCCTTTTATAGGCAAGATTATTGAAAAGGTAGTTTTCATTCAGTTGAACAACTACTTAAACTCAAATGGATACCTGGACAATTTTCAATCTGGTTTCCGACTGCATCACAGTACAGAGACAGCGCTCGTTAAGATAATAAATGATATTTTCCTAAATTCTGATTCTGGCAAAATATCAGTGCTGGTACTACTAGATCTTAGTGCTGCGTTTGACACTGTCGATTATGTAGTAAATTTCACTTTCGCCAACCTAGGGAGGTGAAATAGGGTAGTGATGTACTCATGTCACAGCTGACGTTATGATTCTTGGATCACGTATCAATTAATGTGTGGTTATGAGTACATCACATAAGAAAGATTGGTGAGATCTCTAACTTGTAGAACCTCTTCTGTATTATCAACACAAGGAAGACACAAGTTGTAATAAAATAAATTTTATTAACAAGATAGACAAGAGTAATCAACAACTACTAAATGAATACCATGAATGAAGAAGGAATAAAGTGCATAAGATGCATAAAAAGTAAGTGATTATGTTGGGAGTAGCTATATCAGAGCTACGTTATCTGGAAAGATAAACTGTTGCTACTCTGAAACAAATAAGGTGAATAACCTTACGGTGCATCAAACAAATACGTGTAAGATTTGTTATCAACTGCAATCAGCTATATAATATCTAATGTAAATTAGAAGATCATATACTGATAATATACAACAATGCCAAGGTCTCTGGAAGAGGTTTGGAAGTGATATTTACGTTCGCTGTGGTTGAGTGAGCAGTCCGGTGGCGGCGACTTCTTCCACGGGTTGCGCTGGTGGCGGTACAGTGGGGAAAGGAGCAGGAATCCGTTTCGACAGCCTTGAAGATGAAGTGCTGTAGGATGCTGATCTCCTGGAGCACCAAGAGTCCTAAGATCTGGAACACGCAGATGTGGCCCTGGAGTAGGTGCTGAAGGTCCTTAGCTTGGAACACGCAAGCAAAAGTATCTGATGTGAAGGTTTGCTCGCCGGAGCTTAACCTTGTTGCAAATGTCTGTGTGTCTTCTGCCTCTCTGGGCTAGAGACTCAGAACTTGGTCAATCCGCTTTGTCTCTCTAGGATGGAGACTCAGGATGCTGCATCAGCTGTTGTCTCGCTGGATGAAGACTCTGAACGTAGATTATCTCTTTCCTCGCAGGCTAGAGGCTCAGAACTGGTCGTATCTGTTGCTGCCTCAAAAGCTGGAGACTTGGACTTGGTATCTGTTGTTGTCTCACCTTTGCAGGCCGGAGACTCAGAGCGAAGGTTGATCTGTTGCTGCCTTCCCTGTAGCAGACTCAGAACGTTGGTGTTTCTGTTGTGTCTTTCCCCTATGGGACTCAGACTCAGAATGAAGGTGATCTGTTGCAGTCCTTTCCCTTTCGGACTCAGAACTCAGAACCGGTTGTCCTGTTGCAGTCTCTTCCCTTAACGGATGGCAGACTCAGAACATTGTTGTTCTGTTACAGTCATTTCCTTGAAACTCAGAACAAGGAGTGTCTTTTGGGAGGGTACCTTTATCCCTTTCTGATAAGGAGGAGATTGCAATTTGGCGCTTCTCCATTTCCATGCTGTGATTGGCTGGTTCCATCAGAGTGGAGGGACATGGGGTGGCCCACCCTTCTTTCCTCCTGTGGAATTTATTTGCATAGTCCAAACACAAAGCTAGAAAAGTGTCACTAAAGTTTTACCAGTGCATTTCTCACTTTCCAAACCATAACCAGAATGCATTTGGCAATGTTACGAACACATTAAGTCCGAACATGATGGGAAAAGATTGAACTGTCATGCATGCATTCATTTGTCCATTAACAGCTAAGTTTGTGTGGGATGTAGCACTACACGTTGCTGTCACAAGGAATACTTATTTCTCTGAATAAGTATAAGATGTGTGTGTTGTAATGTGCATCAGTTTTAAGGTTTGAAAACAGTTATGAATGGATTTGGATGGATCTCCATGATCTCTCTTAGTTTCACCCACTGCTGCTGCATCTGGAGGTTCTGAGGAATTTTTATGGTTGGTCACAGGCCAAACCATTAGGAATCAGTCTCAAGGTGGGTGAAGGGCACAAACTGCATTTTTTGACTGTTGTCCTGGCATCTTTATCTGATGGCGTTGGACAGTTTGCTTATGTTAGTTCACCAAGATCCAATCAAAATGTAGCAAACCTCTGTCCAGTATTGTGGTCAGGGAGGGCCCCTGCCATAAACTGGGCCCTGGAATGTGCTGTCCACTACAAACATAACATTCTTATAGAGAGACTGGAAAACTGGGTCGGGCTTTCTGGGATGGCTCTCAATTGGTTCAGGTCATACTTAGACTGATGCTCTCCTATACTCACATAATAACCTCTCCCTTCTAAGTGGACGTCCATGACATGCGGAGTCCCTCAAGGCTCAATTCTTGCGCCGCTCTTGTTTAGCCTGTATATGCTCCCACTAAGTCAAATAATGAGAAAGAACCAAATTGCCTATCACAGCTATGCTGATGATACCCAGATTTACCTAGCCTTATCACCAAATGACTACAGCCCCATTGATTCCCTCTGCCAATGCATTGATGAAATTAACAGTTGGATGTGCCAGAACTTCCTTCAGTTAAACAAGGAGAAAACTGAGGTCATTGCATTCGGAAGCAAAGAGGAAGTTCTTAAGGTGAATGCATACCTTGACGCGAGGGGTCAAACAACTGAAAGTCAGGTCCGGAATCTTGGTGTGATTCTGGAGTCAGACCTTAGTTTCAGTAGTCATGTCAAAGCAGTAACTAAATCAGCATACTATCATCTCAAAAACATTGCAAGAATTAGATGTTTTGTTTCCAGTCAAGACTTGGAGAAACGTGTTCATGCCTTTATCACCAGCAGGGTGGATTATTGTAATGGTCTCCTCACTGGCCTTCCCAAGAAGACCGTTAGACAGCTGCAGCTCATCCAGAACGCTGCTGCCAGGATTCTGACTAGAACCAGAAAATCTGAGCATATCACACCAGTCTTCAGGTCCCTACACCGGCTCCCAGTTATATTTAGAATTGATTTTAAAGTACTTTTACTCATTTATAAATCACTCAATGGCCTAGGACCTAAATACATTGCAGATATGCTCACTGAATATAAACCTAACGGACCACTCAGATCATTAGGATCAAGTCAGTTAGAAATACCAAGGGTTCACACAAAACAAGGGGAATCTGCTTTTAGCCATTACGCTGCCCGCAGTTGGAATCAGCTTCCAGAAGAGATCAAATGTGCTAAAACATTATCTACATTTAAATCTAGACTCAAAACTCATCTGTTTAGCTGTGCATTTACTGAATGAGCACTGTGCTGCGTCCGAACTGATTGCACTATGTATAATTCTTTTTTTTATTTTTAACTGCCTTAAATTTATTTTAAATCAATTTTTAAATCATTTTAAAAGTTTTTTAATTTTTTTTGTTTTATTGTTGTGATTATTGTTTTTATGATTATTCTACTTCCTTTTATGTAAAGCACTTTGAATTACCTTTGTGTATGAAATGTGCTATATAAATAAACTTGCCTTGCCTTGCCTAGCCTAATGTGTACATAAATATAAAAAGGCCTACATGTCAAAATGGATAGTCAGTCGCTTTTTCTATGTGAGCTTCTTTTTTTTGGTTTCACTTTCACTTTCAAAAACGATCACGTTCAACAAGAAGGGGAAAGGATGGAAAGGGGGTACACAGTAACGCGCCCCCCGGAGAAGCATTCAATCTTTGTTCTAGCAAATTCCGCTATGTAAATAGCGAATTCGCCATGGTGCCAGCGCAACTGGCGCTTAAAGGCAAGGGGAGATGAGACTCTGATTGGTTTAATGCACGTTACGGAAACACAGAATTATCACTTTTGCTCTTGGCTTGTCTAGATGATATAACTCAGTTACAACAGCTAAACAAAATCTAATATTAAACAATTAAGGATCAAAAGCCGAAATAAGCAAACACTGATCACTATAATGATTTTCTCCTTTAGTGATTCTGCTTATTAACATCAGGTGTTTTCAGTAATGGCCAATCATCACTCAGTGGGTCACTTAATTACCTCATTAACTTTAACACTACTTCAGTGTTCATTTTAATACTCGAGTATGGACTCAAATAAACTCCCGGGAGAGTTCAGTTCAGCTCTGTTTCAGAAGTTATTTTAATTTGTGGCAAATAAATGTAATGCAGGCAAAATAAATAGGACTTATTAAGTGAATTTAGTCACCCATTCCCCCATAAAGTTGCAACAACAAAGAGTTAAATAAGAGCTCTTTGCTGCATTTAGAATGTAGCACTTATATTTTTATTTAAGTACTCCCTTCCTTCAGTTTTCTATTCTGTGCGTGGCTCAAATGCTCGGATCTCCACCCAAATTTAAAAGCTGCTGTTGGTTAGTAATTGTTATGGTTACTCTTAAGAAATACAGGCTTGACTCCCGTTGCCCGGGACATTTTGAGACTCAAATCTGTAAGTAAATATGGTTGTCAATCCCAAAAATAGACAGTGTGAACATGTCCAGTGGTTCTCAGTCTTTTCCTGTCATGTCCCTCTTCAGAGGCTGAAAAACATTCTGTACAATGCTCTTTATAAAGATTTTAAGATTTATAAAGATTTGTTTTGGCAGCCCTCTAAAAATTATAAAATTCATATGAACTACAACCAATAGCACTGATCTCATGTCCAAATATATACCTCTTATAATGATTCTGTCATGCAGTACACTCTTAAAAATAAAGGTGCTTCATGATGCCATAGAAGAACACTTTTTGTCTAAATGGTTCCATAAAGAACCTTTAACATCTGAAGAACTTTTCTGTTTCACAAAAGGTTATTTGTGGCAAAAGAAAGTTCTTCAGATTATAAAAAGGTAAGAAAGAGATGGTTCTTCAAAGAACCTTTGACCGAATGGTTCTTTGTGGAACCAAAAATGGTTCTTCTATGGTGTCGCTGTGAAGAATCTTTTCAAGCTACTTTATTTTTAAGAGTGTAATAAGGCCAATTTTTATAACTGCATGCTGAAAGATTTTCTGTGAATTAAAGACTTACGTTTTGGACTGTTATATAGTCATATGGACTTCATTTAATGTAGCTTCTTTATCATTTTGGAGATTGACACCCTCATTTCTCATTTACTTTTAATGTACAGGAAAGAATGTCTTGAATAGTCTTCAAAGTGTCATATCAAGGAAGTATACAAAAATATACGGTTTTATGATGAAACCTTTAACATCCTCACAATGTGTATATTACACAAACAGGTTATTTATACTGGAAAGGTTTTTAAAATGTTCTTTCCAGTAAGAAAAATGGCTTCTTTTTATAGCTGTCCATGGAAAGGTTCCTCAGGAAAACAAACATGCTTCTTCAATGGCATTGCTGTGAAAACAGCAGCAAAATTTCAAATGAGATGAGGGTGAGAGAATTATGTCAGAATTTCTATTTATAGGTGAACTCCCCAAGTTTAGGGCTGACTTTTCTTCAGTAAATAGTTTTAAGAGCTATGGTTGCCTTAGAGTTTTTTTCTGGGAAAACACCACTTCGTTGTGACCTTCTTCCATTTCATCTCTTCATGCTGCATTTTTGCATGCAAGGAAACCACAGCTAGGTATGTGCTTTCAGATTTAAATATCTTTCCCATCTTGCAAATGGCTAATGGTCGTTTTACTTGGCTGTTCAATCTTTACAGATTGCTGAAACTGAACCCTGTGCCAATCTGAAGGCCTCTTGTATTTCTGGTTTACAGAGGACAAGTTCTGCAAAAGTGACTCTCTGAATGTCCTGCACATGAAAAAGTAAATGACAGGATCCAGACACACATTAAGGGCAGACAGGAAGAGCGTAGCTTCTTTGGCCTGGAAGAGAATAAAGTGGTTGTGGGTGCTAAAATCATCCTTGTGCCTTTGGCTAAACGTGTAGGGTATGCGACAAACGTGGTAGGGAACAAAACACAAGACAAACACGGCCAGCAAGCTAAAGATGCTTCGATTTGACCGCCTTCTGGCCTTGCTGCTGTCCCGCTGCACGCGTTTGTAGGAGCGGTACACGTGACAGGTGATGGAGGTGTAGCAAAACACCATCAGCAGAAATGCCGCCCAGAAAATTCCAACGTTAAAGTGGACTGAAACTTCATGCCAGCGCCGACCCAGGTCGCTTTTCAGGGCCATGCAGGAGAAAACCTCAGGCATGGGCTGGTTGGTTAATATGGCGTTCGGCAGCATGAAGAACATCTTGATGCCCCAAGTAAGCAGCGCGAGAGCCTTCGCTACCGAAACGCGCTGCAGAAAAGAAGACGCGCTGGAGGTGCTGCACACGATTTTTAAGTAGCGTTCCAAGCTGATGAGGCTCATGAAGGTTATTCCTGTGTACATGCTGAGGTAAAAAAGCACAGCTGTGTAGCGGCAAACTATCAGCTTCAACTGCAAGCCGCCATAACCAAGGTCGCTCAACACACGCCACGGGTAGGTAAACAACATCAGAATGTCTACCACCACCATGTTTTTTAGGTAAACTAATAAGGCTGAGGAGCTGGGAACCCTAAAGAAGATCCAAGCGGCGAGTCCGTTAAGAATGAAGGCACAAGCACAGATGATGCTGTAGAGCACAGGCAGAACCAGATGTGTGAACACGCTGCTGACGTCCGTGCTGTTTTTTGGTTCTGTCTGTGTAGTATTGATGTAGTCCATATCTAAAATGGAAAATGAAAGGACTTCATTAGCTTTGATGATATCAAGAAATGCTGTGACATGATTCAATGTGCTAACTTCTGCTAGACTTTTTTTTTCTCTTTTTTTTTTTTTGCTGATGTAATTAATAAATTAGAGGTGCCATTTATTATTTTATTTCTACTTCAGATTCTCTCCTACACGACTCTGACAATACCAATCTTGTCAACATAAAGTAATAAGCCCCAAGAAGCTGTGGTTTGCAATGAATTTATAACAGCTAAGGGGCATCGTTAGGCATGACCTAACCCACTTAACAGTTAAAAGTTCACTGTAAACCACGGCTTCACTGGGCTTATTGCTTTATAAAACGGTTATTTCATATACATAGTATGGTTTCACAAAATAAAACAGAGCAAATAAAGTGTAATGATATTGTAATGCCACGCCAGGAGAGGGAGCCCTCACCCATGGACTGACTGTTACCGCTCCCTCTGCTGCTTCTTTGGTTACTTCCTCTTTGGTGGCCATTTAAGGAGGCCTATACCAAACAGGCACTGCGAAGTATTGTTTTGCTTATGCGGACTCTACCAAGCATTTTTCCTGTTTCATTGCCTTGTTTTGTTAATGCTACGGTTTTGTTTCATAGTCATAGTTTTGTCTAGTTTCATTGCCATAGTTTTTGCTTTGTTTCATTG
Organism: Cirrhinus mrigala; assembly: GCA_036247105.1. Classification (NCBI taxonomy): domain Eukaryota; kingdom Metazoa; phylum Chordata; class Actinopteri; order Cypriniformes; family Cyprinidae; genus Cirrhinus; species Cirrhinus mrigala. The sequence continues at coordinate 4,195,521 of CM070021.1, forward strand.
CCTTGTTTATTTTGCTACTTTGGACTGCTCACTGTTATTTTGACATTCTGCCTGTTTTCTGGATTACGCTTTTGTCTTGCCCTGGATGTTACTGTATGCTGGTGTCTGACCCTGCCTGTCTTGAATACAATCTGTTTAATAAAGCTCGCATTTGGATCTATCACGCTTCCAACGAGTCCTGTTACAGAATACTTCGCCACCCACAGATCCAGCAGCTTTTGGGACACAGATCACCATGGATCCAGCATCGCGCCTCTTCTGCCTCCGCCAAGGTAACCGGCCTGTTGAGGATTATGTCATTGATTTTTGTGAACTCTGTCACATAGTAGGCTTTAATGACATCGCCCTAAAAGACATCTTCCGTCATGGACTCAAAGACTCAATTACCTCATGCCTCGCCATTCCCCTCACTGGACTCTAGAACGATACATTGACTTTGCACTCCGGTTGGCTGGTTCACCATTTACTGTGGGGGTAGCAGATGAGGAACCCTGCTATCCCCCAGTATCTGCCAAACCTGGTAATTTTTCCGTCATGTCTGGAATTATTCAAGTCATGTCAGAGCCCTCTCATGCCATACCTGCCAAGCCAAAGCCTGCTCACGCCATGCCTACCCTTCCAGAGTCTGCACCTGTCATGGCCACCCTCCCAGAGCCAGTCCACAAGATGGCCGCCATCCCCAAGCTTGTTCACAAGATGGCCGCCCCATCTGAGTCCCCGGCCAAGATGGCTGCCACACCTGAGCCTCATCAGTCCAAAATCATCTCATCCAAATCTCATCTCGCCATGTCTGCCACACCCAAAGAAGATCAAGTGATGGCTGATCCTCCGATGTCAAGTCAAGTCAAGTCAGGGCTGCACTTTCAGTGCCAAGTCAAGTGTCAGCTGTGTTTCCTGAGTCAAGCCAAGTTACAGCTGTTGTTCCTGAGTCAAGTCACGTTACAGCTGTTGTTCCTGAATCAAGTCAAGTTACAGCTGGGTTGTCTATGTTAAGCCAAACCACAGCTGATCTCCATGAGCCAAGCCATGTTACAGCAGATCTTCATGACCCAAGTCAAGTCACGGCTGACCTCCCTGGGTCAAGTCAAGTCACGGCAGACTTCCCTGAGTCAAGTCAAGTCACGGCAGACCCTCCTGAATCAAGTCAAGAAACAGCTGCGCTCCTAACAGAGCCTCTTCACGACATGGCTGCTAGTGTAGAGCCTCACCAAGCCACGGCCGTCATGCCAGAACCTCACCAGGTCCCATCTGATCTTTCAAAGCCACGTCATGTCTCAGCTGATCCTCTAGAGCCTCGTCACGTCTCAGCTGACCCCCCAGAGCCTCATCACATATCAGCTGACATCCCAGAGCCTTGTCAGGTTTCAGCCGAGCCCACGCTCACAAGCCACGCCGAGCCCACAACCTCCACACCCTTAAGACCGGCAGGCATCCCACTATCTACTGTGCTGCCTGTCATGGCGATCACCATTTTGAGTGTGTGGGCTACACACTGTGCCCCTGAGGCCTCACCTGTCCACGAATTTGCGCCAGTGCCTCCTGAGGTGTCAGCGTGTGCTGTAGAACCTCCCAAGGAGGCGGCGTCCACCCATGAACTCACTGCCACATCTGACCATGAGTCTACGCCAATGCCCCCGGAGGTGGCGGCTCCGGCTGCAGAACCTCTTAAGGGGGCGGCATCCTCCTATGAACTCTCTGCCCATCATGTCATGGCCAAGGAGGCCTATCATGAATTCTCTGCCCATCATGTCACAGCCAAGGATGCCAAGGAAATCGTCCATGAACTCTCTGCTCTGCTATGGATGTCATTTGTTCCACTGTGGGTATCTTTGCTCCTGTCTGCTCTGTCTGCTCTGCCTGCTTTGCCTGCCCTGCCATGGCTTCCTGCTCTGCCTGCCCCGCCATGGCTCCCTGCTCCGCCATGGTTCCAGGCTCCTCAGAATCAAACATGGTGGACTTCTGCTCCAGTGCTCCACGGTCCAGGTCCTCCAAGGTTCCATTGTCTGCCACAGCTCCACGGCCCAGGTCCTCCAGTGTTCCACTGTCTGCCACTGCTCCACGGCCCAGGCCCTCCAGTGTTTTACTGTCTGCTACTGTTCTATGGCCCAGGTCCTCGAGTGCTTCAATGTCTGTCACTGCTCCACGATCCAGGCCCACCTCCTCTGCACAGGCCTGGCCCTCCGTCCCACCCCCTGTTTTGCCTCTGTTCCCCCACCCTCTTGGACTGTTGTTGTTTTGAGCACCAGGAGTCGCTCCTAGAGGGGGGGGATTCTGCACTGCCACGCCAGCAAAGGGAGTCCTCACCCATGGACTGACTGTTACCGCTCCCTCTGCTGCTTCTTTGGTTACTTCCTGTTTGGTGGCCATTTAAGGAGGCCTATACCAAACAGGCACTGCAAAGTATTGTTTTGCCTGTGTGGACTCTACCAAGCGTTTTTCCTGTTTCATTGCCTTGTTTTTGTTATTACCACGGTTTTGTTTCATAGTCATAGTTTTGCCTTGTTTCTTTGCCATAGTTTTGTCTAGTTTCATTGCCATAGTTTTTGCCTTGTTTCATTGCCTTGTTTATTTTGCTACTTTGGACTGCTCACTGGTATTTTGATGTTCTGCCTGTTTTCTGGATTACGCTTTTGTCTTGCCCTGGATGTTACTGTTTGCTGGTGTCTGACCCTGCCTGTCTTGAATACGATCTGTTTAATAAAGCTTGCATTTGGATCTATCATGCTTCCAACGAGTCCTGTTACAGATATTAATAAAAACATTATTGTAAAACTGATAGTTCCGGTCCTTGATTCTGATTGGCTGAGCCGTGTTTGAAGCTGTTGTAAATTACTCTACAAACATACACCTTTGTTTACGTCTGTGTGTCGCTTGGCAACCACTTTGTTGCAACCACAGCTGTAATTCTGAAAGCAAGGTGGATGAATGCTATTTTTATTTATATCATTACACTTTATTTGTTCTGTTTTTATTATGTGAAACCTTACTATATATATGGAATAACCATTTTCTAAAAGCAACAAGCCCAGTGAAACCGCGGTTTACAGTGAATTTATAACAGCTAAGGGGGTTTTGGACACTTCGCTTCACATCGTGCTTAACAACACCCCTTAGCTGTTATAAACTATAAACTGTAAACCACGGCTTCTTTGGGCTTATTGCTTTATTCTTCTGACAAACAATGTAGTTCCTCAGAAACGGTTGTGGTTGCAACAAAAGCCGCTTTTCCACTATCGGGCCAAACCTTTCACTTTGCTTAACCATTTCGTTCCGTGCCAATCAGGGCCAGTCAGCACGGATACGGTTTTATTTTCCACTGTGGTGCTGATAACGGAACTCTTTGGAATGTAAATACAAATGCGTCCATCGTTGCCCTGGTAACGCAATTGTAATGTAAACAGCCATATGGACAATGATCAGATATTTCTGTTTTTGGGACTCCTTTTTTTATATCTGATATTTACTTTGTTAAATAACAGAAAAAAAAAAGACACAACTCTTGGCGCAAAAAAATAATATAAAATAAAATAAATAAAATAAACAGAAGGCGACGACAGCTATCACGTTACCAACAAATGCTGAGGGCATATGCATGTCAACGGAGACGGACACAGAAGGTAAAACCTTTCTAAAAAATACCACATTTATTGACAGTATTAATGCATAAGCTATGAACGCAGCGTAGCTGTTTACTTGGCTGTTTGATCAAATAGCGCGCTTCCGCTTAGCACACACACTCTATCAGCACGGTTCAGCACGGTTGTCTAACTGTGCCGAGAATTCCGGGCCAAGAACGGTTTGTAATCGTGCCGTGCCGTACCAGGCTCAGGTGGAAACACAACTGGAACTGTACCTGACCGTTCTAAGAACCGTTTGGCCCGACAGTGGAAAAGCGGCTACTGTGGTTGCTGAGCAACACACAGTCATAAACAAAGTGTATGTTTGTAGAGTTTTTATTTTTTTTTATTTTTCTTTCATTTTTTTGACCTGCTTAACCCTGTAAGACCCAAATATAGAAAAAAATGAGCAAAAATTTTTTTGACCTCTCAGATATTGTTTTAGGAGGCCTCTGATGTAGGAATTAAAGATTTTTCACATTTTTTACTTTTTAGTAAGTTTTTAGGGAAATGTTGTAATATTGCAACGTTGGGCCTAGTTGTGAACAGAATTTCTGTATTTGTACTCACTTTGCCTGAACAGGTATACATAACATTTAAGCATTCATTTGCAGGGTTGTTCACTTATTTAGCCCCATAGCAGTATATATCATAAGTAATAATCAAACAACAATCATATTTTTTTTATAAATATTTGGAAAAAATTATTTGGTCACATTCAGTGTGGTTTGAATGAAGTCTGTGTTTACTTGCAGTGATAGTCCCTAAGACAGTTCTTTTCATCTGAGAAGCACAGGCAAACATTGCACTTGCTACACAGTGTGTTTGTGTATCCATTATTGCAGTGTCTGCAGCGTCCTCTCTTTGTCTTTACTGGGAAATGTGCAATCATGTCTTTGCGTACATCCAGTGGGGGGTGGTCTGATGACCTCTTGGCTGGGGGACTCACATCTGATGAGGATGGTCTCTTCTGAGGATCCAAAGGGCTCCCTGATGTCACCGTCTTCCCTGAAGATGGTCGCCCTCTCTTGGGTGATGTGTTGTGTGTGTTCAACCAGGATGAGAGAGGATGCAAGTTGAACCAGAAAAATCAGTATTGGGACTGATAAACTCATTTTTCAACCAGCGAAACCTGTCACGGGGCACGGTGTGTTTTTTTGGTTGGGGCTTGACGTCCACATCATCATTGGCTGGGCAGTCAATGGGTTGGTGGTTTTCTTTGTCCATTTCACCTACATCTTCATTCTCTGAGTCACTTGCATCAGTGTCATCCGAGTCCATTTCAAAATCCCTCTCCATTTTGGACTGCAGCAATCACATCCTGCACACTGAATAGATGACCTTTCTGCACTGGTGGCATTCTGAAACTGAAAAAGTTTGGAAAAATTTAATTAAATATGTGAATAACATATAGGTCTTATATTGTAGCAGATAAACAAAGAATAGACAGGGTAGTAGACCATGTATCAAGGGTAGAGATCTAAGTATTATCCATCAAGGTATTACCATTTCAATGCAAATGCTAATGAAAATTCCACTACATTCAAACAATACTGTCTGATTGGCCTATCATGCTCTCTACTTATCATACTAAAAGGGACACATGCATCCCCCCTGAGCACTAACAGGTTCACATTCAAGACCATTCACACCTGTCCCTAAACAATGCAACAGGCTACCACTCTGACCCAGCGTTGTAGAATTACAACATAGACATAATAAGCTCTAAATCAAATTTGACTAATGTTTTCTAAAATAACTAAATATGTATATGTTCTAGACATTGTAATAAACACACAAAAAAATATTTAAGGAATTTTACTTACTTAAATCTTGACAAATCCAGTCATGCAAAAAAAGGAGATCAGCTCAATGCGAAGTTTGCAGGTAGAGTAAGTTCACGGCAAGATGACCAGACCTATAAACACATTTTCTATCCAATAGCATCGTGAGGACAAACAATAGGACCCATTAAACATGTAAATGTGGTTTTGAGAAAAAAAGAAAAAAAAAAAACATTTGCTGGCCTTTTTTTAGAATTGTTAAAAGTGATGTTGTAATTCTGCAACAGTGGGCTTTACAGGGTTAAGCAATACTTAAATACATCTTTATATGTAATGTCATGTAATTTATGTTATCTAAAATATGGTTAAGTGTACTACCAAGTGTACTGACAAGCTTTAATGGTAAACTAGAATAGACATAGACATAATTTCATGATTATATAAAACATGACTTTTACTCAAATCTTTGCAGTCTGTAATTAACTAGCAATAGCACACATTTATGTACTAAAGTACTTAGTAAAGAGACAGGAACTATATCAGCAACTTCACAGTTACTGCCTTTAAATAAAGCAACATGCAGCAGAACGTTAGTGTTTCTGGGCTCAGGGAATAATTTAGCTTTTTTAATATATTTATTAAGTTCCCTAGTGCATGCACATTTCAAAACAAAATCACCCCACTAAATCTTGAATAATTAATTATTTTCCAATAAAGCTATGTCATGGAATTTTTTTCATATCGTAGCTTATTGCAAGCTTTTTTTTTTTTTGCAAACCCTGATGACACTTTATTGTAAGATTATTCTGTAAATATTAACTATTATTAACTAACTAACAGTTAGCTGGTTTATCATATTAAACTTACTTCATATCCACTTGTAAGCCTTTGATCCAGCAGTATGTCCAGTTTTTGGTGTGGTCAAACAAAAATGAAAGTGAAAAAAAAAAAGCAAATGCGTTGTGATCTGTGAGAAGCTATAGAAAGACATGAATTTGAATAATTGCTGGCTTGATTTGCATAACAAATGCAAAAATATACTCAGTTATACAGTGACAGAACATGCACAAAGCTTATATTCTCCTCTGCAAAACCACATTTACCACATAGTATACTCAGGGGTACACATACGTTTTTCAGCCTGGCTCTCAAAAGAGCACCTGGATATTTGGTTTGGTCCTCACACAGCACACGGTGTGACTCATTAAATATAAATATTAAAGAAATATTTATTATTATTATTATTATTATTATTATTATTATTATTATTATTGTTGCACTTTAATTAGTTATATATATATATATATATATATATATATATATATATATATATATATATATATATATATAATAAATGTGATAATACTATTATATTTTAAAACATTTTATAGTAAACTTGAAAATAAAATGCTATTGTTTACTTTTTTTAACCGAGTACCCGAGGCCAGCATGAAAGACATTCAGGACAGCTGATGGGCCAATTTAAACATTCAAGATATTTTAAAGCATTTAACACAGGACGCAAAAGAGCTTTTCATCACCAGTGCACGGTGTTCTTCCTGTGATTTAACAAACAAGTACATACAAAATTATGTCGCAAGACCTGTCTCATCAAGTATCATCAAAATATGATAATGTCATCACCAAAGTGGTAGTTTAATGTCCGGCTCTATAACAACTATAACAGACTATAACAACAAGAGACAATGTGTGTTTCAAAGTACTTTATGATTTATTTTTTTAAATGTATTTAATCACAGTTGTGTAGCCTATTCTTACCCGTCAGCTCCAGTTTGTGCACGGAGTGGTCCGGTAGCGTGTGTAACAGGAGCTCTTTCTATTGATGTCCTGTGAGCTGAGATAACACATCTGTTATATGTCTGAGTCTGTTACAGTGTTATTATGTTGTGAATAAGAAGTGTTGTTCCCTACTATTTATGTTTGTGTTATATATATATTTCTTTTTTTGTAATTTTGTTATGAGGGAATCTGTTTTGTGAGATGCATGTTATGAGTTATGCTAACCCATGGGAGTGGTTTATTCTGTTGAGAAAGTAGGCTATTTTTGTCAAGTATACATGACGTTGCATGCCAGCTTATGAAGCACGAAACAAACAGTAATGAGACTCACAGAGCTAAAGTAGGTACCAGCATGTAATGAAAGCATGGTATAGCATTTCTTTCCCCATCAATGATGAACAGAACTTAGTTAAGAACTAATAGCCTATTACTGCATTTCTGTAATGACACACCATGATCATTCAGGATCACTTTTATTTTGGCTGGACATGATGATAGGTGATGTGTTTCTTTTAATAAACTAGACTATTTAAATTAATATCTCCTTACTTTATAGAAAAGAATAGCAGAAATGCAAAAATCCTCAAAGGGGCATACAGTAGTTCTGTCGCCTGCATTAGCATCTTCCTGTACTTTAGCCACAGATACCACAGTGGTGTCAGACACGTCACTGCCATTTGACACAGAACAGTATGACAGCCTCTGAGTTTTATGTACATTAAACTGATATTAGTAGTGAGTTTAAGACAGCAATCTACACAATAATTCTCTTACCTGTTAAAAAAAAAAAAAAAAAAGAGAAGTAACTTATGGATCACTAATCTATCTGCAGTCTTTTCTTTGAGGTTTCTTTCTTTCTTTTCTGCATCTTCATTACTACAGATATTAATTCTCCCATTTTGTATTGCTGGTAAAGAATGACATTATATGTCCATCTCTAATTTGCATGGTTTGCAGCTCCAAACAGCACTTTGCTAACTAGCATATCTACAGCCAAAGAGCTTACAATGACAGGCTTGTATGAATGTCTTTTTTTTTTTTTTTTTTACATTTTGTAAATTATGATGAATGCTGAATTTTCTTCTAAATTTTTTTATTTGATTTACTGAGAAATGTAACCAGGATAACTTCTTCAAATAGGCTTTGAGAAAAGCACATATAATGGATTTACTGTAAGTAAATTACAGAGTAAATAAACAAAGTATTGCTTCAAACAGTCAACAATTAATAAAGTATAACATAAAGAAGTTGTAAATGGCATGATTGTTTATGAATCAACTTCCCCCACCCTTGTCACGTTTGAAGAACCACGAGAGAGAGAGAGAGAATTCACAGAAGTGGCGTATTTTAATGAAACAACTCAGGAAATTGCATATAACAGAGGTAAATATCAACTCAGGTAAGAATGCCACTTCGGGACTGAGAAGAAGGCAGAACATAAACAACGCTTAGCTGAATAAAGTCTTTTAGAAGCTGGAAGCACTCCGTGTGCTGAGAGGCTGGAGACGGGCAGATGACGGCAGGCTGGCAGACAGAAGAATGCAGCAGACAGCGGAAGATGATCAGAGGACTCGTGGTGAGCAACCTTGAGGTCTGATCACCGAAGGTTTGTTTGAGGTGAGTATAAGTAGGGACTGGTGATGAGGTTCAGCTGGTGACGGGTGATTGTGCACAGGTGTTCAGTATTCTGGTGATGGTGATCGTGTAGCGGTGAACTGCGTGGTGGAGCCGGGTGTAGATGTGACATTACCCCCCCCCCCTACGGGCGCCTCCTGGCGTCCGTGACTGGCGGCGAGGACGACCGCGCGGCCTGGGAGCAGGTAGGTTAGGGTGATGGGTGTGGAACTCTCGAAGGAGGTTGGGATCTAGTACATCTCCGCGTTCGACCCAGGATCTTTCCTCTGGACCGTATCCCTCCCAGTCAATAAGGTACTGGACACGGCCGCCTCGCCGCCGTGAGCTGAGGATCTCCCGGATCTGGTAGATTTGGTCGGCTGGTTCGATCTCGGGTGGAGGGGGGGGTGCCACGGGCTCTGTGGAAGGAGAGGATACAGGTTTAGTATAAGGTTTGAGTAAGGAAACATGGAAGGACGGTGCAATGCGGTAGGTGGGTGGTAGCGTGAGGCGGTAGGTGACTGGGTTGATCTGCCGTGCCACCGGGAAGGGTCCGATGTATCTGGGACTCAGCTTCTTACTGCCCTGTCGCAGGCGGAGGTCACGGGTGCTTAACCAGACGAGGTCTCCTGGCTGGTACTGATGGTGTTGACTGCGCCGGGCATCCGCGTGACGTTGGTACCGTCTTACTGCGCGACTGAGGTGGACATGAGCTGAGTCCCAGACCCTCTCACTCTCCCTGAACCAAAAGTCCACCGCCGGGACCTCGCAACTCTCTCCGTTCCAGGGGAAGAGCGGAGGCTGGAACCCTAACACACACTGGAACGGAGTGAGTCCGGTGGCAGACTGACGTAGGGAATTCTGGGCATATTCCGCCCAGGGTAGGTATTGACACCAGCGCTCTTGGTTATCTTGGCAGTAGGCCCGGAGGTAACGTCCTACCTCCTGAATCTTGCGCTCTGTCTGGCCGTTTGATTGCGGATGGTAGCCGGAGGAGAGGCTCACGTTGACTCCCAGAAGTCTGAAGAAGCCTCGCCACACACGTGAGATGAATTGGGGACCCCTGTCCGAGATGATATCTTCCGGGAGTCCAAAATGACGAAAGACGTTCAGGAACAGGGCTTGTGCAGTTTCAAAAGCCGTGGGGAGACCTTTTAGAGGAATTAATTTGACAGATTTTGAGAAACGATCAACAACGACTAAAATAGTAGTGTTACCTTCGGACAGGGGTAGGTCAGTGGCGAAGTCAACCCCTATATGGGACCATGGACGGTTGGGGATGGTGAGTGGCTGGAGCTTACCCTCTGGCAGCTTCCGTGGAGTGGATGATGTGGCGCAGACAGAGCAGCCCTGGACATAGCGGGCGACTTCCTGGCGGAGCTGGGGCCACCAATAGCGCTGGCGTACGAGTGAGAGGGTGCGGTTACTGCCAGGGTGACCCGAACCCGGAGAGGTATGTATCCAGTCCAGAAGGGGAACGCGGAGCTCTGCAGGGATGAAAAGCCTCCCTTCTGGACCTCCCGGCGGAGCTGGATGTTGGCGGTTGGCGTCCTCGATCTGGGCCTCGAGGTCCCATTGGATAGGAGCCACGAAGACGGCTGGAGGGAGGATGGGCTCAGGCTGGTCTTGAACAGGGTCTGGTGAGTGGATCCGTGATAAAGCATCTGCCTTAACATTGCGATGACCCGGCCGATAGGTGAGGGTGAAATTAAACCTGGTGAAAAACAGAGCCCATCGCGCTTGGCGAGGATTTAAACGTTTCGCTTCTCTGAGGTATTGTAGATTTTTATGGTCGGTGATTACCTCAAACGGATGATTCGCTCCCTCCAGCCAGTGGCGCCACTCCTCCAAAGCCAACTTGATCGCCAGGAGTTCTCTATTACCAACGTCGTAGTTTTGCTCCGCCGGGGATAACTTCCTGGAAAAGTAGGCGCATGGATGGAGTACAGGAGGGTTCCCGTGCCACTGGGAGAGTACGGCTCCTACACCCAGGGTAGCCGCGTCTACCTCCACCACAAACCGGCTCTTGGGGTTCGGATGCCGTAACAGGGGCGCGGAACAGAAAGCCTCCTTCATGGCCAAGAATGCATTCGTCGCCTCGGTGGTCCAACACAGTTTCTTAGGTTTGCCCCGAAGGAGAGAGGTTAGTGGAGCTGCTAGCAGGCTGTAACCCTGGACAAAACGACGATAGAAGTTGGCGAACCCCAAGAAGCGCTGCAGTTGTTTGATGGTATCAGGTTGTGGCCAAGAGAGGACGGCATCCACCTTCCTCTGGTCCATCCGTACCCCAGCCGAGGAGATGAAATAGCCGAGAAAGTGTACTTCGGTCGTATGGAATTCACACTTCTCGGCTTTGAGGAAGAGGCGATGCTGACGGAGACGCTCGAGTACTCGGGTGACGTGATGGTGATGGGTTCTGAGATCTGGGGAGTAAATGAGGATATCATCAATGTAAACGATGACAAATTTGTGAAGCATATCACGGAAAATTTCATTCATGAAGTTTTGAAATACGGAGGGACTAATGGAGAGGCCATACGGCATCACCCGGTACTCGTAGTGCCCCGTTGGAGTTATGAACGCCGTCTTCCATTCGTCTCCCCGGCGAATACGGATCAAATTGTAGGCGCTCCGGAGGTCTAATTTCGAAAAGACGCGAGCGTCGCGTAGCGCCTCCAGAGCAGCCGGAACCAGAGGAAGAGGATAGGCGAATTGACGAATCTGGTTGTTGAGTGCCCGGTAGTCTATGCACGGCCGGAGCCCTCCGTCCTTCTTGGCCACAAAGAAGAAACTGGAGGCGGCCGGCGAGGTGGATGGCCGGATGAACCCTTGGTTGAGAGCCTCCTTTATGTACTCCTCCATGGCCTCTCTCTCCGGGCCGGACAAGGGATACACGCGGCCCTTGGGGAGTGGAGCACCTGGCAGTAACTCGATCGCGCAGTCCCAGGGCCGATGAGGTGGTAACTTTGTGGCCGCTGCTTTACTGAACACGTCCTGGAACGCCCGGTATTCTGAGGGGTATTTGGTGGCTGCTTCGTGTTGAGGGCTTTCAATACTAGTTGAACACAGATGGAGAGGGTTAGTAGAAGGAACCGGTCTTGTAGGGAATTTCAGACATTGATTATAACATATACTTCCCCAACGCTTGGGCTCCCCGTACTCCCAATCAATCACGGGCTGGTGATAAACTAGCCACGGGCGTCCCAGGACGATATCCACATTGGCCTCTTCCAGCACCAGTAGTGAGAGCCGTTCCGAATGGAGAACCCCGATCTTGAGCTCCAGTTCGGGAGTACAGAACTGTACCAATCCACGGCCCAGCGGTTTTCCCTGGATGTTGGTGATGTGGTAAGTCGGGGATTGACGTTGCGGGGAAATACTCAGGGCAGCGAGTCTATAGGAGGAGATGAAGTTTCCTGATGCACCTGAGTCGAGGAGGATTTTTACTGGAACAGAAAGGGAACCATAGCTGATGGTGCCGGTCAGGTACGGAATGTGGGTCATTTTGGGAGTAGTATGGAGGGTACTCACCGCCGGGCGTGGTGGTCGAACGGGGCATCTAGTCAGCTGATGGTCAGGAGCCCCGCAGTATAGGCACAGATGCTGAGTGATGCGGCGCGCGCGTTCTGTCCTATTGAGCCTGTAGGCATCCGTGATCATGGGCTCTGGTGCAGGAAGGGCGAAGTCCGCCGAAGGGGAAGGCGAGAGAGATGAGGGCGCCGTGTGTTGAGGCAGATGTTGAGCAATTCTGATAGCTCTGTTGATGAAGGTCTCTAGATCCACACTATCCTCAAAAATAGCCATCTGAGTCTGGATCGGAGGGGATAATCCTCGGCGAAATACCGGTACCAGGGCGGCAGAGTTCCAGTTACTGAGCGCCGCGAGTGTGCGGAACTTGATGGCATATTCCTGTACAGACAGGTTAGACTGGGTTATTTGCAGTAACTGCTCGTGCACTGACCTGCATGACGTTGTTTGGGAGAAAACCTCCTTGATGTACTCCAGGAACGTGGCAAGCTCATTTAGGCGAGGGTGACGGATATTCCACAGAGCTTCGGCCCAACTCAGAGCTCGATCGGCGAGTAGCGAGATGACGAACGCTACTTTAGCTCGTTCAGTGGGAAACTGACTGGCTTGTATCTCCATATACAGCGATACCTGCAAGAGGAATCCACTGCATCTCTCTGCCTCCCCGGCGAATGGAGCAGGGCGAGCCAAGGGACTGGCGATAGATGGCACGGCAGGTGAAGGTAACCCAGATGCTCGTGATCCGGAGGCATCCTGAAGTGAAGAACGAACAGCGTCCACCAGCTCCGCGAACGTGGCGTCGGCCACTGCCCGTCGCTCTTCCATCCAGCCTCTCACAGATCCACAATTGGTTTAGGATCAGACCTTCTGTCACGTTTGAAGAACCACGAGAGAGAGAGAGAGAAAATTCACAGAAGTGGCGTATTTTAATGAAACAACTCAGGAAATTGCATATAACAGAGGTAAATATCAACTCAGGTAAGAATGCCACTTCGGGACTGAGAAGAAGGCAGAACATAAACAACGCTTAGCTGAATAAAGTCTTTTAGAAGCTGGAAGCACTCCGTGTGCTGAGAGGCTGGAGACGGGCAGATGACGGCAGGCTGGCAGACAGAAGAATGCAGCAGACAGCGGAAGATGATCAGAGGACTCGTGGTGAGCAACCTTGAGGTCTGATCACCGAAGGTTTGTTTGAGGTGAGTATAAGTAGGGACTGGTGATGAGGTTCAGCTGGTGACGGGTGATTGTGCACAGGTGTTCAGTATTCTGGTGATGGTGATCGTGTAGCGGTGAACTGCGTGGTGGAGCCGGGTGTAGATGTGACAACCCTCACCTCCCGACAGTGATCTCTCTGGCTTATTAGACCTATTTTAATATAATAAGCAAATAAACTTGTCATGGCATTGTGTGCAACACCCCGCAAGTATGAAAGGCCCTACAGGCCAATCTTATGGTTCCCCTCACACACTTGCATTTCTCCTTTAACATATCTGCCATTTTACTCTCATAATCACATATTTTAATGAACATACATTCATACATTTTTGATGTCAGAGTTTTATATTTTAACACACACATTCTCATATTCACCTGTAGTGTTAGCTAATGTTTTCAAAAACCATGTCTGTAATAAAAACAATTAAACGATAATATCTACTTTAGACAAAATGTCCTGTGTATGTACAGTAGTGGTACATAACAACAACTACTATATCTAGACTGTAATCTCAGAACATTGTTACATAGTGAAAGTAACATTAGTAACCCTTTTAAGATTGATGGTGTCTAATTTGACATTTTTCTAGTTCTGTGTCCCGTGTCTTGTCCATAAGCTTGTTAATTTCAGTGTAAAAAGTGATTTGATGTACTCTCTGTCACCAGTTTTAGTGTAGAGTTAAAGTGCATGAGTAATGAAACAAATGACAGCCAACTTTTTTAAAACAGCTGTGGTGGAAATAAAAACACATAATCCTATTTTTTTTTTTTTTTTTTTTTTTTTTTTTTTTTTTTTTATGTTTTATGATTTGTTTAGCACGGAATGCAGTTCTGAATAAATATCAAATATAATGCCTGCTTTGTCTTTCAGGGCCAAAACACATCACAATATTTTCAACAAAGATGTCATCCCTTTTCTGATGTAATCAAGCAGTGTCGTCATCAAGCATTGCACAAAGCAACAACAATTAAGCAAGGACATATAATGAATCGATTTAAATATCCTGGGACCAGAGGACTGTCACTTAACAAATAAGGGATGCCTTTGGAGAAAAGCTCTCTGCTGATGTGCGATAACCACTTTTATTTTCATTATATTAAGCCCATACTGTGATGTAATGATTTTACTGGAATTTAATGGATATCTCATTTGCAGCAGTGAAAGTTGAATGAAATTTTACTCACTGTTTTTAGCCTAGAATTTATGATGGGTGCTGGACAGGAGCTGGATGCAGATCTCATACATATAGCCCTATACATTAGTCCATCAAAGCCAGTTTTGGTAAGTTATTTTACATTTGATTTACCTGCAGCACATTGTTATAACAATTACATTTTGCTGCAAGCAGCAAATAAAACATGTCAGTTACTGTTGCCAGTAGGTGGCACTGTGACTATAACTGAATATTTGAATGTGGTTGTCTTTAGCACTGAACTGCTATCAGATGTGAATATTGGGGTAGACTGGACATTGTCACAACAGCTTCCTGTTTCATGGCGAAACATCAACATTTAGAAATACAATTACAAATCTTAGTATTTCCAGGTTTACCACTGAATTTTTGTAAATCCATTTTTTTTAAATATGTATTTTCAAGTATTATGAACCTTTTAAGGTGGTCTAGGGGGTAAAAGGAGTAACACTGAGATTGTGATAAATTTGCAAAATGATGGAGGAGACAAGAGAAAATGCAAAGACAATGAACTGCCAACAGAAGTGATTTAAATGTACAAAGTAAAAAAGAATCCATAATAAATACAAAGTATATTTACAAAAATATAATAATAATAATAATAATAATAATAATAAGGAAACAACCAATATGTACAAAGATTTACAATTTAGAGGAAAGAAAATAAACAAAAAGAACAAAAAGAAACAAACAAACAAACAAACAAACAAAAACACAACAAAACCAGTTCTACCTTATTTAAATCTCTAACCTAGCTAAAGAGAAAAGAAAAGAAAAGAAAACAAATCTTCACCACCAAGTGCTGTATACCTCTTTACTCTCAACTAACAAAATAAAAACAGGGGGTGGCCTTCGCCTCTTACCTGGGGTCTCTATACACAGCGATACCTAAGTGTTGCACAATGGAAGTTGTACGACATCTTCCCTATCCACCTTCCTCTTGGGTAAAGAGTAAACGTCAGAGAACATCAGCTCATCAAAGCTCAGAGAGCAACGCCATCCCAAACAAAGTAACAACAAAGCAAAAATAGTGAATAAAAAGGTGATGAAGTTTAACGAATGTCAAACGAAACAGCAAAAAAGGCAGGGAGGAAAAGAAAGAGGTCTCTATTCACTCCTTCCAGCGTCCTTTAACTTTGCCAGCAGAAACTTCACTGGCAGCAGATAGGTCAGCATCACATTGGTTAATGATGATTGACCCCTTACCGAGCCAATCAGCAGTCAAGGGAGATCGACAGGGAAGACAACAAGTGTAAGGAAAATGCTGGTTTGCCAAGGCAGCTGCGCGCTTCATCTCTAACACAAGATAGACACTCATATGCATCTTCAGACAGTTTTACCAGTCCAACGATTGCCTCCCCACCTACAGTAACTGTACTCTTGCAGTTCAACCTTTTGTCTCGTCACTTGGCATTATTTACCCATATATACCCAAAGGGAATCAAGTCATATGGACACCTAGCCCTGTACAGGGGTTGGCTGTAGATCCGGGCAAGCTGACACTGATACTGGGCCTGGCGTCAGACTGCTCCGCCCACTCTGACTGCTGGGGGTGCTGGAGGATACTCAGCCAGGGATCACTGTCCAAGGAACTGCATTGGAGGAGGAAAGACGTTCGCATCCGTGGGTGAGGAGGAATGGTGCAGCAAGCGTGACACCGGCCGGTCCTTCCTGCCAATTACCTATTACCCAACACTAGCCCTTGAGCCAGTGGCAGAACAGAAAGAAAACAGAACCAAGGATTCTCCACCTGACCCTCCTCCAGGGGAAGGAGCAGTGCTGTTCTCGCCATCTCCTAAAAAAAAGAGCAGCTTCCCACATCTCCGGGTTGCCCGCATCAGGGCTACTTCGTCTGCTTCCTGGACGGCTTAGGGGCCGGCTGGGACACGGGGGTACCACACTCCTGCAAGAGGCTCGATGCTCTGGCCTAGATGTTGCTTCAGCAGGGGGTGGAGCAGCTATGGAGGATGCAGGAGGGCGCCCACGGTGATGAGCAGAGTGGGGCCTAGCCCACGGTGGAGTTGTGGTAGTTGGTGCATCACGCCAGGGAAAGATGCGCTGAATGGTCTCTGTCTGTTTCTGTACAGCTGAGAACTGCTGGGCACAGTCCTTGACAGTGTCGCCAAACAGCCTAGCCTGAGAGATGGGAGTTTCCTGAATGCGCACTTTGTCAATGTCTCTCATCTCTGCCAGGTTGAATCAGAGATGGCACTTCTGGGCCACTAACGTGGACATCGCCTTCTCCAAGGGACCACGCCGTGAATTTTGTCGCCCGGAGCGCAAAGTCAGTTGCTGAGCACAGCTCGGGCCAGTACTACCCTCATGGATTTGTTTTAGTGCCTTGGCGGTCCTCAAAGTGGCAGCATTTTGCGGGCACAAGTGCACTGCAACCGCTCTCTCCACCTATAGGGAATTTCGGCATACTCCCTGAGCACCCCGCCATCAAGGGTAGTGAGGACGGAGGGAGACGAGCGGCTTCTGGCCGTAAAAGGGGCCGTCCATGACTTTGTTAGCTCCTCATGCACCTCCGGGAAGAAAGGTACCTGAGCAGCATGTGGTTGTGAGCTGTGCCCCGCCCCCCGAGAAACCAATCATCCAGCCACAAGTGTTCAAGACTGGGTGGTTTATTAACCTTCTGGGTTCTAAGGGTGTTTTGGGGCCCTGGAGAAGTTTTAACATGCCCTAACATTTGTGTTTTTTTTCAGTATCTTAAAAACATATTAATGGCTGAAGTCTGGTTACACTGTAATCAGCACAAACTGGGCTACAATAATATGTAAGCAACATGAATGTACATGTTTGTGTTCTTGAGAAACCAATGTTTATGCATAGTTAGTGACTTTTTTAAGTCACTAAAATAAAAGGCCATGAAACACATTCAGAACATTTGTGCACAAGACTTTTGAGAACTGGATGTGGTAGGCTGGAGTTTTTTTCTACAAAATGATGTGAAAATCATCTTGTTCATTCATTCACAAAACACAGTATACGTATTTAAATTTTCTAAGGCGCGTTTTGTGAACGAATATGCGAGGGAGTGACAATGGCCATGAATATTTAGTTATTCACACCTGAGAGACAAAAGGCCCTCCCCTAATGGCCCATCAATGAGACTATGACTGTCAGGTAAGAAACAATGTAAGAAGATTCAAAGAATGAGGTTTTAGATTATCTGTATTTTATTTACAACACAGTATCATCAAAACATACATAATGAAGGTCAAAGAAACATCATTAAGCACACTGATCTAACCATAGAGATGTGAACAGACATTGTCTAATTCCTGAAAACTGTTTTCTGAATTCTGTTCAACAAGTGAAACAAGTAAATTATACCTGATATTTAAGTGCTCGCAAAACTCATCATCAGTAGTCAAGGAGCTTGTTTTACCATATCATTGGTGTTGAACATCTGATGTTGTTACAGTGCTCTCAGAGGAAAACAGTTTGCAGAATTCATCTGTTGTGCAGGTATCAGAACACAAACAACTAAAACAAAACAAAACAAAAAACATCTGTGAGCATGTTAATATCAGGAACAATTTAAAGCATCCTTGCTAAATAAAAGGATTAGTTCTATAATTTCTATCCCAAAAAATGTTCACATAGGTATCTGGTCACTAAAATAAATAAATTAATTAATAAATCAGTGAGCATGTTGATAGGCCAGGAGCAACTATATTGTTACATTAGCAATCACTAATATTGCCCACGTGATTTATAGCTATTATATGCACACATGCTTTGTATTTATTATTATACAGAAACAATATCTGAGAAACTAAATTATTATTAAGTACATTATAAACGTGTTTGAGCGATATATGCAGACAGCGTATTTAACAGTAAAGATTGGTCTAAGCATTCTTAGACATTACTTTTATATCATCTAAATATTAGCCCTACCTTTGTGTCGTATTGTTTATAACATAAAACATTCCTGATGCCTCACAGACACATTGAAAGGTTTCATATTTCAAAATGTTGTACTCGATTTCACACATTTTAGTCAGCAATTATAGTTTTGGAAAAGTCCAACTAGTAAATGTGTTAATGTCAAAACAACACATTTTCTAATGATAATAAGAAACATTACTTACACTGTATAAGAGAACTCCTCAGCTGGCTATAGCCGCGCTTGCGTTCTGTTTGTGAGATAAACAAGCTTTCCTCTCAGCGCATCGTCATCTGGGGTAAATCCAAGGCTTATTCCTCTCAGCGCCTTCTTCCAAAAACGAAAGTATCCGACATAAACACGTTGCTGCTTTGGGTAACGCTTTAGATTACAACCCGCAAAGAACTACGTAATTAAACTGAATTTACGGTGTATGTTTCTGCAATTATAGTGTACCTATAAAGTACGTACATGTAGGTATAAGGGAACAACATGTTATATTTGGGTAATAAGGGTATAACAAACCAGATATTCAACCTGCAAAAAACGACATAAATATACTGAATTTACGGTGTACGTTTCTGTAATTATAGTGTACCTATTAGTACGTATGTGTAGGTATACGGGAACAATATGTTACGTTTTGGTAATAGAGAGTAACAACCAGAAATACAACCTGCAAAGAACTGCGTAAATAAACTAAAGTTACGGTGAATGTTTCGTATTTATATTGTACCTACGTGTAAGTATAAGGGAACAATAGGTTACGTTTATCACAGATATACAAATAATCTATAATGGATTAATTTAAAAAACTTAACAGGTACCTGTTCTATTAAATCGTAGTTTGGTGTATCTATACGTAAGCTTTTTAAAATTACTGGGAAATTATACTCTTGTTCCATGTAGTTACAGGGTAATTTTGCCATCTACGGGCTGTAAATTAAAGTGGCGATTGTTCCCCTCTTGTTCAAGGAAGTTACAGGGTACAATACCAACAATAACAATAACAAATACAATAACAACGCGACGTAAAATGTGGTTCTACAAAATGTACATTTATTTACATTTTACAGACAATAAATGTACAATACTGACATATTTACATCATCTAAACATTTAACGTTTACGTAATATGAAATTATAACATTTCATTCTGTTCTGTGTAATTTCTGTTGCCAGCTCGTTTCCAAGAATAGGTCTACATAATGTTATCATGACTACACGTTAAACCCTTAAAATAAATAATATTTCTGCAATCGTTTAATCATTCATGTAATATTAACTTCGTTTGTGATGGAACACAAAGGCGTTTTCTCTAACATGCTGTGACTAACAATAGAACCATAAAATACACCGAACACGCATCATAATTGCAAATTAAACCATTTTATTTGTGCGCTGTAACCCAGATCTTCAGAATCCATACGATTTGCGAGGACCAGAACCAAATTCAAGGCTTTGTCCGGCGATCTTCATCTCCATCTCTAGCAGCGAGTCCAGCAGCAACAGCCGTAAACCCGTGCTAAAGTGCATTTTGCGACAGGAAAATCGGACGTTCATTGGCTCTCGCCTGCATTCGTCACAGATTACGACATGCCGTGTTTCTGGTAAGACGTGTTGGACGCGCGGGTGCCTTCGAGGAGTGGATCAAGACAATAATCTGGATAATATTTTCAGCGATTAACAATTTAAATTCTGCTCTCATCCTACTGCACCTCAAACCTACTGTATTCCGCCAAAAAAAGACTGCGGCTGCAACGCATCGTTATTTGGAATACTTTTTTGTATGGCTGTTGACATTTTTGCAATAAATAAATGATTGTGATTGCACTTTCCTGTTTTTTATATTTTTATTACTGTTCAGTCATAGTTAACGTTAGGTTTAGAGGTAGAAGTGGGATTAGCGACTATAAAAAATATTAAAAAACACAGATTGTGTGTTTATGTATTGCACCTACCCTGTAACTTCCTTGAACAAGAGGGGAACAATCGCCACTTTAATTTACAGCCCGCAGATGGCACAATTACCCTGTAACTACATGGAACAAGAGTATAATTTCCCAGTAATTTTAAAAAGCTTACGTATAGATACACCAAACTTATGATTTAATAAAACAGGTACCTGTTAAGTTTTTTAAATTAATCCATTATAAATTATTTTTAATTATTTGTATATCTGTTTGCTACCCCGTTATTACCCAAACGTAACATATTGCTCCCTTATACTTACACGTAGGTACAATATAAATACGAAACATACACTGTAACTTAAGTTTACTTGCGCAGTTCTTTGCAGGTTGTATATCTGGTTGTTACCCCCGAATTACCAAAACGTAACATAGCCTATTGTTCTCTTATACCAACACATACGTACTAATAGGTACACTATAATTACAGAAACGTACACCGTAAATTCAGTATATTTATGTAGTTCTTTGCAGGTTCAATATCTGGTTTGTTATCCCCTTATTACCCAAATATAACATGTTGTATCCTTATACCTACATGTACGTACTTTATAGGTACACTATAATTGCAGAAACATACACCGTAAATTCAGTTTACTTACGTAGTTCTTTGCGGGTTGTAATCTAAAGCGTTACCCTGCTTTGTTTACGAGTTGACGTGGGCGTTTACATGTCACAAGTCTTTCACATGGATGTTTGTAATAACAGCGCATGGGCGTGATCTAATTAGAGGTAATGAGCTCCGAGGGGTAAAACAGGACATGGCGTTGGTTTCATACGGATTACTTTAACATCTGTTTTCGATAAGACTTACTTCATTTTAAAAGTAGACATTTCAAGCTTTCTATAAATATATCTCTCATGTCTGTGTGTCATGCATTCGCTGAGTTTGTTCATTTTAGTGACGCATTTCAACTGGATATTCACAGAGACTGAGAAGACTGAAAGGACACCCTGTATATTTTCTTTATTTAAAAAAAACACAAAAGTTTGTTGATATGGTGAGCATACACAAATAAAAGTAAACCCTTTACAGATTCAGGTGATGTATTACTTTTATATGTCCAATCAAAATTGAGGGAGCAATTTAAATTCTTTTCGCTGTCATCTGGAAAATATGTTAGTGCTCCTGTCGGCGCCTTAGCCGACCCCAGGACGTTAACCTCTAGCCCAAAGTTTTCAGAAGTCAGATAACAACCACAACCAAGAGAACACGGACAGAACGGCATCTTTAAAAAGATGCAAGCCATCCATACTTTGCTGTTTTAGTTGAAGTGCCCAGGGAATCGCTGATGACAGGGATACTGTTGTTTGCACCATAACGCCAACCCCGAACAGCTTCCAAACTGCACAAGATGAAAGGCTTTGTGGAGAAATCATTTACCCACTCTGCTCCGAAGCAAAAATCTAATGAGTGGCTGCACCTCTCGCCTCTTTATACCCGTGTGCACAGGGAGTGGCACATTATGCAAAATGCAAAATCCAATAGCTAAATTTCATTGCCGTTTTCTCTTAATCAGAGATGATCGGGAGGAACAGGAGGACAACCACAGTAAAACCATAAACCGAGCCACCAGATTTCAGGTTCACTGAAATCAGTGACAATTCAGATTTTTCTTTACTGATCTATGGTGTCTATTCAGACTATCATCAAAATATCAAAAGGTTTAAAGAAATATGATTTTTACGGAAGCAATTAAATTAAATTGATCACAAATGGTGTTAAAGTATATACTTCATTATGATTTGCAAAAGGATGTACCACATTCTAACATCCAGTTTATAAAACAGTTTTTCATTGTGGAAATAATTGCTTGTGTTATTATCAACGTTTTAGATATACCCAGGTGTTACATTCTCCCCTGTCTAGGTAAGTTCTTTAAATAGAAGCAGTAAAAAACTTGAAAGAAGTCATTGAGAAAATAGCATACAAATGCAAAACTACCTGTTTTAATAAACTAAATAAGGCATAAAATGAATGTGAAGAAAAATCCAAAATATTAAATACTAAAACTAACTTCATTTCTAACCCAAAAGCAGGAAGAAAAAAACAAAATGAATGGTGCTTAGGTTGACCATACGTGCCATTTTCTGGGGACACATTCTGGCCAGGATTTCTATGTTGTCTAAAATAACCAGGTTCCCTTTCGAGGAACTCAAACTGCATCCTCAAGGGGTCGCTATTGGGAACGCCATCTCCGTGACCCGTGTCTGAAGCCTACATACAAAAACGACAATGTTGGCTGGCGACAGCCTATGACGTCGCTTTCGGCGCGACTGGTTGCTGGATGACGATGATGTTATTTCCCTGACGTCAAAAAAAAAAAAGAGCCCATATTCTTCGCGCATCCATAATTTTCAGCATTCTAATTATGCTAACATCGAGGGGATGCATGAATACGGCTATGAGAAGATGACCCCTGTAGAAGAGATGCTGGCTAGCTATCTCTCCATGGATGAATCATCTTCTCTTAAAACTCCCTCCTTGGAATCTATTCCCCTTCAAGTTACATCTTGTTTAAAAAGCGTACGCAGCAGCAGGTCAGGCTTTGGGCGCATTGCACACATTGCCAGTGCTTCAGGCTTAAGGCTGATCTGCTGAAAGATCTGGATAAAGGTCCTAACAAACCTTTTATTACGTGTCTAGCCTTTTCTGCTGTATTTCTGGGACCTGTCTGTTGTGTTTTTTCTTTCTGTAAGGTAGGTCCTCTTCGAGCACCCCCGTCTGGTCTTTGACTATGGTTATGGTCTACTTGTCTGATTGGTTCTGCCTTCATCATATCTTGGAAATGATCATGGCCACTCTTGGCCTTCAGGTCCCCACTACAGCACTAGGCTTCGGTCCTCTTACCAGTTAAGCTCTTTGGAAATTATTTTTCACAGGATGTTCCTGGACCCCCCAGGCTGGACAAGCGTGCCTTAGAGGCCACCTGACTGAGACACTCTGTCTGCGCCCTGCCCTGAGCGGCTTCCTGTCTCAGGGTATCCACCCAGTCATCATACAGACCTAACCTCATACTGTCTTGGTGGTCGAGTGAGTCACCCCTCTGAGGAGTGGGCTTGACAGCACTATTTTCCAATACAATTCAATTCAATTCAAATTTATTATAGTGCTTTTCACCATACATATCGTTGCAAAGCAAATTTACAGCAAATTAAAGTTTTTACATTATATTTAGTAGTTGTCAGGCGTTCACCTCAACCACCCTCACAAGCCACATCACAGGAAGCTCCACCTACCCGGTCCTCATCACCCGAATACTAATTACCATCACCTGTTCTCATTAGCCACTCCCTATAAAAGGATCTGTTTGCCAGTTGAGCCTTGTCTGGTCTCATATGCACACCAGATCGCTCTGCTCCTTGAAAGACTCTCACCTCTTCATTGTGGTTTACTCGCCGTTTCCTGTGATCACCTTGGATTCATCTGTTGGGACTCTATGCACGCATTACCTCAGGAAAGTCTGCCATACTTACTATTTCATCTGTTCAACCCTGCCGAAACCTTGCCATTAAACTTTGTATTCAGTTTCACTTACCTGTCGTCTCCTCCTGTGTGTTCGTTTGTGTGTAGCGTGACAGAAGACCAGACCTCTCACAAAGATGAGCACCGAGACGCCAGCTGCAAGCGATCCATTCACGGAGTTGGTGAACGCCTTCAAGGCGGCCTTGATTCCACCCGCACCGCCATCTGCCTCAGGAAGTCCCATGGCCGTACCCGCTAAATATGCGGGTGAGGCAGCTGAGTGTAGTGGTTTCCTATTGCAAGTCAATCTCTACATCCAAATGCAACCTCAGCAGTTTACCACGGAACGGACTAAGGTGGCTTTCCTCACTTCACTCCTTTCTGGTAAGGCCCTGAAGTGGGCAGAGGCCATATGGAGCTCCAACAACCCGATTATCAACTCATACGATCAGTTTGTCTCCCATTTTTCCAAAGTTTTCAGTACAGCCACCGGAACATTATCTACATCACACCAACTCTTCCGCTTACGTCAAGGCTCTTCTTCGATCCACGACTACACTCTTCTTTTCCGCACGCTGGCGGCGGCTAGCGGTTGGAATGAGATATCATTGCTGGGTGTGTTTCGCCAGGGATTAAATCCCGAAATTCGCTCTGCTATGGCAATCTATGATGACAGTATCGGACTGGAGGCATTTCTGTTGCACACCACGCGCGTTTCCCAGCAGCTAGCCGCCTGCCAGCCTCCTATTACCGCTCCTCAGGTTGCCTCGGTGGCTGCTAGCACTCCAGTACCGGAACCTATGCAAGTGGATTCCACACGTCTTTCTCGCACGGAAAGAAATCGCCGTATCAGCCAGGGACTATGCATTTACTGCGGACAATCCGGACATATTCTCCGTACCTGCCCCGTCCGACCCCCACGCCCAATGGTGAGTACGATTACCTCTGAAATCGAACCTACTATGCTCACGTTAATACCGGTAACCTTACATGCTTCTGATCAGATTATTTCCACATCTGCTTTGATTGATTCAGGCTCCTCAGGCAACTTCATCTCCTCGGACTGTTTAAAGGAATTACAACTTTCTCGCCTACGCCATCATCAGGAATATGCTGTCACTACAATACAAGGAAGACCACTCGGGCGTGGGAAGGTACAATATTCTACACCATACATCACCTTGCAAATCGGACTGTTTCATTTTGAAGAAATCAAACTACTGGTACTGGAGGGATCCACCGCTAGCATCATCCTGGGACGCCCCTGGCTGAAAATCCATAACCCGGAGCTCCGCTGGGATACCTGTGATGTCACCCGCTGGAGTAAGCACTGTTTCATCCACTGTTTATCTGGAATTCCTCCTCATCACGTAACTTCTGTTCAGTTAGCATCCACCTTGGTTGAAAGTCCAGAACCGACCAGCATTCAAGAAATCCCGGCTGACTACAGGGCGTTCCAGGATGTGTTTAGCAAGCAAGCAGCCACCAAATTACCACCGCATCGGCCATGGGACTGCGCCATCGATCTGCTGCCTGGGGCTCAATTACCTAAAGGTAAAGTCTATCCATTGTCCATCCCGGAGCGCCAGGCGATGGAGGCTTACATCACAGAGGCTCTCAACCAAGGATTCATTCGACCATCTACCTCACCGGCCGCTTCAAGCTTCTTCTTCGTGGGCAAGAAGGATGGAGGTCTCCGGCCCTGTATTGACTACAGAATACTCAACTCCCAGATCATTCAACAGCCCTACCCACTCCCTCTGGTCCCAGCCGCCCTCGAAGAGCTTCGTGGGTCCCAGGTGTTCACGAAGCTGGACCTGCGGAGTGCTTATAACCTTGTTCGTATTCGTGAGGGAGACGAATGGAAGACCGCCTTTGTAACACCTACAGGGCACTATGAATACCTGGTCATGCCTTATGGCTTATCTATCAGTCCATCCGTCTTCCAAACGTTTATGAACGAGGTGTTCCGGGAGTTCCTCCATCAGTTGGTCATAGTCTACATCGACGATATCTTGATTTACTCCCGGAACATGGCCGAACATCGCCAGCACGTCCAGCAGGTCCTCCACAAACTTCGCCAATATCAGCTATACCTCAAACTGGAAAAATGTGAGTTTCATCAGTCTTCTGTTTATATCTTGGGGTATAACATCAGTGCCGAGGGCGTGCACATGGACCAGAGGAAAGTTGATGCCATCCTAAAATGGCCACCGCCCCGCACAGTCAAGGAACTCCAGCGATTTCTTGGTTTCTCTAATTTCTACCGCCGGTTCATACAAGGTTACAGCTCCATTACCGCTCCTCTGACCTCCCTCCTGCGGGGTAAGCCCAAACATCTCACCTGGAACCCCGCTGCCCACGAAGCTTTCCAGCACTTGAAACATCTCTTCAGCACAGCACCCCTCCTACATCATCCTGACCCCGAACTCCCTTTTACGGTTGAGGTTGACGCATCCACTGCCGGGGTTGGTGCTGTGTTGTCGCAAGCGGCCGGTGATCCTGCCCTCCTCCATCCCTGCGCATTCTATTCACACAAACTGTCTCTGGCGGAGCAAAATTATGACGTAGGGAATCGAGAACTTCTTGCCATCAAGTTGGCCCTGGAAGAGTGGCGTCACTGGTTGGAGGGGGCTAGGCATCCAGTCACAATCGTTACAGATCATAAGAACTTACAATACCTCCGTGATGCCAAGAGGCTTAACCCCCGTCAAGCACGCTGGGCCCTTTTCTTCACCCGCTTTCACCTCAAGATTACCTACAGACCTGGCTCCAAGAACATACCTGCCGATGCCCTCTCCCGTCTATCATCTCCAGAACCATCCGCAGATCCTGAGCCCATCATCCCGTCTCATCTCTTCATCAGCCCCATCATCTGGAACATCGATCGGGACATTCAACAAGCCACTCTCCAGGAGCCTGCTCCGCCGGACTGCCCAGAAGGCAAGATCTATGTATCTAGCTCCCTACGTAATCGCCTTCTGGGTACAGTTCATCAGTCTCCGGGCTCTGGACACCCAGGCAGCAAACGGACCCTCTCGCTCCTCCAATCCCGTTACTGGTGGTCCAGTATGCGCCGGGACACCATCAGGTACGTCCAGAGTTGCTCTGTCTGCGCCAGGTCTAACTCTCTCCGCATGTCCCCCGCAGGTCTCTTGGTCCCACTGCCCATCCCGGAGAGGCCCTGGTCCCACCTGGGTGTGGATTTTATCACCGATCTACCCAGATCAGAAGGTAACACCTGCGTCTTGGTAGTCGTAGATCGATTCTCCAAGATGTGTAAACTGATCCCTTTGAACGGTGTACCTACGGCTATGGAGGCCGCAGAACATCTCTTCAATCAAGTGTTTCGTCAATTCGGCTTACCTGAAGAGATTGTGTCGGACCGGGGCCCTCAATTCATTTCTCATCTGTGTAAGGCATTCTTCAAACTACTTGGTGTTTCTCTCTCTCCTCAGGATACCATCCACAGGCCAATGGCCAGACAGAGAGGAAAATCCAAGAGCTCGGACGTTACCTCCGGGCATACTGTCAGGAAGACCAACACAGCTGGAGCAGGTTCCTCCCGTGGGCCGAGTACGCACAGAACTCCCTGCGTCAGGATTCTACAGGATTAACACCATTCCAGTGCGTACTCGGTTACCAGCCACCGCTGTTCCCCTGGACGGAGGAGCCCTCTAATGTTCCAGCTGTTGACTACTGGTTCCGGGAGAGCGAGAGAGTGTGAGACTCAGCTCACCACCATCTTCATCGAGCGATTCACAGGGACAAACACTTCGCGGATGCCAGACAAAGGATTGCCCCTCTATACCAACCTGGTGACTCCGTCTGGCTCTCTACCCGCGACCTCCGTCTCCGGCTCCCGTGCCGCAAGCTGAGTCCCCGCTACATAGGTCCGTTCAAGATCCTGAGGCAGATCAACGATGTCACATTCCAGCTTCAGCTCCCTCCCAGGTACCGCATTCACCCTACGTTTCACGTTTCACTCCTTAAACCCTACTTTCCCTCTGCCACAGAAACCCCGGGAGCTGAGGCTGGAGCCCCTCCTCCAGAAATCCTGGACCAGCCCTCCATCTATACGGTCAACCAGATTCTGGATTCGCGACGTCGAAGAGGCCGTCTGGAATACCTTATCGACTGGGAGGGGTATGGTCCAGAAGAACGCTCCTGGGTTCCTTGGGACGACGTATTGGATCCCAGTCTACTTACTGATTTCCATCACAACCATCCTGAGCGTCCTGCCCCTCGCGGTCGTGGTCATCCTCGGCGTCGCGTTAGGGCGTCGGGAGCCGCCCCTGGAGGAGGGGGTAGTGTCAGGCGTTCACCTCAACCACCCTCACAAGCCACATCACAGGAAGCTCCACCTACCCGGTCCTCATCACCAGAATACTAATTACCATCACCTGTTCTCATTAGCCACTCCCTATAAAAGGATCTGTTTGCCAGTTGAGCCTTGTCTGGTCTCATATGCACACCAGATCACTCTGCTCCTTGAAAGACTCTCACCTCTTCATTGTGGTTTACTCGCCGTTTCCTGTGATCACCTTGGATTCATCTGTTGGGACTCTATGCACGCATTACCTCAGGAAAGTCTGCCATACTTACTATTTCATCTGTTCAACCCTGCCGAAACCTTGCCATTAAACTTTGTATTCAGTTTCACTTACCTGTCGTCTCCTCCTGTGTGTTCGTTTGTGTGTAGCGTGACAGTAGTAGCTTACTAGTGGTGACTATGTCAAGTTGATGCACATATGGCAGAGATGTATGGTAAAAATCAATTAATGATGTAATCAAACAGACAAAGAACACTATAAATTAGTAGCAAAATTTGGTAGTGCTGTGTGTTATTTCAGGGTTGGCATCATCTGAAGTCCTCTGAGGGGTTGGCATCATCTCTTTTTAAGTGTTCTGGATCCAGACTGAAGCTTGTGAATTCCTCGTTACCGTGGGTGTCAATCCCATGGCAGCAACAGAGAACAATTAGGAACATAATTAGCATAGCAGCTGTTCAAAGCAAGCAAAGAAAGATTTGTTCATCCAGAGCTAAAAGATTAATAATGTGCATTTGATCAGATATAACTGCAGTAAAAGTTTGAGATGCATTATTTGAATGCTTGGCTAAAAAGATGAATCTTTAATCTAGATTTAAACAGAGAGAGTGTGTCCGATTTCCGAACGTTATCAGGAAGGCTATTTCAAAGTTTGGGAGCCAAATGCGAAAAAGCCCTACCTCCTTTAGTGGATTTTGCTATCCTAGGAACTACCAACAGTCCAGAGTTTTGCAACCTTAGGGAGCGTGATGGATTGTAGCGTGGTAGAAGACTAGTTTGGTATGCAGGAAGTAAACTGTTAAGGGCCTTATAGGTGAGAAGTAATATTTTGTACCTGATGTGGAAACCTAATAGGTAGCTAGTGCAGAGACTTTAAAATTGGGGTAACATGATCATATTTTCTTGACATGGTAAGGACTCTAGCAGCTGCATTTTGGACTATCTGTAGCTTGTTTATTGAAGATGAAGGACAACCACCTAGTAGTGCATTGCATATAACATGTTTTGTAGCGTGGCAATGTTTCTAAGATGGAAGAATGCTGTTTTTGTAACATGAGAAATATGCTTTTCAAAAGACAAGTTGCAGTCTAATATAACACCCAGACTTTTGACTGTAGTGGAAGTAACAGTACATCCGTCTAGTTGTAGATTGTAAGCTAAGAGATTCTGTGTACTGTTTTTTGCTCCAATAAGTAATATCTCTGTCTTATCTGAATTTAATAGGAAAAAAAAAAAATATTGGTCATCCAATCTTTTACATTTTTAACACACTCTGTTAACCAATAATTTTGAAGTTTCATCTGGTCGTGTTGAGATATATAGTTGAGTATCATCAGCATAATACAATGGAAACTAATCCCGTATTTTCTATTACCAAGGGGCAGCATGTATATTGAAAACAGCAGAGGACCTAGGACAGATCCTTGTGGCACTCCATACTTTACTGGTGATAACTGAGATGACTCCCCGTTTAGATAAACAAAGTGGTAGCGATCGGACAGGTAGGATCTAAACCATCTTAAAGCCTGCCCTTGGATACCCGCATAGTTTTGTAGTCGATCTATTGGTATGTCATGATCTATAATGTCGAACGTGTCAAACTAAGATCAAGTAAAACTAGCAATGAGATGCAGCCTTGGTCTGACGCAAGAAGCAAGTCATTAGTGATTTTAACAAGTGCAGTTTCTGTGCTATGATGGGGCTTGAAACCTGACTGAAATTCTTCATAGATATAATTTTTTTGCAAGAAGGAGCATAGTTGAGCAGATACAACTTTCTCTTAAAACTAAAATCTCTAGACTAGGGTCTAGTTGTGGTTTCTTAATAAGAGGTTTAATAACCGCCAGCTTGAATGGTTTTGGGAAGTGACCTAAAGATAATGATGAGTTAATAATATTGAGAAGCGGTTCTTCTGCTACAGGTAACAATTCTTTCAATAATTTAGTGGGTACAGGATCTGATAGGCATGTTGTTGGTTTAGATGCAGTGATAAATTTATTTAGCTCTTCCTGTCCTATAGTTGTAAAGAACTGCAGTTTTTTTTTTTTTTTTTTTTTTTTTTGGGTGTGGCGAAAGAAGCTGCCGTATTAGACTGCGGCAGCACCAGCGTGTGAGTGGAAGGTGTTTCTGCAGAAACCCTTCTGAGTGCTTTGAGGAACACTGATTACAAATCTAGGCCCTTGCTCTTGAGGGTTTGTAGGCCTTGCTAGAACGGGGCTCATGCTTTTTATTGAGATAGTAAGCACAGGTCTGCTTGGGTTGGTAGTGGCTTATGCCCCCTCAAGAGAATACCCACAACACAGCCCAAAGGCTGGGTACACTGTTGTTCCCTATGCAGCCATAGTTGATGGATTCCTCTCTGCTGATATATCTAACATCCTGTGATCAGATCACATTCCAAGGCCTCTTTGGCTGGGCATGACGATGCTCCCCTCACTATGGGATGGTCTCTTAGAGCTTGTCACCCCTGGGCGGATCAGGTGTTCCTCCTTCTCGGGAGTTAGAAGCCTGTCCCAAAGCACTGACTTCTCACATTGGTCAAGTGTATCGGCTCCATGGCAGTATTATCAGACAGCTAGCTGCGGCTAATCGTCTGTTTGGTGTAGCAGTGCTCCCCTCACTTTGAGGGTTGGTTCTGAGCATTGCCCCAACCAGGCAACTGAGGTTCGCCCTTACTGTCTTTCCCTTGGAGCCTTGTTTGGAATGACTAGCAGTGCTCCCCTCATTCTGAGAGCTATCTACTAGCACACCGTTTCTAATAAGCAGTATTTCTAAAATCCATGTTATGGTAAGTGCCCACACGAACCTTTGGGCACTTTCTTAAATCCATGTTTATGGTAAGTGCACATGCAAGTCTTTGGGCACTTTTCTTAAATCCACACTGTGGTATGGAATGCACCTAGATTTTGCGTCCATTCTAAAATCCTGTATGGTAGGGATTCATGCGCTTCCTGGCCCTTACCCTTCTCGTACCCATTCTCTGAGTTGGTTGTCCCCGGTCACCTTGGGTCCCACTAACTTACGCATCCTTGAGCAGAGTGTTGCTACCTATGTTCTGTAGGATGGTTCCTGAGCGAATCTATGCAGAGCCCACGGTAGTCCCCTGGGTGACAGGCCAAACCTAGGCGAAACCCTAGGCACTTGGCTATATCCCCTTAAAGGAATATCTTCTGATTCCAAGCTTTGAGCTCTACCCTGGGTCCAGCATTTCTGACCCCTTTCAGGTAAGTCTTTGGGTATGCTTAGGCTTAGGGCTTAGGCTTTGGCTGAAGGGGATAATGTCACTGACAGCGGTCACTACTTCTCGGGGGCAACTCCCTAGCTTGAGGGAGTTGGTACTTAGTGTTTGCCTCTATCATGGCATGCACTCTCCTCAGCATGGCAGCGTGGGTATAACTGTTCCCCATAGCGACCTCTAGAGGATGCAGTTTGACTTCCTCAAAAGGCAACATCTCAGGTTACATATGTACCCCTGGTTCCCTGAGAAGGGAATGAAACACTGCACCCTCTAGTCTCATCGCCGTACTTCGGACATAGGCTTCAGACGAAGAAGCGAATGTTGTGTTTTACCAGCGTCAGTAGTACCTACAGGCACATAACGTATCAAATATGATTTATGGCCTGATTTATGACTGGATTTATGAGCGTATTTTTGACTCTGTCATTGTTGATGGACAGTTAGACACATGTCTAGTGTGTGTATGATTAGATTTATGAGTGAATTTATGTGTTTATGACCTGTCTGTCACTCTGACTGCCAAGTGACCAGGGTCTGTCAGCTCTGAGTGACATGACAGTGTTTGTGTAAATCAAAAGATCAAAAACAGATGTTAGATTTGACTTTAATTGTATTTCTGAGTGGTTTTATGATGTTTTATCTCATCCGCTTCCCTGGTGTTTTATGGTGTTTGCTTCTTCCAGACCTTTCGGTAACAGTATGGGGTTTTGGGTTTCGTCCTGATTGTGGAAAATAGGCAGGACAAATGTGTGTGTATTATCACCTCAAGAGGATCAGTGGTTGTTTGATCACAGCGATATATGCTAATGTTCAGATACCACCCTACTGGGTTTCGTTTTCCAACTACCCCCCTGCGTGCAAAGAGAATGTCTGAAAGTATGGCTTTCATGTTTGTGTTTTAGGTTGATGTCTTAGCAAGACCAGTGTCTAGACACCAACAGTCTGTCTATCAAACCATCTACACCCCATGCTAAATAGATTGTCTGGATGTCTGGTTTATCAAGGTGTGGAAAAGGAAAAAAAGTAAAAGATGTAAAAGACATGATCAGTAAAAAATTTCTTCTTGCTAACATCTTAGAGAAGATCAGTATTGTCTGATTATTAGGGTTTTGTTAAAACAAAAACATAAAACGTTATAAAGATCAACAACTAACCAAACCAATCTAGAAAAGACACTAGACTGTCTACTTTAGAAATAAATAATGGTTGTTATCTGAAAATGAATCAGAACACTCATAAATGTTAAGAAATACTATATACAATATGTGTTTATACCGTTTTTGTTGTTGTTGCTGTATAAAAAGAGTTAATCAAGAATCATAGAGTTCACCAGAGTTCGAAAATCTCATTAATTTAAAAACAACTTTTTTAAATTGTTTCTTTTTTTTAAAAACATGGGGAAAAAGAGAATAGTTTTTTAAAATAGGTAAAACAATCTCTTTTTATATGAAAATAATATTTTACATCGATTTCAACTAAAATAGTACTCGCTAGAATGTTATGTTTTACCCCCCATCGCGTTTCCTGGAGGTAGGTGTGGCTACATATAACGCATTCCCCTTTGTTTCGCAAGATCGTACAAACATTGCGGGGAAGCTCTCATAGCGCATGGTATACGGAAACGTCTTAACGTAACCTACGTGCTTGAGTTTACGTTTTTACTTCATTGCTTCTTCTTCTTCAAAAAAAAAAACATTTTGCTTCTTCAAACTCAGGACAACATTTTTAAAATGTCTGGCTCACCTAACGGTAAGTTATTTTAAACATTTTTTGTTTTGTTTTGTTTTTAAATCTCAAAATTGTTTAGATACGATCAATGTGTAAGATCCCATTGCTTAAACAGGCGATGTGATGTCTTGTATGCAGAACACGGACTTGAGACAATTGTAAACGAGATCATTGCTCTGAATACAGGCGGTATGATTTATCTATTGTATCTTATTTATATTATTTTTAAATTATATGAGGGAAAAAAAAAAAAAAAAAAACATACCAATGTGTGTAATGTTCGCGTGTTTTTATGATCGTTTCTTTCTTTTTTGCTCACCGCAGCACAACCTCCACAGTCTGACATCGGAGGTGAGGCGAGAGAGACGAGGTCTGACAACACGCATCCGCTCGGTAGCTTTTTTTCCACAAAGTTTGAGTTATTAATACAATGACGTAAAAACTAAAATAAGAACTCTACTTGTGGTAGGCTATTTAAGTATAATGCATTGTGTTAATGCGCGTTTTTCTTTTTCATTATTATTATTATTATTATAACAGCGCAGACACGTCAGATCAGTGACACCGCTGCATCTGAAGCGAGAGAGATCCGAACTGAAAACAAAGGGTCGCTCGGTGAGTTTTAAATCAACATCTTGATTTTTTATTGTGTTGTGAGAAAAAAAAAAAAAAAAGATGCTAAATAATTATTTGTGTTTGTACTAGTGTGTTTAAGACAGATTGTTAACCGCTACCCAGCCGTTACACCTCCCACTGGACAGGATCCGTCGGCGGGGCAGATCGCTGTGACTGCGGAGGTTCATGGTGCAGTACAGAGAGACACTATTCCACATCCGCCTGGTATGTATTAATCAGAATTATATATATATATATATATATATATATATATATATATATATATATATATATATATATATATATATATACTACCGTGTTTAAGTCGACTTGTTAACCGTTATCCATCGTTACAGTTGTTGAACCCCGTGACACAGCCCCTGCTATTCCAGGTCCAAGCGGTATGTATTGTAATAACATTATTTATAATATATCCATACCGTACCCATTTTTTTAAAAAAAATCACATTTTTTAAATGAAACTCATTCACATTTTTTTCATTGTTATTCACACAGGTTGTTTTGGTAAGGTTATACTACCGCGACAAGTATTTCCTGATGGTAGCGTTGGTGTAGTTTTTAAAAGGCAAGAGTCACCATCCACATCTCGGAGGGCGGGTCAGCACGTGCCCGCAACTGTGAAGGTTCAACCACGTGGAGAAAAGAAAACAATCCGCCGCGAGCTCTGGGTCATACCAGGTCCGCCTGAGCGAAAACGACAGAGGCAATCAGGGGGTGAGTATAGAGGAATCAAATGAAATTATTCTCTTTATTATCATCATTATTACAATAATAATGATTATATTATTTTTAAATCCGTCAGAAGAACCAACGATCTGGAATGAGAATTTTGTTCAAGCATGGGACAAATGTGATATGAACCAGGTATCTAGTGTGGAACAAGAGCCAAAATTAAACCAACCACCTGAGATAAGCGAAATTGCTGTAAATCCGGACGTGGACGCTGATAATCTTCCTTTAAACCAAGAGGAATACAAGAACCAGCTGCAGAATGACGTAAACAAGGAAATTCTGAACTCTTTGAATAAGGTTGTGAAGAACCAGAAAAGAATAATAGAGGATCATCAGAAGGCCCAGAAGGAGCAAGCACGTTTTAATCAGACTGTGACGACAACGCTGCAGAAACATGGGATCATTCTTAAACAAATAATCGCGATGCAAAAACGTCATGACGCTGGACATGAACGAACAGCGCGTGATCAGGAAATGACTGTTACGCTGTTAAATGAACTACTGGGGTTTTTTAAATAACGTTGGTGAGTCCTATTTTCTTCTTTGTCCTTTGTATGTATTATTTTAGACATCTTTTTATTCTTTTTGCTCACAGTTGTATGGTGTGAATATTTGAAGATAAATTAAGACTACAATGGCTGCAAAACGTTGTCGGGAGTCATATGATGATGATCTTAGTCCTCCGTTAAGATGTAGTAGGGGTAATCATAATGATCAGCAAAGCACTACAGAAAAATTACTCCAGCTCATTCAGACTGTTGAAGAAATGAAAAAACACAAATCCGCTAGATTGTTACAATTAATAAACACTGTGCGATCAAGGGCAGAACCTCCTCCAGAACCAATTTTTGATTCTGAACAATTTGTAAATTCTCAACACGCCGGAGAGGTAGCAGAAGCACCTCCAGAAGCAATTTTTGATTTTGATCAATTTGTAAATTCTCAACACGCCGGAGAGGTAGCAGAAGCACCTCCAGAAGCAATTTTTGATTTTGATCAATTTGTAAATTCTCAACACGCTGGAGAGGTAGCAGAAGCACCTCCAGAAGCAATTTTTGATTTTGATCAATTTGTAAATTCTCAACACACAGGAGAGGTAGCAGAAGCACCTCCAGAACCAATTTTTGATTTTGATTTTGATCTCGAACAATTTGTAAATTCTCAGCAGATTGGTGAGGGATTAGGTAACCAGCCACACCGTACGCTTGACCTTACCGATCCAAACATGGGTCTTACTCAAGATGAAATAGAATCACTTGTAAGAGAGGGTGGCGATGTGGCCGGATACTCTGTAATACCTCGTGCCCGGTTCAATGGTTTGGAAATCCATAGGATTATAAACCTCAGGGAAATATCTTCTACAAATCTAGCAGACTACACAGTATTTTTACATGACACGCTTTCTGAAATAGTGGCATTTTCCAGATTGTTAGGCGGAGATGGAAGTTTAATTAACATTACCTTGAGAGGTGCTAGCCTGACATCAGATGTTAACACACTCTTGTCACAGGGTAATGATTACAGTGTTGATCTCTTTACTGATCAGCTTGAAAAGATTATGCAGAGCAACTCTGGTGTGCAGTTTGATGAGAGTTTAAATTTAAGAGTGTCTATAGCAAGAAGTAAAAATGGTGGTGCACGTCGAAAAATACGTGATCTTGCCCATGATGAAGTGATCCGTAAAAACAGTCTTCATCTTTTCATCCCTATGAACATCTCATCCAATCTTTGCTTTGCAATCTGCTTAGCACACTTTCTAAACCCTCAGAAACCGCACACGGAGCTAGAATCTGTAGCGTCATCATTGCAGAAGGCTGTAGGGTACACGGATCAACACAAGGTGGCGCTTAATGATATCACACTGTTTGAACGCATGCTGAATATTAAAATAGTGGTCTTCTATAGGTCGAACACGGGAGAGTTGGAGAAATATACCAACACAGACGTACCGCATCATAAAACGGTGTTTTTGTACCTTCACGACAATCATTATTTTATGATAAAAAATCTACATGCGTTTATTGGTACATCGTACACATGTGCGTATTGTTATGCCGGTTTTAACAGTCGGAGAGATCATAGATGTCGATACACCTGCGACGTTTGTAATGCTCCTGAATGTCATCTTTACCCCAAAAAAACAAAACACTCAGTGTCGACTGTTTGCGGTACTGTAGGTCTGACTATTGTTTTGAGATGCATAAAAAGCCCCCGCCAGGTCACCAATTCGCACAATGTGATGTTACCAAATATTGTCGAAAATGTAACAGACGATACCACGTCAGCGGCACCAAACCCAAACCACACAAATGTCCTGCAGATCAGTGTCCCCATTGTGGCGAGGGTTTGGTAGCTGATGGCGTGCATCAATGTTTTATCCAACCGGTTAAGATGAAGAAACCAGACACAAAATACATATACTTTGACTTCGAGACGCGTTATGAAAATGGTAAACATGTTGCTAATTTCGTATGCGTTATAACGTATGCCGGTGAAGAATTTGTAGCTGAGGGTCCTGATTGTGTGCAACGTCTCATTAAGAAGTTCAGACGGCCTCGTTATCGTAATTTCACATGGATTGCACATAATGCATCCGGATTTGACAATTTCATTCTTTTGGAATACTTCACTAGGATGGGGATTGCTCCTAAAATTACAATGCAAGGCTGTCGTCTAATCTTTATGTATGATGATGCATTCAAGCAGAGGTTTATCGATAGTTACAGTTTTATACCCATGCGTCTAGCCAACACGCCTGCGGCATTTAATCTCCCCAATGCCGAAAAAGGGTATTTCCCACATCACTTCAACCGTATCGAAAATGATTCGTATGTAGGTCCTTACCCGGCCAAAGATTTTTATGGATATGCAACAATGTCAAACAAAGATAGAGCAGAGTTTGACGAGTGGTATAGCGGTGTTTCTGACAAAGTGTTCGATTTTAAAAAAGAACTAGCTATGTACGGTAAAAATGACGTCGTCTTACTAAGGGAGGTGTGTATGAAGTATCGTGACGAATTCATCCAGTGTACAGGTCTGGACCCGTTTAATTACACTACCCTGGCTGCTACTTGTATGGCAATCTTTAAAACACACTATCTACCAAAAGATACAATAGCACTGACACGTAACAATGGCTACATCAATCAGAATAAGACATACTCAAATGCATTGATTGAATGGCTTGAATATATAGGGAAATCACGACGCGTAGATATTCAGCATGCGTTAAATCACGGGGAGGTATCATTCGGCAAGTATTATGTGGATGGTTTTTATATCGATGGTACAACTAGAAAGGCATTAGAATTTGCTGGGTGTTTTTACCACGGTTGTACGCATTGTTATAACCCTAATGATTTAAATCCGTTGTTAAAAGTACCTTATGGCCTTCTCAGGAGACAGTTTGACGACAAGCTTGAGATTTTGAAGCATGCGTATGGCCTTCACACAGAGGTACAGTGGGAGTGTAGCTGGACCCGTGCTAAACAGTCTGATGCTAATGTGATAGCATTCATGTCCACCTACAAACATCCTGAAAGGTTGAATCCGCGTGATGCATTATTTGGAGGCCGTACTAACGCTTTCAAACTGTACCACAAGGCTGCGGAAGGTGAGGTTATACGCTACGTTGATTACACAAGTTTGTACCCATTTTGTCAAGCTACAAAGTGTTACCCCATAGGTCACCCGCAAATAATTTTCAAAGATTTTGGTAATCTTGAGAATTATTATGGTCTTATCAAGGCTACGGTGCTACCACCCCGAAAACTCCTTCATCCCACGTTACCAGTAAGACTGTCTGGAAAATTATTATTCCCGCTTTGCAGGTCATGCGCAGAACAACACAATCAGACACTGCCGTGTATGCACACCAACGAGGAAAGAGCCATTCATGGTTGTTGGGTGAGCATAGAACTGTTAAAAGCTATTGAAAAAGGCTACGTCGTAGTAAAAGTGGATGAGGTCTGGCATTTCCCCCAGCGATCAGAAACACTGTTCTGTGATTATGTTAAAACATTTTTACAGTTCAAACAGGAGAGTTCAGGGTTTCCAAAAGATGTGGTGACGGATGCTGACAAAGAATCTTATGTGAGAGATTACTTTGAAAAGGAAGGGATTAATCTGAATCTGGACAAGATTGAACTGAACCCTGCACGTAGGTCTATCATGAAATTGATTCTGAACTCTCTTTGGGGGAGGTTCTGTCTACGCGAAGGGCTACCTACAACAGAAATAGTTAAAGATCCTGAAGAGTTTGCACGCCACATTTTCGGTATCGAGCATGAGATCAGATATTTCTCATTTGTGTCAGACACTGTTGCGATTGTTCAGTGGTCTTATGCAAATGGGAAAGCTGCTCCAACTCGTGACGTTAATGTATTTCTTGGTGCTTTTACAACAGCCCATGCACGTTTAGAACTCTATGATGTCATGGAAAGGCTAGGTGATAGGCTTCTTTATTGCGATACAGACTCACTCATTTACACAGCAAAAGACGGTGAATATGAACCACCCCTAGGTCCATATCTCGGTGATCTTACTGATGAAGTAGGGCCCGGAGATCATATCACCCTTTTTTCATCAGCAGGTCCGAAAAGTTATGGATATGTCACAGCTAAGGGTAAGGTCTGTATGAAAGTGAAAGGCATAACACTTAACGCTGTAAACTCTGAAGTCATTACACTCGATTCACTGATTGGTCTTGTAGATCATTATGTAACGGAGCGGGACAACAGCCTACACGTTCTCGCACACAATGACACTATTGTGAGAAATAAAAAGAATTTGACATTACACAACAAGTCATTTGTGAAGAAATTCAAAGTTGTGTACGACAAACGTGTATTGCTCCCTGACTTTACTACACTTCCATATGGCTTCTGACAACGTTTTTGGTAGGGGTGTACGAGACACAGAAGGGTTTGACACACGACTTCAGTGGCCTTTTGCTGCCATAGTATCGGGGTCTAGCAACTGTGGGAAAACGTTTTTTGTAAAAATGTTGTTGCAAAATGCTGGAAAACTGATTTCTAAAAAAATTGACAATATTGTTTTCATTTATTCTGTATGGCAACCTTTGTATGACGAATTGTTAAAGATGTATAATCATGATATTAAATTTATTGAAGGAATTCCACAGACTCTGGATGACGATGTTTTGTTTCCTGTCAATAAAACATCTCTTGTTGTGATTGATGATTTTATGCAGGAAGCATCCAGTAACAAGGAGGTTGAAAAACTTTTCACAGTCTATGTACACCATAAAAATTTAAGTGTTATATACATTCTACAGAATTTATTCTTTCAAGGTAAATCCAGCAGAACCATTAGTTTGAACACAAACTATTTAATACTCTTCAAGAATTCAAGAGACGCGTCCCAGGTCAATATTTTAGCCAGACAAATGTTTCCCAACAACACAAAATTTTTTATGGAAAGTTATGAAGATGCTACCAGCGTCCCTTACGGGTACCTTTTTATTGATTATAAACCAAAGACCCCTGAACAGTATCGTCTCAGAACTGCATTACTCTCACAACATCCGGTTGTATACATCCAGAAAAAAAAAAGACGGTAACTCTGTTGATTTGGTGAAAAATAATAAAATGTCTCCAAGATTTTTAAAAAACCACTCTCTCTTAAAGTTGTTATTAAAAGCAACACCCAAGCAAAGATGTGTTATTTTACATAATGCTAGTGATGAGTTCATTTTATGTTTGTGTGAATTAGCTCTTAATGTACTCCATGGTAATATCCCCCTCACACATCAACAATACCAGAAGCTGAAAAGAAGAAAAACTGAAATCAAACTGGTTGCTGATAAGAAAGTCGGGGTCAAAAGAAAGAGGCGACTGATTAATCAACAAGGAGGGTTTCTTCTTCCTCTTTTAAGTGTTGCAGTACCTTTTATTACCAGCTTGATCACATCCAATAAATAATGTCTGGGATGGAACACAGTGAAAAGATCTACCTGGTTCCGCAGAGAGAGTTGGATAAATTAAAGGCTAGCACCACACGTGAGTCTATACATCAAACCGTTGAGGATGATCTCGACATGACCATCAGAACTATTTTACACAGAACTGATCTGAAACCATATGAAAAGGCAAAGATGTACACATCGGTGTTACAGAGGTTTTTAACATTGTCTAAGCTGGGGGATAGAGAGACCAACACATTAACTTTATCACTCCCACCACCCCACCATGATGATAAAGAAGAGCCGACCGTGACTACAATTACACCAAACCAAGATGTTTTAGATGCTGTTGCAGATGATGTTTTGAAGAATGTTCCACAGAAGAATATAAAAAATGCTCGTTACATTTTAAATAAAATGTTTAAAACCAAAGATGTTGCTTCCTGGACTGAATCGGGTGAGTTTGTGTTTAAAGGCAGAACTATCCCTGGTTCGCACATGTTGGATTTAGTTAAAAGTGTCATGGCACCACAAAAGATTCTTGATGAGCGAAGACCTGCTGGATGGAATGAATTTCTAGAGGCATTTTCCGCTTTAAACATGCCGTATTCTATGGTCCCAAACCACTATGTTAGACATTTAATTAACTCTTTTAAAAACAAATCGACACCTCCGATAACCAACTCTTCTAAAAAAAGTAAAAAACAGAGTGTCGATGAGAGTACACCGACAAGACAGTCTAATTATCCAGAAGACGTCGTATTCAAATCACCTATTCTTGACAGGAACAGTTGGTTAAATTTTTAATCTTTGAGTTTACACGGATCATGTTCTCATTGATTTATTATTTTTTGTATCAACTGTGTTATTGATCTTGTTATTGTTGTATGTAATGCTGAATGTGTGTAAATAATAATAAAAGAGTCATAAAAGAAATTTTCTTTTTTCTTCAGTTTTTATTGAAAATATTAAACATAAGACATAAACACATTGCCGGTTTGCACACACTGAACACAATTGAAAACATATTCATTACATTGAGATTGTTTTAGTTTTTTCACAAAAGCTGCCACACATTTGTCATTTTTAATTAAATCATCACTGTATAGGTTCAGAACATATTCATAATCACGACCCTTTGCCATGTGGTAGAGAAAGAACACACAATGTTGGCCGCAGGTGTCTGATGAAAAATCTTGGACTTGTATGGTAGAATATCGAACGATTCTAGAATTTAGTTTTAGAAAATCTTTAATTATCGGTGGAAAACGGACGTCGTCAGGTTTGTTCCCGAAGCTGTCAAAAAACATTGATACTCCATCCTCGTTTATGTAGATGGCTAGCCAGTGTTCCCCCACATGATCTGACCCCTTTGAATTAAATATTACTGATGCTGGTAATTTACTTAAAGGTGTTTGTGGTAAATAGTCGCAAGGGAGGACGCCGAGAAAATCGGTGTTGCATGAAATCTTATCCATGATCTGCGTAAGCTGTATTGTGTTCATTATTTTATTAATAGTAATCAACTAAGACCTGTCGACGGTTTGATACTTGCACAAGCGATTCAAATGTGGAATAGAGAATAAAATTAACCGT
This sequence comes from Cirrhinus mrigala, assembly GCA_036247105.1. Taxonomy (NCBI): domain Eukaryota; kingdom Metazoa; phylum Chordata; class Actinopteri; order Cypriniformes; family Cyprinidae; genus Cirrhinus; species Cirrhinus mrigala. Next base: position 4,238,006 of record CM070021.1, read on the forward strand.
ATGAGGTAGTGGTTGTCTGAATCGCGCTTCAAGTCTAATATTCCCAGATTTTATAAGTGACACATGCTGTCCACATTCCTCATCTGGTGAAATATTAAACGCATAAAGTGTGTATCCGTGCAAAAACTCCTCTCTATCAATAGACAACGCTTGGTTTTTGAGATGTTTTCCGGAAGCCAATGCTAATTGGTAGAACTCACGCACTGCGGAGCCAGACGCATAATTAGGTTGCAGAGGTTTTGCGGGGAATTGTTGCCCATCCACATAAATAGATAAAAATTCTAAGTCATAATTTTTAAACGCAAATGGATTTTTTTTTATATGTCCCTGTGAAGGCATCGTTATCGACCATAGCCAGCACAATAGATTTAGGTAGAGTTCCTAAGAATAAGTTTTCTTGATTGCAGACTCGAGAGCCTGGAGGAATTGAGAAGTTTTTTACACAAACTCTGTCAATGGGGTACTTAGCGGTGGTTGAGAGTAGAGCTTGTGCATGCCCTAACCTTACGGCAGGTGAGACACTCACTTTTTTCACAAATAGCGAGGCCGACATGATGTTTAGTTTATAGGCTACATCATCACTCCTCATCAGACAGAATTCGTCTTTACCCCTAGTCATGCGTATTTTAATGTCAACCCCATTAAGCATCAGTTTTTCTTGAAAGAAGATATCGCTGTGAATGGGTGCAAGTAGTTCGACAACATTACTGGCATTGGTAAAGGCAGCTCTCTTTGTCAGACCGTGATTTCCTCCAGCGGGGTCTGCAGTGTCCATGTGACCGGCTCTATCTTTATAGAATAATCCGGCAGAGAAAACTGTTTCCAGGGTGTGTTTATCATAATTAAGAAGACACTCAATAAGACAGCGATAAGGATGCGTGTTCGTACTCTGTGATATCAACCGATCCCCCAACGATACGTCAACTTGTGAAAATATTGTCGCTCCTGCATAGTTGATAAGCCCCACTGGAGCCCCGTCTGCAATATCTGTACCGTTAGGATTAGTAATTTTGACCCGCAAAAATAACAATGTGTTGTTTAGGTCGATGTAATCCTCTCCGGTCCCAGCAATAAAAAATTCCAAAGGTGCTGTGTCTGAAATGGCCGATAATGGGGGTACCTCTATATAGGCGTTTTTTTCAATAGCAGTTTGTGTCAGAGGTACTGTGAATAGGTCGAGTTCAGATTTAATACATTCTTCCGACATATTGTGTATTAACGCCATGATCTAGAATATTGTTTTGACAGATCTCTTCGACTTAACACGTTTCGCTGTCTCCTTGCGCTTGCGTTTTATGACTGAGCTCTTTTTAGGTGAGCGTTTTCTTTTCTTTTGTGTCTGACCACTCCTCCTCGCCCCCGGAGGTCTAGAGGTTCTTTTGCGAGACATCACCATTAGCCCGGACCCCTCTTGAGCGTTATTGTTGTTAAACGTGCGCGTTAGTGTATTGGTAACGACGTCACTTAGTATGTTTTTTGCAGCTGATTTAAGATGCGGCTTCGCGATGTTGAATCCTTGTCTCAGTAATGGGATTGTCATACGAAAGAGCCTGCGCAGCATGCCGCCAAATCCCGCCCCGTACATAACTCCGCCCCCTGCATAGCCAGGGAGCCCATTACCTGCTTGGGTTTGGTAATACGTTACGTATCGCTCTGGATCCGTTTTGTAAGTACATGGGTATGGCATTATTTATTTTTAAAAAATCCCCTGTTTCACGGGTCTGAAATGTAGCTTCGCGCACACTTTCCCAAAAGTAAAACGAACGGTATGATTCTGATCGTCTTTTACCTCTATGGATATCTCTGTGATAGAGGCTTTATTGACCGGTACGTAATGTACCTTATCGTATCTAACGTTAACAATCTTATTATTCTCACCGTCTATATGCACACAGCCTAGTAGCGGGACGAACGCATCGCCAACTGATTGGTATTCACTGATATCTGTGTATATATACAAGGTGTAGAAACCTGCGTTTATGTCAGCTTGATACGGTGCATATGTCACCGGCGTGGCTCTCCCACTACCGTAGTCTTTGTTAAGTTGATTTACAGATTCTATAGCCACCCCAGGCTTTAGCCCTAATATGACAGCTAGCTTCCCGTAAAATGTCAGCAACGTCTTCGGTGGGGCCTTTAGAAAGACTCTGTTTTTTATATGATCATACCCAAGCGTCACCCCTGGAGGTAGAGTTGTGTTTATTTCTCTAATCAGAAATAGAACATCATCGTAATAACCAGCCTTCAGCGTGTTACATAGTTTTGGTATACTTCGAGTACCGTTGTTGATTTGAATCTTAATCCCATCACCAACAGCGTACCGTTCAGAGACTTCTTCCTCATCATCTTTCTGTGTGTTTTGACCGCTTGTAATAATATATGCACCATCTTCCTCTGGAAATGTGTACCACGATATAGGGTATTCAAATTCAACCAAACCAACCTCCCATTGTCCTTTTAGGTTTATAGTTCTCGCCAGCATGGTTCTATAACTGGAAATAGTGTTTTCCGGATAAACAGATAACGATGCATTGCAGGGCAGTGTCAAATAAAAACCACCTTCAGACATGATTGTTTTTAAACGAATGAGTACACATCTATGACTGGTTTCTTTTATGGTATCTGTACATCTACCACATCTTTCTCATCTACCCATGTATTGAATTTTGAAGGCCAGCCGAGCCACTGAACCAAAACCTTTGTTGATCGTCCTTGTCGCTTCCTATCCAAAATTTTTTCTATTTTAAAAGTTTTGTTCTTGCTCACATATATTTTTTGTAATTCCTCCTCATAAAAAACTCCATCAATAACATCTCCATCATAATCACAGAGTCTAAAGACAGGCGGGTCTCGCGGGATACATGTTTTTACCGTGAAAAACTCTTCTGTGTAATTTTTCTCATATCCTTTTGCAAATGGGGTCCTTACTTTAGAGATTCTGACTGTGTCACCAGTCTTATACTTAAAAATAGGGTTGGTACTGTGCGAAACCTTAGACCCATATAGGTTATGTAGCACCGTGGGTACGTTTTCTTTGCAAACATCGATTGGTCTCATCTTGATGCTTCTGTGATAGCTTGCATTGTATCCATCCGTGATGTCCTGAAGTATGTCAATGTATCTTCTAGAGTTTGTAGCTGTTAAATAACGAAACAATTTTGCTTTATAACTACGATGAAAGCGTTCAATAATATTCGCTTTAAGCTCGGTGTCTGCTGCAAAATGTGTAATGTTGTACTTTTTTGTTATATTTTGAAATTGTTTGTTAAAAAACTCTTTTCCTTTATCCGTCTGTAATTTCTGTGGTACACGCCCCTCTTTCAATATAGATTCAAAGGCCTTAGCCACCTCTACCCCGCTCTTGTTTTTTAACACGCGTACCCATGCATATTTACTGAACACATCTATGCATGTCAACAGAAAATGGTTGTTGTCATTTTCCTTAGCATATGCTGACATGTCTACTAGATCTGCTTGGAACTGCATGTCGATACCATAGACAAAAACTCTGTTCCTTTTGTATTTTAGGGGTGCTGTCCTGTGTAGTGTGTAAGCATCCTCCCCAGCTAGCCAGTCTGAAATCTGTTTATCAGTTAACCGAATACCTGTTTCCTTTAAAACGGCATCTTTTAATCGTTTTTTACCCCCTAAAGAACCTGGGTTAGAAGTGGTATAGTAAATCTCTTCGGACATGTCACCTCAGAGGTTACAAAAGAATAACGCATAAGTGTTTAAGCGTATTGGTTTTTATTTATCAAAAGTAACTCAAAATAATCCAACATTTTCAAACATCATCAATGTACTGAAGAAACTTTACACACATTACAACATTTTTCTCAATCATGTAGTCAACCAGTGTATCAATAATCTCACATACAATTGTCTGGTCATTTGTTGAAACCAACACTACACATAGATCTGTTACATATGTACACAGACACAAAATGTCAGCAATTCTAATCCTACTACCACATTCAGTCATTAGGTCTAGTATTTTCTTGATGGTCACAGAAAATGGGTCACCCGCATTAATACACATACGCATCACATCGTTCCAATCATTTGACATAGCTCTTACAATCGCCATTTGTTTTTTGAGGTTTGTAAAACGTTTGGCATCAACACCACATCCGTTTACTGGTAAGGATACATCAGGATTGTCGTTAATGAGCATGTACAACAAGTTGATCATTTCACATCTAATATTTTGTTTAAACATAGTTTTTGTCAGAGCGTTAACACAACATGTATTCCCCATGGCACTGTTATAGTTATGCCGTTTGTGGACCACCCTTCCAGCTGTCCACAGCGTCATAGACAATCTGTTCGCTGTTCACATCCACAAGTTTTTCTCTGACCTGGCGAAGCTTCTCCACAATGTAGACTTCGTCACGTAATTCACACAAAATAGCATCCACCGAACCCTGAATCCTCTGTGGATTAACCTTAAACCGAATCGGTTCAGTGCTCGAGCTATAATGTGCTTTAGCTCTGGTTTTATCAGATTACGTGACAACTCCTCGAAGTATGCGTCAAAGAAATAAGCGTTGGGTTCAAACAAACATGAGTGTCTAAGTTGACTGGGATGATCCACCTCACAACCCATACAAAGTTCTTTCAGCTTTTTGTTGATAAGGTGTTCCAGTATGACCACGACGGTTGCTTTTATAATTTTAAAACCGTCAGAATGGATACACCCGTCTGTGTCATCAATTCCAGCACAGGCCGCAGCACCCGCTATCGCCCCGGCGCTGCCGTACGGCGTTGTGAGAAAGGTAAGGTTGTGATAACCCAGTTCCATGCAGAATTTGTCCAACCAACCGTTGTCATTAGTTTGTGGGAGGGTCTCCATAGGTACGGCGTTGTCATCAGGCATCGCTGGTAGGGTTTCTGAGGTATTGCTGTAGCAGCAGTTCGATGATGGATCTTGAGACATGATAGAGTTGAATGTTGTGAGCACCCCGTTCTTTAGGTATTTTAATGTCTGTAGTATGTGGGTGGAGATAAGAGATGGTCTGGGGTGTCGGGAACGCCCCGTTCAGGGTGGAATAATTTCACCTTTACAGAGTTGTAGCGATCATACATGTCACACCATCTGAACATCTTGTCAATACATGTAAAAACGTCATCGATTATATGGATATCTTTCCACTGAAACAAAAACCTCATGTCATAGTGCATGTAGTGTTCAGATTCAGGAATAGGCCACATGCGCTCGTTGATCTTTGTCTTGTCGTTGCAGTAAAAAATGTAAACACAATCATCTGGTAATTTTTTACTGGGATCCCCAACCACACGAAATCTTTTGCCAGGAATTATGCTGTCCCACTCTGCAATGTATAATGGATCATCACCACAATCATTCAGATCTCTCCAAACATTGTTGTAGAATAACCACCAGTCTTTGGCCGGGAAAATCAGACAGGGTTCCTGCGATGTAAAATCATCTTCTATATCCACAGCGTAGAGTTTCACGATCCGCATCACTTTGTCAAACACATATCGCCCCATACGGTTACCAGACATTGAGAAATCACGAGACATCTTGTTCATATCTTCATGGAGAAACTTTGTTAAGCTAACTCCTTGTTTTTTCCTCGGTGCAAAAGTCAGCTCCTTTCTCATTTCAACAGGTCCTCTTGTCGGAGAAATACACATCACCCTTCTAGCGGTTTTAGGAGTTTTTGGGGCAGCAGCAGCCATTGCAACAGGAGAGTACAGAACGTATTCTATGTTTAATTACTATATTCTAAAACCATGTTTAAAACCTTTCAAGGCTGTAGGCGGGTCTTAGGCGCTAGCAAAAGGTCTGGAAGAAGCAAACACCATAAAACACCAGGGAAGCGGATGAGATAAAACATCATAAAAACACTCAGAAATACAATTAAAGTCAAATCTAACATCTGTTTTTGATCTTTTGATTTACACAAACACTGTCATGTCACTCAGAGCTGACAGACCCTGGTCACATGGCAGTCAGAGTGACAGACAGGTCATAAACACATAAATTCACTCATAAATCTAATCATACACACACTAGACATGTGTCTAACTGTCCATCAACAATGACAGAGTCAAAAATACGCTCATAAATCCAGTCATAAATCAGGCCATAAATCATATTTGATACGTTAGGTGCCTGTAGGTACTACTAGCGTCCTTTTATACTGTGGTCGCACCGGTAATGACGCACAGGCAGCGACGAGTCCCGTCGGATATGACGTCATAGGCTGTCGCCGGCCAACATTGTTGTCGTTTTTGTATGTAGGCTTCAGACACGGGTCACTGAGAAGGCATTCCACGGGTCACTGAGATAGCGACCTCTAGAGCAGATGTCCCCAACCACTTGGTCGCGACCCACTACCGGGCTGTGGAAGAATTTCTACCAGGTAGCGAGAACGTTCTGGGGAAAATTTTTATAGATATGATGCTCTCTGTTATTTATTGTGGGCAATTAATTGTTTTAATTATTCTGTACTTTCCTTGTATGCGATTGATATGGAGTAGCAATTTGACTTCATGTTAAATTAGCAATTAAAAGATTGCTCTGATCTGTCATATATAGCCTATTAGGGCTTAAACGGATTGCAGTTGATCTGTGATATGTATGGACCAGATCTAGACCCAACCGTTCGGCGTGTGATTCGCAGAGTAATATGCCAGTTTACACGTTCAAGCTATTTAAAACCACAAGAAGAAGAAACCAAACAGAACTCAATTCATTACTTACGTGCTGTTCTTGCGCACAAAGACGTGTTTCAGACAGCACGGCAAACCGAGTTTATTCCTCTTTCACGTCTCCCTGTGTTTAAGATACATAGCTACGCTTGGGGGTTACGTCACAATATTGGAAATATTTGTTTTAAACCACGAAGGTGAGAAAATGTATATCAAACAAGCAACATGCAAACTTTGCACAATAGTTGAAGGTAGTAGTTGCCGGTAAAGGTCTTAACTTCAGTCAATTCACTATACAGAAAGTGAAAGTAAGAAAACTTACAAAGAGTTCTTAATGCTGCATTAACGGTGCATATTCTTTCAGAGACGACAAGAGACAAATCTAATTCAACATATGCTGATAACGGTGTATAACTGACTAAAATTAATCCCCCCCCATCCACCCATCTTTTGGTCACCCTACTTCAGTGGTTCCCAACCATGTTCCTGGAGGCCCCCCCAACACTGCACATTTTGTCTGACACACCCATTTCAGGTCTTGGAGTCTCTACTAACGAGCTGATGATCTGAATCACGTGTGTTTGATTAAGGAGACAAGGAAAACATTTAGGCCCCGTTTACACGAAGGGAAGACGCAGATATTTCCCTGCGGTTTGGCCTCTCATTTACACGAAAACCCCGTTTTTATCACAGAAAACGATTATTTCTAAAAACTCCGGCCAAAGTGGAGATTTCTGATAACGCCGGTTATGTGTTGCCGTGTCAACTGGGAGAAACGGGGTTTTAGGTTCTCAAACGTCACATTATGCGCCAGAAAATGCTTAACGTCATGTGAGCGCCCTATTTACAGTTTGTTTGGCTACGGATCAACGTCGATTCTGAGGATTTTGATTGGCTTGCATGGCTTTATTCTTTTCCCTATACTGCCACCCATAGGTTTGGCATAGTTATTATGGCGCTCGACGGCGTATTTATGCGGGTTGATATAAATGACAAGTTTTTTGAAAACGATGTTGTGTGCACAATGTCATTATTGAAAACGGAGGGGAGGAAATATTCGTTTCTCTAAATACCCGGCTATGTGTAAATGTGGCCACAGTGAAGGAGAAAACTCCAGACTCTAGTCCAGGCATGTCCCTGCAGAGTTTAGCTCCAACTCTGATTAAACACACCTGAACAAGCTAATCAGTGTCTTCAGGTGTACTTGAAGGCTACAAATAGGTGAGTTCTATCAGGGTTGGAGCTAAACTCTGAAGGGACACCTCCAGGACCGAGTTTGCCCATGCCTGCTCTAGTCTCTCCAGCAGCTTCAAACTGGCTGGCTTTTGAAAACAAAGCTTGTGGTGATGGAGCAAATCAGAAGAGACATTTACTCAGTAGGGCTGATTGACGTCAGGTGCCACTACTAATCCTGTGAGAGTGAAAGCAAAGCAGACAAGCAAACACATGTAACATTCACAATACCACATCCTGAGACGCAACACGGATGACTCGGTGTCATCTCGAACAGAGGTAAAAATTCTTTAATATTTTGATGTACATTTTTATGTTTTTTTTTCTTGATTAAAAAAAAATATATAAAAATCTTTCAGCAGAGCTACTCATCCTCTGACAATAACCCAAACAGAAGAGAAAAGCAGCAGCACATCACAAAGCACAATAATACAAAAACCATCTAATCCTCATTTACGGACAGGTTGGCGTCTTCTAAAATTAAACTGTGCTCTGGAGGTTTTGCTAAAGAAAAAGTAAATAAGTGGACCTAAGGAGGCATTTAGTGCTGCAAGTAGGATGGTGAGCTCCTTTAGGATATCAAATGCCGCACGTCCTGATTTTGCTGAGTTAGATGTGTTCCTGGGTCAACATATTTTGTTGGAACAACATTTTAATCCAAAAATATAATCTTGACCACATTCCTACACCTAAACCTAACCTTACCCATGAGTAGTCCCTAAAATCAGAGGAAGTGATAGATGAATAACACTGATGTACAAGCACCAAAGACTGATTGTAAGCCTAAACTTCACAAAAACTATAAACTGTTTTTTTTCAAATCTGATTGGTCAATTATCATGTTGTTCCAGGGTCAACAAAGATGTTGACCCAGGAACATGTCGTACTTGGTAAAATCAGGTTCTGCATCAAATGCCTGGACTGCTGTACAATCACTCAGCAGGTGTCTGATGAACATGTAAGGCAGTCTCATCAGGTGATAGGGAACAAAGCACACACAGAAAATGACCACTAGCACTAGCATGTTGTGCTTAGACCTTTTGAATGTTTGGCTTCCAAAACTGACCTGTGAAGAGAGCTGAACTTCTCTGAGCTTTTGATGAGCTTCCAGTATAGCACAATCAGCGATATCAGGACAAAAATGAAGCACACAAAAATTAAGTGGATAATTTTGTTCAAAGTGAGCTGGGATCTGTACTGGAATTCACAGGTTAAACATTAGGAATCTGACCCCAGAAGTTCCCTAGAAAAGGGGATCAAGTAGATGGAAGCCATGGTTAACAAGCATAGCCAAGTTGCTGCAGAAATGTAGCAGGCAGTATTAACCATCTGCAGAGCATGAGTCTCCATTGGCCGGACAATCTTTAGGTACCTGAAAAAAATATATATTTATTTATATGCAATCATGAACACAAACTGTATAATATAAGCTTTGTGGTATATTACTATAGGGACTGTCCCCCTGGAGTGTCATTAGTTTGAACTTGGGGAGAACTTGATTAAGTCACAATTTTTTCATGAATCAAACCCTTTTCGGTTTGAGTCACTTTTAAATGGAGGTGGATTTTTACCAATACCAAATACTAGGTTTTGACCACACTGGTGATAACCAATTAAATCAACCAAAAGTTTTAAAATGGATACTTAAAGGGGTAGTTCACCAAAAAAATAATTCACAAAAAATATGCAAAGAAAACAAAAATAGCAGCTATATTCAACAATTCTGCTCATAAACAACGTGCAGTGCATGCGTGTTACTGTATACAGCATGTCAACAGCACCCCACACTTCATGGTACTCTTGGTTGAATGTGGTATGGTTGAACCACTGATGTCACATGGACTATTTTACTGATGTCCTTATTACACTTCTAGGTCTGGGAAAATTTCAGCTGCATTGCTGTCTATGGAGACTCAGAAAGATGAACTAAGGCCAAGTTTGGAACGACATGACAGCGAGTAATTCATGTCAGAATTTTCATTTTTAGGTGAACTATCACTTTAATGAAAACTAAAATAGTGCTGTACTTTTTAAAAAAAAAAAAAAAAAAAAAACGGAACCATTACTTTTAAAGTGTAATTAATATTAAATATACATTGATCGAAATGTCGGTGCATAGTTTATTAGCCTATGTTAACAGATGCAACGGACAGATGGATGGAACAACTTTTTTTAAACCTTAGTTAACGTTATACAGTAAATGCACTCTTATTGTAAAGTGTTACCATGTCATATAAAACCAAACAATCATGCTTAAAGATGGCCAAGGCCAAAGTTCATAAATAAACAAAGTGGTGTTGATGAGTTTGAAGTTCGTGTTTGAAAAACAGAGCAAAACAGAAAAAGTGCAATCTATATTACAGCTCTCTACATGAAGCATGTTTAATGGCATGCTTCTGTTGCAAGCAAAAATGCAGGTAACAATAAGCCATTTATTGGTCTTAAGCTTTTCTTCTGCATAGATCAGCTCTTCATTCAGCACGGTTTTTCACTTCCTGGGACAAGGAGTTGGATAGTATGCTGAAATCTATCAGATCTTTTTTCAGTACATCTTTATACCTCCTTTTGGGCCATCCAGCAATATGGACACCCTTGTTGAGCATATTGTACAGTGTTGCATGAAGAATGCAGGAGGGGGGGATGCTACAGTAGTAACATGACCAGCCCACATGAATGAATTTTAGGTTGGAAAGAAAAAAAAAAAAAAATTAAATTTGCCAAGTATGGTAACCCATACTCAGCATTTGTGCTCTGCATTGAACCCATCCAAGAGCACACGCACACACACACACACACAGCAGTGAGTAGTGAACACACATCCGGAGCAGTGGGCAGCCATTTGCTTCAGTGCCCAGGGAGCAATTGGGAGTTCAGTTTGAGGGTGTAATAGAGCGCTGGCCATTTACTCCCCCCACCTACAACTCCTGCCTGTACTGAGACTCAAACTCACAATCTTCTGGTTACAAGTCCAACTCTATAACCGTTAGGCCACAACTGCCCCCTTGACCCAAAAAACCAATTTAATATGCACAGAAAAGTAAAATTAGAGAAAAGTTTTTCACTTTTTAGCACTTTAAATAGATCCTCATTTCACATTTTATCCCTCCGGGTCTTACAAAGCATAAACCTGAGGCATCTAGTGTGAAAAGCACTTAGACGACTCTCTTGATACCTGTAGGTAGACCAGCATTCAGCACCATATAACAGGATGCTCAGAATAAATGCTTTATACTTTCATACATTACTTTGACAGATAGATGCTTATTCTGTCACACACAATTTGTCACATGCTCAACCAGATGGTATTGCGAGTCATGGTAGATGCAAGATAAGTGAACTTTACCACATCATCAAGAAATACAAAGTTATGGCATGAAACTTTAAATGGTGCAGTTCAATAGGTCTAACTCAATCTGACATAATGACATCAATATCACATGGCACAGCTGATTAGTTCTCCTCTGTATTGGTAGCCAATGAGCTCACTGCTCAACATTCAAATATATGACTAGCGCTTGCTGTAGCAGTTGTAGCGTACTTCAGAAACAGCTTAATGGGGAGTCAGATGTGGGGCCCGTCAAAGTAATGCTTTGGGAGTTAACGATATTCCATATAAATACCTGCATACCTGTTTGCAGCAATAAGGTCCATGAAGATAATGCTTGCATACATGTTTATATAGAATGCTGGTGCTCCAAAGCTGCAGTAAATATTATTCAGTATCTCTGCATTTTTGGCATAGTCAGCAATGTGCGAAGGTAAACAAAGGCAAAGAAAGAAGTCAGATGCAACTAGGTACTTCATGTAGACTGTGACACTGGACTGAATGTTCTGACTAGAACAGAAATACACCCGCATCATGATGCAGTTCAGCACCAGATTGAAGAGAAACATTAGTGAATATGCAATTATAAAACCCTCTTTAATAGGGAATGTACAAAGAGCTTGTGTTGTGTTAGTTGTGCTTGGTTTTATGGTGAAAATGGTGAAAATTGTACAGTTGGTTGCAGGTACTTCAGACACCATCTATATAAGCAAAAACCAAAAAAAAAAAAAACATATGAATTTTTAACTACATGAATGGTTGAATGACACCTAGGGGTTATATATATATATATATATATATATATATATATATATATATATATATATATATATATATATATATATATATATATATATATATATATATATATATATATATATATAGCTAACCACACCCCGGTCATCCGGGTATTAATTTGCTCACTTGTTTTGTTCTGAGGAGTCAAGAAAGCATCTCAGCTCATTCAGTGGCAGTCTAGAGTTGTGGCATTAGAGGCACAACATCTCTGTTCTCTCCATCAGGGAACAAGGGTTACCATCCGTAACAGAGACATTCCCTTTCGGCCAGTCACTTTTTTCGGTCAGAACTTTTTTCAAAGTTCCGAAACTAGGGGTCCCAATACTAAGAGCCACAATGGCGATGCAGAGGCAAGTGTGTCACAAACAAATAAACCTAGATAAACTAGAAGCATATTATTCTGCTTAGAAATACTCACTGGCTGGTGAACTTGGTTGTTGGGAAGCGTTCGCTTCATAAAGTGAGAAAAGAACAGTTTGGAGACCAAATCCTATCCAAAGGGAAGTGATGTGAAGATACAATCTTTGGACTTATTAGAAGGAAGTGCTACTGTACATGGCTTACTGTACATAGCTTCAAAGTGGACAAAGAGCTGTTAAGTCGATCTGAAACTCTCTGTGCGCTCCAAATAGATGTGCAGGGCATGCACCAGGCACAACAGAGGCATGTCTAGGTCTCCCTCATCAGGAGGGATAGCCTGCAGGGCAGTATTGGGAACCTTAGGCACATATCTAGGCCAGGGGCCTCATGTATAAAACTTTGCGTAGATTTCATCCTTAAAGTGTGCGTACGCACATAAGGCAGAATTTGCGTACGCACAAAAGTTTTCCGATTTATAAAACCGTACGTACGCCAGAACCTGCGCAAGGTTCACTTTATAAATCACAATTATCTGAATATTGTGCGCAGGTGCACGTGCTTATAGCTTACCCCAATCTCCTCCCGAAATAACCATATTTGGAGGTTAAGACCGCCTATTTTGAATATGTATGATCTCCCTGCATATTAATACGACCGATAATTGTCATTGATCTGTTTGGCTAAAAATGGAAGAACAGAAACGAAAAGCAAAAAAAAGAAACTTCACCGACTGCGAGATGGAGGTACTGCTGTCTGAGGTGGAGGGCCGAAAAAAAGTTTTATTTGGTGGGCTCTCTGCGGGCATTTCAAATAAAAGAAAGATATTAGAATGGGAGCAAGTAACAGAAGCAGTCAATGCTGTTACCTCGGTGCCTCGCACAGTCCAAGAGACAAAAAAAAAATGGTCTGACTTAAAAGTAGTCGTAAAAAAAAGAATATGTGCACACAGGCGCAGTGTCGTAACAACTGGTGGTGGTCAAGGAATCACTGACCTCTCAGCCTTTGATGCAAGGGTGGGTGCGATTATAGGGGAAACAGGATTAAGTGGAGTTCTTCCAGAATTCCAAGGTGATACGGATGTGATTTGCGGTGACGATGGTAAGTAATTGATTTATCTACACATTATATAATTTTTTGTCTGTTTAAAATTCTGCTTTTTTATTGTGGATAATTCAAATCAACCAATTAAAATTCCGTGGAAGTGGAAAGTCCTAAAATATCCAAGTGACAAATCTAGCAATAGATGCAGCTGCCCTTAAAATATATGTTTATTAAAATAGTCGATTTTCCTGTTTATTCATATGCAAAAAATGTAACTTAAAAAGACAAAAGCAAGGCATCAAGTGCACATTTTATTTCACACATTTACAGATATGCAATACAACCTTTATTTAATTAAACGTTTTTTAATGATTAAAGGAAAAGTTAATCCTGGAATGCCTTCAGGTCCAAGTGGGGTAGACAAGGGATGTAGGCTTAGATCCTACGTGCCACAGCCGCCGCCATCCTGTGTGCCTCCACCACCATCCTGTGTGCCACCACCGGCATCTTGTGTGCCTCCACCACCGTCCTGTGTGCCACCACCGGCATCTTGTGTGCCTCCACCACCGTCCTGTGTGCCACCACCGGCATCTTGTGTGCCTCCACCACCGTCCTGTGTGCCACCACCGGCATCTTGTGTGCCTCCACCACCGTCCTGTGTGCCACCACCGGCATCTTGTGTGCCTCCACCAACGTCCAGTGTGCCACCATCATCAAATGCCCAAGCAACCCCATCCTGTGCGCAATCCAGTGCATCATCATCATCATCATCATCATCATCATCATCCTTTGTGCCACCACCGAGCGCTGGTAACTCAAGGCGTGTACTGACGGAAGAAGTCATGCAGACCCAACGTCACATGGTTCATGCTGTTAATGCGGTGTGTTCCGAACTGAAAGAAATAAAAACTATTTTGTCAGAAATAAGTGGTTCACTTAAAGAACTTGTGAAAAAATAAAAAGTTTGAATTCACTTGCCTTTTTACATTCCATTTATTACATTTATACGCCGCTGTATTGCCATAGCATTATGCACTGCATTAGGAGGGCCAGGGTCGGGTTCATTATCTTCAGTATGGGCGTTCGATGGAACAGGTATACCATTCTTTTGAGCAATGTTGTGCAACACTGCGCAAGCCACCACAATGCGGCAAACCTTTGTAGGGCTGTACAATACTGTGCCACCAGACGTATCCAAGCACCTCCAGCGTCCTTTTAGCAGACCAATAGTGCGTTCGACCACTGAACGCGTCCGGCAATGCTTCTCGTTATAACGCCGTTCTTGTTCAGTTTGGGGTCTAGTTAGTGGAGTTAGCAGCCATGTTCTAAGGGGATAACCACTGTCTCCTGAGAGGTTAAACATTTACAATTTTTTTTTAAGAAAATATAACAAAACAATGAATGTAAATACAATGGGACAATTAATATAACATTTCAAGTGCTAGGCAGAGGTAACAATTATAAACAATATTATAAGAATACTGTAAAGAAAGTACATGCTTGTAAAATAGCCTACAGATAGCTTTTTTTTTTTTCCAGGGCAATACTGATTCAATATAACATTTCACTTAATTTTTAAATGCTATAAAACATGTTTTGTTTCCTGAAAATTTGCATTGATTAATGTGAAATTTTGCTTTAAAAAAATATTAAAATAAGTGTGGGTTTGTTTATCATTGGAGATTATAATTATACCTAAAAGAAAAAAAACATTTTAAAAGGTATGCTTTAAACACATTTGCATCTTTACTCAATTACAATTACATGCGCATTCCTGCCGACTTACCAAGAAGCCATCCATCACGCACAGCTCCTGTTTGCAGTCTGTTCCCTACACTGCTGTTGGACAAAATGTAGGAATCATGAGTTGACCCAGGCCATCTCGCAACTACATTTGTCAGAGACATATGTGCATCACATATGATCTGCACGTTCAAAGAATGAAAATGTTTTCGGTTAACAAAAGCAAATTCATTCTCAGATGGTGCCTTTATTGCAACATGAGTGCAGTCAATAGCACCGATTACATTGGGAAAACCGGCGATTGTTGCAAATTGCATTTTGATGTTGGCCTGTTCAGCTTGCGTGTAAGGAAAACGGATGTATCGGGGTGCCATCCCCACTATGGCATCCCATACATATGGCATGACACGGCTCAGGGATGACTGCGACATACCCGATCGGTCTGCCAACTCTCGCTGGAAAGTACCAGTGGCCAAGTGGCCTAATGTGGTCAATACTTGTACAGGAACACACAGCGCGTGGTTTCTCCGCGAGGGTCTTTCCAATACTGGCCGTAATTCAGAACACAATTCCAAGAGGATGGCTCTTGGGAATCGAAATCGGCTCATGAGCCAATCATCATCATGAGCAAGGAAATCTTCACGGTCTCTGAAAACACGCTCCCTCCGTAGAGCGTCATTAGCAAGGTCTTCTAACAGCGCTAGAGCATCCATTATGATGATATGTTATATACGCACATACCTTTTTATAGCCCATTCATTAAAAAAAAATAGTAAATTCAAAGTATTTGCACCTGGTTAAGAATGCTGATAATGATAATTCAGGTTGATGCAATTTGATTTATTGGGTAATGTAATAGGATAATTTAGAAGTTTTTCATTTTAAATAGTTATTGCTATTTGGGCCAGTTTGTGTCGCCAAAACACATACTCGTCTAAAAGAGTGCGTACGCACGGTCAAGAGCATCCTTACGGTGCGCACTTATTTACGCCAAGTTTATTTTTTATAAATCCCGATATGTGCGTGGAAAAATGCGTACGCATATTTCTATGCCCATTTTGTGCGTACGCAACGTTTATACATCAGGCCCCTGGTCTTTGGAAAACATGAGAGTCTGTCAGCTCGGTTTCTAGGCACATTTGGTTGACAGAAGGCAGTCAGGAAGGCCATCTTGAAAAAGAGGGCACTAAGCTCAACTGACTGAAGTGGCTCAAAATTCTCTCTCTGTAAGGTTGACACACTGCTTTGAGACAATCTGTATTGTATAAAATGTTATATAAATAAAGGTGACTTAACTTGACATCTGTATAGGTCCTCCCCTTTGAAAGAACAAAATCGGCTAGTTCGGGATGTATAGGTCTGGGCGCGGGTGCCAGATTGTGCCCTGTCCCTAAGAGGGTCCTTCCTCAGGGAAATCTGCCAGGAGGAGCTGATGCCAAAAGCATGAGCTTTGCGAACCAGGGCCCATATTTATGACAATTCTTAGTGCAAAGAGTTGCTCCTAGCGACAAAATTCTAAGAAAATTTTTAGAAATGTGAGTGTTTCCTCTTAAAATTCAAGAAAAGATCATAGTAAAGAAAAAAGTAATTCAGAAAGCATCTTAACCTTTGAAAGAGGTCTTAAGGTCCAAAATTGCTAGGAGTACAGACAAGGACTTTTAAGAGGCTTATCAGTTTCTTTAGCAGTGGAGTAAATTGACAAAACTTGAAGAGGGAAAAGAAATATGTTGCACACAATGCATGACAGTGAGTTAATAAGACGCTACACATTAGATTGTGCAGGGATCATGTTTGTGACTGATTTTCTTAGATACATGCTAACATCTTTGACAGCACAGAAACGTCATAGTGCCAGAAATGGAAGTTATCACTACATAAATTACTGTGCCAGCCAGTATCCATCCAGTCAACATGCTTCAGCTGAGTATAATCCATTTATTTCCATTTGTTGATTCCACTCTGACAAGGGAACCTACCGCTATGCGGTTGGACAATTGTTTGTATTAACTGACAGGCATCTTAGGCTAACTACTACATCCCTTTAAGCAGGACCCTACAGGTATTATTTAGGTGCAGTGACTGGTATGTAACACTAGCTTAAGGACAAAATGTATATGGCAATCACAACAATAAATTTTACATATGTTCTATTCAATTCGAAAAACAATTAAAGCAAAATTAAGATGGCTTTAACAATTACATTAACATTTGGCAACATTTCATAAGCATATCAGCGGACATTTGAATAAGAGACTGTGAAAAAGGACTCGGAGAACTGCATATTTTTGAATATTGTATGCTTTGTTTCTTGTAGTTTTCACTGTGTCTGCTGAAAAGAGGGAGAGAGAAAATAAAGAGAGAGACAAATAAACAGCAAAGACATCAGTACGAAGCGTGGTTATCTCTTTAGACCAGTGCAGCTACAGGCTGTGTCATAGCTAGCAATGGGGTCAGCCCCACCTCTTCACTAAGATTCCTGTTGCTCTTAGATTGGTCCTGAATCACTCTTAAGCCAAGACTCCTATGTAAGAATTTTTAAGCTAAATTAGGAGCTTTCTGAGCCCAGGTCTTGTCTGGCCAATACGGCACCACTATCACGGCTTGTTCAAAATCCTCCCTGGCACTGCACAGAGTCTATGGCCCCAGACCAGCTGTGCACTAGTGTGTCTGTGCCAAGGGGGACCTCAGGCAAGGAATGCCACAGTGGGCAATGGGAGGATTCTTCAGGCCTATGTGTGCCTAACCGAATCAACTCCAAATTATCTGAACTCTTTGCATGATCGATATCCCCTGTAATTTGAGTCGCCCACAGAGACCTGATTCTTTGCAGGCTACACAGATGGCAAGCGAGTTTCTTAGTAGCCTGATGACAAGCTGCCGGTGCCACTTTCCTACAAGTGGATTGCCAGTGGCAGGCGGTTAGTGGATGCTGTGTGCCGCCCCCCTAGACGATTTTTTTCCAGCCCTGGCAACCGGGCCGGCGCGTAGAGGAAGCCCCGCGGGGACAGGTGGCATCGTCGCCCTGGTCCTGCGCCCCCCGGGGAATGGCCTCCTTTTTTTGTGTGTTTCACCACAATCTCAAGGTTTGCCACAAGGTGGCACATTGGCGACCACAGACCCCTGCGGGAGCTGTGTCAAGTAAGTTGCAAGTGGGCATCCACAGGAAGCCTAAACATCCCACGAACAGCCTGCCGGCCCGGCGGCTCCCCGTTGGCCCGTCCGAGCCCCGCCCAAGCCCTGCCCAACGACCACGAACAGCCTGTTTGCCCCCCTAACCACCTGTGTGACCACGAAAAATGTTAAATGTACATTAGAACTCATCACTATTATAAATAGCTTATTTGACAGGACCTCCACAAGCTGTATGTGGACAATACCTTAATAAGTCATATAATAAGTTATAAAGTTTATAATAAATGTATTATGCAAAAGATACAGTATTACACTCAGGAAACACTGCACGACAGGTTAATGTACATTACAACTCATCAATACTCATATTTTCCTTAAAAAATGGTTTGTCTACACAAAGCCTGTGGAGGCCCTGTCAAATAAGTTACAAGTGTCATGCACCATGCGGCGAAAATCCAATGTGAAATCCAACGTGAAGACCACCTGTAACTTATTTGTCAGGACTTCCACAGGCTGTCTGTAGACGATGCCTTAATAAATCATAATTGAAGTTTATAATAATTTTATTATGCAAAACACACAGTACTTCACTCAGGAAACAACGTCTGATAAGTTCATATACATTACAACTCATCAATATTCATATTTACCTTAAAAAACATTTGTCCACAGGAAGCCTGTGGAGGCCCTGTCAAATAAGTTATAGTTGTCACTTGACCAGCCATAACTTATTTGACAGGGCCTCCACATGCTGTCTGTGGACAATGTATTAATAAGTCATTATTCATAAATTTATGATTTTATACATGACTTACTTTAGACTGCACTCCACTTTTAGGTAAGTGCAGAGTAAATTACTTTAAAATTACCTGCATTTTCGAGTAAGTATAGAGTAAATTACTTTAACCCTTTAACTGTCACTCCCATTTTTGAACACTGACATAAAAATGTGCTATCCAGACTTAAATTATTATAATTCATGAATGAAAACATTTTGTAATATGATTTTGATGTATGTTTTCCGTGGTAATGCAATGTCTGATTTTAAAATGCCTTTCAAAGGATGAATTTTGAGATTTAAAGTTTTGAACTCATTTCTGATCATTTCTTATGATTTCTAAGGTGTGATGGGGAAAAAGGCAATGAAGAAAGTCTTTTGTGACAAAGGTCAGAACTCATGTTATGATGTAGATTTTTTTAAGTTGCACTCTTGACATATATTAATCTATTACTTTTCCTACATAATTTGTAACACAAAAATATGGTAAAATATCTACTTAGGAGTCTTAGACCTTTCCAACAATGTATAGTTTGTCATGATTAGATTAGGATTTATTTGTAATATGGTGAAGTAAAAGGTGTCCCACAGGGTGGACTGTGACAGTTAAAGGGTTAAAATGCCCTGCATTTTCAGATAAGTGTACAGAAAATTACTTTAAAATGCATTCCATTTTCAAGGAATTGTACAGTGAAAATTGAACTAAGTCTTTCCAAACCATGTGTGAAGGACCGTCATTCAAGCCCAGTCTACAAACGTCTTCACATCTCCTAGCCCGTGTGCTTGTGTGCTAATTTGCATTGCCAAGATGCCTGTGGAGACATGTCCACTGAGCATGTGGATGTAAGGCCATCTCAGCCAGCAACTGCTGCAGGCCACAACAATGCACAAGGAGGCAACGGTGGGATGTGGCAAGTTTTCTAACCGACTCAACCGCCATATTCGCACCCATAGCGAAATCTCAGCAGTGGCTCAGGACGACGCAATCCTCCGATGCCAAAGGCAAGTGGTCATCAGCAAGCTGACCGCCCTGAGGGCCTCCAACCCAGCCGTCCCAATGGCTTCCACCCTGCACCTGGAGGAGCACCAGCACCTAGAGGAACCCAACATACCACCTGACCGAGAGGAGCTAGAGGAAGAGGAGTGCAGCAACCCAGGCTGTAAGCGTCAAAAAGAATTCCTCAGATCCCAGGTGGCGGACCTCAACAAGCAGATAGACATTCTCTGCGCAAGAAGAGAGGCATTGCCCTGCACCGGACTTCGATGAGAGCCAAGAAGGAGGTTCGGGTCATCAGCATGTCCACCCACTTAAAGTGCCGGACCCAGGTGATGCAGGCCATCCTGGAGTTATTAAGTAAGTAGTCTTACCTTTGCTTTGACTCAGTGTACTTAACTGCTGTTGACCGTAGATCGGAACCCTGATGTTGCCCTCTCTCTTGTCCATAGCTCTCCTGGAAAACAACCCAACACAAAAAGTGCAGTGGCAGTTTTATGGGCACTTTGCAGCACTGCTGACTTCAGTCTACGGCCACAGAGGGGGAGTGTGTCAGAATATCACAATCCAGGAGGTGCTGGCGGCCCAGAAATGTACCTCGCAAAAAGCTTATCTCATTAATGTGAGCATCTGACTTGCTTTTCATACCTCTACTTGATTTGTTTGTCGCCTCTTCTGAGTGGCTTGTGTATTTTCTGGTGTGTCCATAGGTGACCAGCCACAAGACAAATCAGGCATTCGGCCCAGCCCAAATTGTCCTGACGGAGGAGGAGCACGGGTGGGTGCAAAGATTCCTCCGGCTAAAAGACCAGCTACCATGCGGGACCAACGCAAAATACTTGTTTTTTACCTCCATGCTGAACCCCTTCAAAAATGTAAATAATTATTTCCAGGAAGCGTGGAAATCCATGGGCCTGCCCGGCTGACCCACCTTCACTGATGTTCGGACCTCCATTGCCAGCCATGTAAGTAACTCGTAACAAAATCATTATGAACACAAATGATGATCTATTAATGTGTTGTCTACTATTCACTTGACCACCTGTGACTTATTTGACGGGGTCTCCACAGGCTTTTCATGGGCAGTCCATTTTTTAGCTAATTATAAATGAGTTGTAATGTATGTGAACTTGTCACACTGTGTTTCCTGTGTGTAGTACTGTGTGTTTTACATAATAAAGTCATCAAAATCATAAATTCTGACCTATTAATGCAGTTTCCACAGAAAGCCTGTGAAGGCCCCGTCAAATAAGTTACACGTGTCACTTGAGCACCTGTAACTTATTTGATGGGGCCTCCACAGGCTTTCTGTGGACAGACTATTTTTAAGATAATTATGAATACTCATAAGTTGTAACATGCATTAACCTGTTATGTTATGTTCACTGTATGCTGTACTGAATGCTTGGTAGCCTTCAGATTGGCGGTTGTTTTACTCTCTTTCTCTGTCTTTCCAGGACAAGTTCACACACACACCAGCGAAGACCGCCTCAAAATATCCAAATTTGTGTCACAACGTCAGACAAATTTTATGTAACAAACTTGTCTGCCCAGCAGGGGATGGAGCACCGCAGGCTCTTTGAGTCTGCCCTGGAGGGTCCTGAGCAAAGCCCAACCAAGTAACCAACACCTATGAAAGCGGCCTGCAAAAGAGCACATAATCCAAAAAGCCTCTATCTGCAATCTTGAGAACTCTTGTCAGGGAGCACCACTCCACAGTAGATGGAGGTCCGATACCAAGAGTCTGGGACATCCAGTGCTGAGTCAATTGAGGTAAACTGACATCCTGTAAGCAGATTAAGCCTACTTTGTTAGTTTTGCGTGATCATGATCAATTTCTCACCATGTCGTTTTTTCTCTATTGAAACCGTGAAACAGAGATCCCTGAGGAGGCTGGTCAAGGCGAGGTGGAAGGAGGGCCGGAAGGAGAGGGTGGAGGAGGGGCGGAAGCGGAAGGAGGAGCAGAGGGAGGAGTGGGAGATGGAGCCCAAGTGACTGCTGAGACATTATCCACCCCCCTGTAAATAGTACCCAACCAGAAAAGGAAAACTTAAAGTGGTGATTACACCAACTAAGTCTTTTCTATCTAGCAATGTGGCCTACAAAAACATCTCCCCTCTAAAAGTGAAAAAAAGCTAATTTTTCAGCAGGCTTACCCACTTTATTGGGGATGAGCCGTCAAAGAAAAACCTCCAAAATTTGTAAAAAAAAGCCATGGAGAAGCGCTGCAAAAAGAAATAGACTATCTGATCCAATGTATATAGTAGTTCTGAGTGTGTGTTTTTGTGTGTGCGCGTGTGCGTAATCTTCATAAATCTTTAATAGTTCAGTGTTTGTGTGTTCTTTTTTGGTATTTTGCTAAAGCTTTATTATATTGATTTGTGATTTTCAACAAACTTCTTGTCTGTCATTTTCCCCCCACACATTTTAGTGATAATTAACACTTGTTAATTTGAAATTTAACTTAAATAAGTGAAATTAGTTTAAGTTTGAATTATTTTCATTATCAAGATAACATAAAAAAAAAAATGCATGTAATTAATATGTAACTATTCATAAAATCATTGCAATCACAAATTATAACTTGTTAATGCATTAGCCACAGAAAGCCTGTGGAGGTCCTGTCAAATAAGTTACAGGTGTCACTTACTGATAATGAAATTTGCATGTGTTAGAAACATGATTCAAAAATGTTAGCAGAAATTCACACTTATGTGAAGGGGCCACCTGTAACTTATTTGACAGGACCTCCACAGGCTGTCTGTGGACAATGCATTAATAAAGTCATTATTCATAAATGCAATGATTTTATTGAGAAATAACTACAGTATAGTGCTCAGGAAACGCCATCAAGCAGTTTAATGTGCATTGGAGCTCATAAAATAGTTAAATTTGCATAAAAATGCACTGTCCACGAAAAGCCTGTGGAGGCCCTGTCAAATAAGTTACAGGTGTGATGCACCATATGTGGTGAAATACCAACTTGAATCCAACGTGAAATCCAACATGAAGACCACCTGTAACTTATTTGACAGGACCTCCACAGGCTGTCTGTGGACAACGCATTAATAAGTCATATTTCATTAATACAATGATTTTATTCAGCAATGCCTACAGTACAGTGCGCAGGAAACACCGTCAGGCAGGTTCATGTATGTTGGAGCATGTAAAATGGCTTAATTGGCATAAAAACGCACTGTCCGTGGAAAGCCTGTGGAGGCCCCGTCAAATAAGTTGCACGTGGGCACTTCCTGCGATCCCACGTGCAACTTATTTGACTGGGGCCTACACAATGGCATAAGTTGCACATGTCAGTGGCTCCCGTTCAGCCCCTGGGGACCCGAGGGGCCTCGAATTTCACAGGAAGTTGCATCACTCGGCACTTGACGAGATACCGAGAGGGCTAGGTCGGGAGAAAATACATTTCTTTGTTCCTCATAAAACTCTGTCTTACACAGATCTCTGTGGGGGAAGGGCCTGTGGAGTAGTTATTTTCTCTGTACCTAATTTGCTCAGGAAGCATCTAGGGCCACGAAACTCCGGGGCCTGATTCGGGGGGCCCTGGCGGTCCCCTGCCCCTTTCTGTCCCAACGTCCAGAAAACACCTGAAAATTAATGGGATAAGTTACACGCGTCAGCCGCCCCCATTTGGCCCCCTAACTTCACGTGCTGGTAGCCTAGGGGCCCTTGAGTATCATATTAAGCGGACGGGTGTCTACCCTGAACGCAAAGTAGTTTGTGCACATTTGGAAAAAAAAAAATAAAAGAAATCTCACACAGGCCTCTTCCTCAGGTATCCTTTAAGACCCTCTTGAATGAACTTAAGTGCCCTGCCCTGGTGTGAAAAGTTTATTTGAACTGCAGAAACTAAATGCTTAGAAGTGATCTAGAATTCAAAAATTCTGGCAAAAAAAAAAAAAAAAAAAAACACACACACACACACCTCACAACAAGTCTTCAAACTCATCCAGTAACTTTACCAGAAGACAAATACTGTCCCTCAAAGCACATCCCTGAGGCCTTGTACCAGGATGGAAGGCAGCTGCGGTGACTCACATTCTTTTCTAACAGACTGTGAGTCACAAGTACAATGTGACTATGGCCATGTCACAGGAAAGACATGAACCATCCACAAAGGGTGGTTGAGTGTGGGCATGGCCCAATCACTGAACACAGTGATCATGCTGGTCAGAAAACAAGATGCAAAAAACGCAACCAGAAGGACACAGATAGAGAGGCATGGCGAACAATACACAGTGCAATTGTGAACACTCTTAGAGAAATTTGCTCTCACAAATTTCCACTGAAGCACTCAGAGATACTCTCACTACACTTGTGTGGAGAAGGGCATTGTCCGTGTCATAGATCCAATGATGAGGAGAAAGAGAGGTGAATGAAGTACCGTTTCTCAGAGAGAGGATGTCTTGGGTGTGGCCAGCTATGCAAATTTTGCTTGCCAGTTTCATTGGCCTCTTTTCAGTGATGTTAGAGGTTGTCTGGGCTCCCAAGAGTGACTCCTAGTGTTGGAACATTGACATAACATTGAAGTGACCGGCTGATGGAGACATTTTTTTACGCATCAGATGTGCTTCATGTTTAGAAATTAAATGTTTTTGTTTGTTTGTTTTTATGGCAGGACATTGTTTTCAATCAATGGCAGCAATGGCTTTAGTGTGAACCAATTAAATTGTGCTATGGTTAATTTACAGAGAAACTGATATCATGGACTACATGTAAAAAAAAAAAAAAAAAAAAAAAAAAAAAAATTATATATATATATAAATTGAGGTAAACTGATCAATATATATATATATATATATATATATATATATATATATATATATATATATATATATATATAGATATATATATATATATATATATATATATATATATATATATATATTGACAGGAAATGTTCACCAGATGTCAATGACAACCCAAGCAACCCATACATACAAATAAAACAAAAACAAATAATTTCTGAAATTAAGCTGTGTGTAATAAAATGGAATGACACAGGGAAAAAAAGAAATATTGAACTACTGAAATTTATTTTTTGTACAAAAGCCTAGAGAAACTAGTCTCCAAATCTTGAAGGTACTGTGGGCCACTTCTATGAATTCTAGCAGCTTTTTTTCTGAAACCAATTAAGAGAGTTACCTTGGCTGTGTTTGAGATCAATGTCTTGCTAAAATGTCAACCCTTGTTTCATCTTCATCATACTGGTACTGTAGATGCCTTTTTGCAGCTCCCTTTCTTCATGTTTCCAATACTTTTTCCCTGTGTCATTCCATTTTAATACACATAACTCAATTTATGAAGTTATTTGTTTTGTTTTCTTTGTGTGTATGGATTACTTGGGTTGTTTAGCTAAATTGTGTTTAGCTGCTGTAATTGAATTATAAATACAAGCTATTCCGAAACTATCAAACCATCAAAAAAAGCATGTTGTTGATAATCAAAACTCATCCATGACTCCCATCATGCATTGCAGCATAAATAAATTATGAGCTGAATTGCCTTTGTAATTTCTTTTATTCTTACTATTTTCTTTGGTCACACTTAATTTTAAAGGTCAACTTCTCTATATTAATAAACTGAATTATCACAACCTGATGAGTTTTGCTCTTGGCTTGTCTGGCTGTTATAACAGCTAAACAAAAACTAATATTAAAAATAATATAAAAACTAATATAAAAGTTTCAGGGTCAAGAGCTCAACTTAAACACTGACCACTATAATGGTGACTCAAATGTTTTTCTCCTTTAGTGATTCTGCTTATTGACATCAGGTGTCTTCAATAATGGCAAATCATTAGTCAATGAATCACTTAATAATAACCTTAAGTTAAACACTACTTCAGTGTTAATTTTACCTCTCAAGTATGGACTCAAACAAACCCCTGGGAGAGTTCATTTAATACTGGATTTTTTGCTGTGCATGTCAACACACACGTCTTACAAACTAGTTCTAGTACACACATGAACAATACATGAATAACACATTCATTTGATTTCATATTGGAAATTTCTGCAGTTACTTTTTTCCTTTTTCTCTTTCTTTCTTTTATAAACTTCACTACCTCTTCGTAGATTTTCTATTTTCTTATCCACAAAAAAAGAAATTCTCAGTCTAAAGATAAATTTGCATTGAGAAAGTGGACTATTTTTTAAAAGCATACCATCTTATGAGGCAAGAAACAAATGGTAATGAGACTCACTGAGCTAAAGTAGCTACCAACATTCATCAAAGATGAATATATTAGTTAAAAATTAATAGCTTATTACGGCAAGAAGAAAATATGAGGGACGTTGTGTCAAAATGATTTATGACACCTGTGACATCCTGTTCCTGTTTCCCTGCTTTTTATGATACTTAGGTGTCCAACAGACACCTCTGACCTCCTGTTTCCTGATGTTTATGACACCCATGTGTTGATCTGACACTTCTGACCTCCTGTTCCTGATGACACCTATGGCAGCGTCCATTTTGTGATCAGGAGATGTTTCAGCCATTTTGTTTTACCATGTGTTATGGTGATCTCGGATATGTTGGTCCGTCAAGCACTCTAGGTGTTTCATACCTTTGAATAAGAACAAGAAATGAATGAGATGAGAGAGGTTGCGTTCTTCTGTTTTGCGATGAAAGGCTCTTTCAAACAGTTGTCCCTATAGCCATCAATGGGTTGGCTATAGGGAGATTAAAATGGCAAATGATTATCCAAGTCAGCAGCTATCTAATCCAACCATGCTTTTGAAAAAAGTGTTATGCCCGGGCATGTTCTTTGCAGCCCCTCTGTGTTGGCGTATATTTTGCACTTATGAAGACAAATGAAGAAACAACAGAAGGGTTTAAGAAATCAAACAAGAGTTAATGAAGAAAGTTCTAAGAGAACTTACATGAGATCCATGCAGCAAGTTGTCTATCTGCGAATGAAGTTGTTCCCAGACTTGCTTGCTTAGCCCCCCTGCCTGTGGACTTTGTTGTTGTGTATTTGGCTTGCAATGTGTTACCCTGACTGGTGTTATCAAACATTTTAAAACATGTCTAAAATCCTTCTTTCATCTTGGTCATCTGTCTCCTTCCTGACATTCTGGGTCTGTGTTTGTCAACACCTCACCATGGTATGATCTTTAGGCTATATGTTAATGTCTCTTACCTTCTGAGCAAGAAGGTGCCTGGGCGTCTACCTTCCAGGGGAAGATGGTCATCTTAAATGTTAATGCTTCACTCTTTGTGTCATAGAATTATACTTTAGACAATGGATGATGAGTTTCTTGAGGGAATTAGACAAGACGATGCTATCCCCATATGAATACTGGTTAACGGTGCTGTTGTCTAATGCCTGCTTGAACAAAAGCAGAGGGGAACGATAACCCATCATGCATAGGACTCTCCTATTTTGTTATTCAAGCAGCATGTGAGACTGTTGTTGTCTAGATGGTTTTGATTCAGGGCAGTTAGATTTAAAAAACACAAGAATATAGGTCAATAACATTATCTCAAAAACATGTTTAAGATTTTTAAAACAAAGTTAAATAAAGTTGGTTCTTAAGAGTTTTACTTTTAATTAATGGGGGGGTGGATTCAACCCAGATAGTTTAATGCTATTGAGTTGAGTTATCTTCAGTTGTTCTACACAGATTGTGTTAAACATTAACTATGTTTTAAGATTGGAAAACAAGAAAAAAAAAAAAATAAAATAAATAAAAAAAGAGTTAAAATACAGGTTAGCCGCAGATCCTTACGTTTTATTTTTTAACAAAAATGTTGGTTTACCTCTAGATTACTGTAAAATGGTCTGCTTTTAAATTAACCATGGCTAACTAAGGCTTTACAACATTTTACATGGTAGATGTTGTAAGAATATGAACAGTGTCCTTAGATTCCAATCTTTTTATTTTTAACAATATTGTGGAACGTAGTGGTAAATGCGTTCTTACCCCGACCATTACCAAGGATTCTGGCCATGTTGTAATCTTGACTTTATATTATTTATCTGGCTAAAACACTCCTGCTTATTTACCAGTAGATCTAGTAAAGTTATTTATGATAAAGTTGTAGAGCTTGGGAGTGTATTTTTCCTAGGCTAGTTAGAAAATAAAACAGCCATCCCCATTGGGCTGGGCATTGAGAGGGTGTGGTTTTATGTAAATTTTCATGTCACGCCTACACCTGGCCCACATTCAAATGGCCTCGTGCCCCCACTCTACCTTAATCAGCTTCATGGAAAGCCACTGATTGTATATCTGCTACCCGAGATTTGTTTGGAATCTCTGAGAAAATACTTTTCTACAATGGCTTACAATAATGGTGAGTACATTTTAAGTTATACATGTGATGTTCTCTTTGTAAAAATGTTTCTTATGCTGTTTAACTTTAATATTTAACAGGTTTTTTTTAAATCATCTGTGTCTACAGAATACTTAATCTAGACCAGCTATGAAAGTATTGATTTATATATTGTTTTATATTTATATTATAGTAATTACGTTGTCAAGTGTCTACATTTTTCTTTTTATCCAGTTATTTTATTTTCTAATTGTACTTATTTGTGGTTCGTAAGAGCTCCATTGATTAACAACTCGGATCAGCAGTCTGCTAACAATAGCAGTAGTTCCTTGCATGGTATGTTGTATTATATTATGATACACATTCTTCTACCTCTAAAATATCAGTTCCTGTATACAGTTTAAACTTTTTAAAACAAATCTTTTATGTGTTGTAGACAAATTTATTGGCTTCTCAGCCTGGGTTTGATATCCAACACAGAGCTGCAGAGCCCGCAGAACCATTAGCATCAACCAGTTCAGGTCAGATCTTGATTCCTCTAAAAATATCTGTTGTTGTATACAGTTTAAACTTTTTAAAAATCTTTTATGTGTTGTTTACAGATTTGCTAGCATCTGATGTAGCTGGATTGGTTTCTCAGCCTGGGTTTGATATCCAGAACAGCGCTGCATGCCTCACAAAACCAACTGCTTCGACCAGTTCAGATCAGAGACGATCCATGTTAAAAGCTCACAGTGCAGCTAAACGACCCCGGCTTGACAAATCATTAACAAGGGGGACGACCTCGAGGCTTAGCACTAGAAGACGTCATGCACCGACCCTGACATATCGTAACCCAGTGACAGTCCATGAACCAGTTGGTAGGTACACTTCTATTTATTTTAAGAACATAGTATAATGGGGGAAATTTGCCATGCATTAATGTTATCTCTGTATTACCCATAGATCTCTGCAATGCAGACTTGCTGAGTTCTCTGGACAATGTCGCTAACTGGGACGACGCACTGATCAAGGGATGGGATGCCTGTGGTGATGCTGTGGTGCCAAATGCCTCAGAGGCCATAACAAGTTCTGTAGTAACAGATAGACCTACAGGCATTACACGTGCTAATAATTTCGGAGGATATAGATGATCAAGATCTGATATCCGCAGTGGACAGTATTGCCCCTGCGCCTGTTACAAGTTATGTGGTCCTGACTGAACCCGTTACAAATCATCAGGATGCTGAGCTTAATTCGGTTGAGACTCCTACCGAACCATCTACATTGACTACTGATCAAGCTCTGCCGGCAAATCAACAATGCTTCATTCATGAATTACTGTTGGAGGCCCGTGAACAGAACCGTCGTGTGGAGGAAAAACTGAAAGAACAATTTGAATATAAATCACCTTGTGGCTGAGCATAACCAGCGTGTGGAGGAAAGACTGCAAGAACAAGCAGAGCGTAACCGTCATGTGGAGGAAAGATTGAATGTACAAGTCGAACATCTTCGAGGAGCCAATAGTCATATTGACCAGTTACTGACAAACTCTGTTGAACAAGGCCAGATACACAGACTGATTCATGGTTCTAAAAACTTTATTGCTGAACAAGTAAAGAAAAAACGACAGCGGTCGTCTGGATGAATTCAGAGAACGTCAACTCACGGTTACGCTGCTTTCTAGTATTAATAATGCTATTTTAGGGGGCGGCCGTGCCTGATTATTTTTTGTTAACAAGTGTAAGGAGTATGTACAGGGCTACATGAGCTGAGCTGACGGGTGCCTTATGCTTTGTACTGTGGGGATGTTTTGCTAGGGTTAATTTAGTTTTAGTTTATTCGTATTGGTTGTATTTACACGCTCTGTGTAGATTATTTATTTTTAAATTTTGGGGTTTATTCAGATTAATTACTATCTGCAGAGTAATGTTGTCTGGTGGATGTTAACATTAGAAGTATTCTTAATTCTTGATTGGCTCATTTACTATACATCTGTAATCAGAGTGTATTTCTAAAATAAATCTTGTAAAATAGCTGGTAAAAGAGGGCGTTCAGATGATAATGATATACACAGCTGTGAAACAGACTGCGAAAAGAGACCATCTGTAAGAGCTAGACATGACCATTTAAGTATAGCTGAACAGTTACAGCACATAAATCAATCAACAGATTGAGTTTTTTGGACCCAGCTATTCAAATCTAACAGATAGGTTAGAAAGGGCTGTTCAAGCCCATAGTTCTAGTAACGAACTGCAGGGTGCAAATTTAAATAACATACCTGAGTTAGCGGTGAATCTATTAACCACCGAAACTGAATTGTTAGATTCAACCCAACCTAATCTTTGTGAAAGACTAGAACAAATGATCCAGATGCACGGCAGGGATTCTGAACAGACAGGTAGCCGGTCATTAAATTCTGCAACCCCATTGCCAGATTTCACAGGACACCTTACAGGTTTAAGTCAGGATGATGTTGACAGAATTGTGCGTGATGGTGGTGTTGTAGGTGAATACACTGTAGCGCAGACACCATATTTTAATGGTTTAGAGTTACACAGAGTACTGAATCTGAGAGAAATCTCGTCCACAGATTTGGCAGCATATACTATGTTTGTGCAAAATGTGCTGTCGGAGATGGTAACGTTTTCCAGACAGATGGCTGGTCAGGGTGGTTTTATAAACCTTAGCCTAAAAGGCCCCAGCCTTAAATGTGATGTGAATGCTGTATTGTCCCCTGGTAATGATTACGACGAGCAGGTTTTTGTAGATCAGTTTGAAGCTGTAATGCAGAGTAATGAAGGTGTGATGGTTGATGACTCTTTACAATTACATGTATCCATAGCCAGAAGTAAGAGTGGTGGGGCTCGTAGAAAGATTACAGACATAGCCCATGATGACGTGGTTAAGAGAAAAAAGGTGCACTTATTTAGTCCTACCAATGTTGGTACCAATTTGTGTTTCGCTATTTGTTTAACGCATTTTCTTGAACCACAGACACCACAACAGGAACTGGAAAGAAGGGGTATGGCTATACAGAACACTGCAGGTTTCACATCGCAGAGTCTGATAGGTTTTAACAATGTCACAAAGGTGATTGGAAAAGTATAAAACGCATGAAAAACCGCATCACAAAACAGTGTTTCTGTATCTCCATGATGGGCATTACCACATGATTAAAAAAAAAAAATAAATAAATCTCACAGCATTTATTGGTTCAGATTATGTGTGTGCCTATACTGTTATGTGGGGTCTAAAAATAGACAGAGTCATGAATGTAAATTTGCATGCTCTGTTTGCAATGACAGCGAATGCCACAAACGACCCAAAAAGACAATCCACTGCCCCGACTGTTTACGATTTTGTAAATCACAGTGTTGTTTTAACGCCCATAAATGTCCAGTCGGTGGTAATACATCAGGTAGAACCCCTTGTGATACTACTAAATATTGCAGCAAATGTAGTAGACATTATCATGTTGCTGCTAGCAATACAAAACCCCACAAATGCCCTGCTGACCTTTGTCTCTATTGTGGTGAAAATGTCAGTCATGGAGGTACTAACGAATGTTTCATACAGCCTACCTCACTTAAAGCTCTTGACAACCGCTATATCTACTACGATTTTGAAACGCGTTGCGATAATGGTAAACATGTCGCTAATTATGCTTGTGCCATGACTTTTGACGGCAGCTCATCAATAAGTTTAGACAACCTAGGTTTAAAAATTACACACTTGTGGCACACAACGCTTCAGGCTTTGATCATTTTTTAGTACTGGAGTATTTTTGCAAAGCAGGCCTTAAACTCAAGATCGTCATGCAAGGCTGTAGATTAGTCTTCATGTTTGATGAGACAGCCAAACAACATTACATTGACAGCTATTCGTTTTTGCCTATGGCTTTAGCGAAGACATCTGCAGCGTTAAATCTGACCACCACCGAGAAGGGTTACTTTCCCCATCTTTTCAATAGGTTGGAGAATCAGAGCTTTGTAGGGCCATACTCCTCTAAGTATTACTATGGTTATAACAACATGTCAGACAGTGCTAGGGCTAAATTTGACCAGTGGTATGATACTCTAGCAGGAAAGATATTTGACTTCAGGAAAGAGATCGGTCTGTATTGTATGAATGATGTAGTTTTACTGCGTGAAGCATGCATGAAATATAGAGAGGAATTCATACAGTGTACGCAAATTGACCCTTTTAGCTACACCACCTTGGCATCATGCTGCATGGGTGTGTTTAAGATGCACTTCCTCAAGCCTAACACAGTAGCCTTGACCCACAATAATGCATACATCCACCATGCCCTTAACCATGGTGAGATGAAGTTTGGATCGTATTATGTTAATGGTTTTTATGAGAAAGATGGTGTGAGAAAGGCTCTAGATTTTGCAGGTTATCATCATCATGGGCATGACTGTCATTATAGAGCTGATTATATTCATCCACAATCCAAAATTCCTTTTGGAACACTCATGACACTCATGATGTTTAATGACCGGATTGAGATTTTGCAACGCGTTTACCATTTAGACACTGAGGTTATGTGGGAATGTCAATGGGCTAGTCTTAAGCAGACAGACCCTTATGTGATTGATTTTATGTCTACTTATTCAGCGCCGGAGAGACTGAAACCACGTGATGCACTTTTTGGTGGTAGGACCAATGTATACAAATTGTACCACAAAGTTGCTAATGGTGAGAAGGTCAGATGCATTGATTTTACCAGTCTTTACCCGTATTGTCAGGCTCGGAAGAGCTATCCTATTGGTCATCCAGAAATAATTCACAGTGATTTTGAAAATATTGAAAATTACTACGGTTTTATCAAGGCCAAGATGTTACCTCCCCGAAAATTACTTCATCCTGTGTTACTCCTCTACTCCGCGGCCAAATTGATGTTCCCCCTCTGCCGCACCTGTGCGGAGACGCAAAGCAAAGTCTTACCTTGCACTCACACAGATGATGAACGCGCAATTACAGGAACCTGGGTCAGTCTTGAATTGTTAAAAGCCATTGAGAAGGGTTATGTAGTGGTTAAGGTCTACGAGGTATTTCATATTTTACAGAGATTTGACAGTCTGTTTTGTGATTATGTGAAGACATTTTTGCAATTCAAACAGCAGGCCTCTGGCTACCCATTAGATGTGATCACAGATGCTGACAAAAGGGCTTACATCGAAGACTATCATAAAAAAGAGGGGATTAAACTTGATGCGGAAAAGATTGCTCATAACCCTGCTCAGCGGTCAGTTATTAAATTACTTTTGAACAGTCTTTGGGGGAGGTTCTCTTTAAGGGAAAACCTACCCACTTCTAAACTTGACAAACCCAGAAGATTTTGCTCATTTCATCTTTGGATGTCAGTACGAGATTAAGTACTTCACATTTTTGTCTTACAGTGTTGCGCTGGTACAGTACCATCATGCCGAAGGTTCTTTTTACGAGACTCTAGATGTTAATGTCTTAATTGGTGTCTTTACAACAGCCCACGCCAGACTAGAGCTGTACAACCTCGTGGACAAGTTGGGGGATAGGCTTCTTTATAGCGATACGGACAGCTTAATTTATGTGTCTAGAGAAGGAGACTGGGAGCCGCCGCTAGGACCGTATTTAGGTGAGTTGACCGATGAGGTAGGCAGTGACGACTTTATCACAGAATACTGTTCATCTGGACCCAAAACATATGGGTACAGCACAGCAAAGGGAAAAGTTTGTATGAAGGCAAAGAAAATAACGCTGAATTCAGAAAATTCCAAAGTTATCAGATTGGACTCATTGATCAGCCTGGTTCACAGCTATGTAAATTCATCTGACAGCACTCGGCACATACTGGCCCACACAGACAACATTGTGAGAAATAAAAAGATGCATAACAGGTCAGTTGTTAAAAGATTCAAGATTGTGTGTGTATAACAAGTGGGTACTTCTCCCTGATTATAGAACACTACCTTAGGGCTACTGACAACATTTTGGGTTATCGGGGGGTAAAGGATACAGAGGGGTTTGATCTGAGGCTTCAACATCCCTTTTCAATGGTTATAAGCGGCCCCTCATGCTCGGGAAAAATGTTTTTTTGTAAAAATGTTGTTACAAAATGCAAAAAGGTTGATTTCTAAAAATGTTGAAAACATTGTGTACATTTATGATTGTTGGCAACCTTTGTATGAGGAATTGTTGAAAATGTATGATATTAAATTTATTGAAGGTGTCCCACAGACTTTGAATGATGACCATTTGTTCCCACCTGATAAAATAATTTTTTTGATTTTGGACGATGTTATGAAACATGCTAGCAATAATACTGAGGTTGAACGGGTTTTCACGCAATATGTTCATCACAAAAATTTGAGCTCTGTGTATATTGTCCAGAATTTATTTTTTCAGGGTAAGTCCAGTAGGACCATCAGCTTGAACACGAACTATCTTGTGATTTTTAAAAATCCCAGAGACGTCACCCAGATTAATGTGTTAGCAAAACAAACGTATCCAAAAAACACAAAATTTTTCATGGAATGTTATCAAGATGCCACCAGCGAACCTTATGGATACCTTATGATCAATTGTAAAGCTAAAACCCCTGAGCAGTATCGTCTCAGAACTGCACTGCTTTCACAATATCCAGTGGTGTATCTCCAGAAAAGAAAGTAGTGACGGGCGACATTTTAGGGGTAGAATATATCTGCAAGACTTTTAAGAAACATGTCTTTATTGAAACTACTATTAAAAGGTACAGCAAAACAAAAGATGTGTTATTTTACAGACAGCTTCAGATGAGTTCATAATATCATTGTGTGAGCTAGCTCTCAACGTCCTTCATGGTTATAAATGTACCGCTCACCTCGCAGCAGTACCAGAAACTGAAGAGGAGAAAAGCCGAGATTACATTTGTTGCAAATAAAAAGTGGGGGTAAGGAGAAAGAGACAGATGATTAACCAGCAGGGCGGATTTCTTATACCTCTTTAAGTGTAGCACTACCCTTTATATCCAGTTTGGTTGCATCTAAATAATGTCTAAGATGGAATTTACAGATAAGATGTACATTGTTCCGCAACACCAGCTGGATAGATTGAGAACATCCAACCAGCGTGAGTCTTTACAGCAGGTTGTAGAGAATGATCTGGATACGACTATAAGAAATATTTTGCACAAAACTAATCTAGATCCATATGAGAAAGCCAAGCTATACACTGCTGTTATGCTTATGTGCATGGTGCAAACAAATGAAGAGTCGGTGAATATTAAAAATCAGTTTTCTTTTGTTTTTATTGATAAATTTTAAGCAAAATTAAGCATTTTAACCACAACATTACTGGCATCAGTAAAAGCCGCTCTCTTCGCCAACCCATGATTTTCCCCCGCAGGGTTCGGAACATCCATATGACCCGCATCACTAAATCATAATTAAGAAGACACTCAAAGACAACGATAAAGATGTGTGCTTGTGCTCTGTGATATCAAACGATCCCCCAACGATACATCTACTTGTGGAAATATCGTCGCTCCAGCGTAGTTGATGAGTCCCACAGGCGCTCCATCGTCAATATCCGAGCCGTCAGGTTTAGTAATCTTGACCCGTAAAAAAAGCAATGTGTTGTTTAGGTCAATGTAATCCTCGCCAGTCCCTGCAATAAAAAACTCCAATGGTGCTGTGTCTGAAATCGCTGAAAATGGTGGAACCTCTATATAGGTATTTTTTTCAATAGCGGTTTGTGTCGGTGGTAGTGTGAACAAATCAAGTTCTGATTTGATACATTCTTCTGACATGCTATGTAATAAGGCCATGATCTAGAATATCGTTTTGACAGATCTCTTCCTTTTTGCTGTTGTAATGCGCTTGCATTTTACAACTGAGGAGTTCTTAGGAGTACGCTTTCTTTTCTTCGGTATTTGACCACTCCTCCTAGTTCCCGGTGGTCTAGATATTCTTTTGCGAGACATCACCATTAATCACCAACTGATTGATATTCTATGATATCTGTGTATATATGCAGAGTGTAGAATCCACCGTTTATGTCAGCTTGATGTAGGGCGTATGTCACAGCAGCGATCCCGCCACCGTAGCTTTCATCAGGTCGTTTTGCAGATTCTATAGCAACCCCAGTATAACGGCTAGCTTCCCAAAAAATATCAGTGACATCTTCGGAGGGGCTTTTAGAAAGACTTTGTTTTTAACATGATCATATCCAAGGGTTGTAAAGTTGTATTTATTTCTCTAATCAGAAATACAATATCCTCGTAGTAACCTGTCTTTAGTGTGTTACATAACTTCGATATACTTTGACCACCATTGTCGATACTGATGTTTATCGGTTTGTTCGCCAACCGCATGAAGCTCTTGTTCCTCAAAATCCTCCAAACTATCTCAACCATTGGTAACAATATATGTGCCATCCTCCTCTGGAAGTGTATACCACGATATGGGATATTCAAACTCGATCAGACCAACCTCCCACTCCCCTTTTAGGTTTTGAGTTCTTGACAGCATGGTTCTATAACTAGAAATAGTATTTTCTGGGTAAACGTATAACGACACATTGCATGGTAGCGTCACATAAAAACCGCCCCATAAAAATCTGAGAGGGCGAGCCGTTTTTAATGGTGTCTGTACATCTATCACATCTCTCTCATTCACCCATGTATTGAATTTGGAAGGCCATCCAGCCCACTGGACCAACACCATTGATGACCTGCCACGTTTCTTCTTGTCCAAAATTTTATCTATTTTAAATATTTTGTTATTGCTCACAAATATTTTTTGTAACTCATCCTCATGGGATGCAAACCCATCAATAACATAACCATCATAAATCACAAAGTCTATAGACAGACTGTTCTTGCGGGATGCATTTATTTACTGTGGAAAAACTCCTCTGTGTAGTTTTTCTCATACACCTTTGTAAATGGACCCTTTACTTTAGAGATTCTAACTATGTCCCCAACCTTATACTTAAATACTGGTTTGGCACTGTGTGGTCTCCTAGATCCATACAGGTTATGTAGCACTGTAGATACATCTTCTTTGTTCACATCAATTGGACGCATCTTGATACTTCTGTGATAACTAGCGTTGTAACTATCCGTGATGTCTTGAAGTATAATCGATGTATCGTCTGGAGTTCGTAGCTGTTAAATATCTCCCTATGCGCCCCTTTAAGGTTCTATTGAAGCGTTCGACAACGCACGATTTTAGCTCAGTGTCTGTTGCAAAATGCGTGATGTTGTACTTTTTTGTCATGCTTTGAAAATGTTTAAAAAATTCCTTTCCTTTATCTGTTTGTAATTTCAGTGGTACACGTCCCTCTTTCAGTATGGACTCAAAAGCTTTAGTAACCTCTACTCCACTCTTGTTTTTTAACACACATGTCCATGCATATTTACTGAACAAATCTATACACATCAGCAGAAAACGGTTGTTGTCATTTTCCTTGGCATAAGCTGACATATCAACCAGATCTGCCTGAAACTGCATGTTGATACCATATACAAAAACTATTCCTTTTGTATTTTAGTGGGGCTGTTCTGTGTAGCGTGTAAGCATCCTCACCAGCCAACCAGTCTGAAACTTGTTTATCAGTTAAGCGAATCCCTGTATCCTTTAAAGTAGCATCTTTTAATCGTTTTTTACCTCCTAAAGACCCCGGGTTAGAAGGTGTATAGTAAAATTTCTTCATCATCTGTTCAGACATATTGCCCCTACAGAGTCTACATAAGAATAACGCATAAGAGTGAAAAGTGAATTGGTTTTTATTTAAAAAAAAAACAGCTCAAAGAATCCAACAGTTCAAACATCATCAATATACTGAGGAAACTTCACACACACACACACACACACACACACACCAAATGTTTTTTTTCAATGAAGTAACCAACTAATGTTTCAATGCATTTAATGCTAAGGATACATCAGGATTGTCGTCAACGATCTTGTACAGTAAGTTGGTCATTTCACACTTAATACGTTGTTTAAATATACATTTTGTCAGAACATTGACACAGCATGTATTTCCCATGGTGAGATTATACTTGTCCAGGGTTTGCACCGCCCTTCCAGCAGTCCACAGCATCATAGACAGTCTGCTCACTGTTGGTATCAATGACTCTTTCTCTGATCTCACGAAGCTTCTCCACAATGTAAACCTCGTCACGTAGTTCACACAAAATTGCATCCACCGATCCCTGGATCCTCTGGGGATTGATCCTTAAACCACACCGGTTCAGAGCTTAAGCTATGATGTGTTTAAGCTCAGGTTTAACCAGATTACGCAACAGATCCTCAAAGCATGCATTAAAGAAACAGGCGCCTGGTTCAAACAAGCAGGAGTGTCTAAGTTGACTAGGATGATCAACCTCACAACCCTGGCAAAGCTCCTTAAGCTTTTTGTTGATAAGGTGTTCCAGTATGACCACAGTGGTGGCTTTTATAATTCTGAACCCATCAGTGGGGATACACCCATCTAAGTCGTCAATTCCAGCACAGGCCGCATGGCGTTGTGAGGAAGCCCAGGCTGTGATAACCCAGCTGCATGCAATATTTATCCAACCAGCTGCTGTCATATGCATATGGGTGGGTCTCCTTTGGTATAGCATTGTTGGCAGGCATCACTGGCATGGTGGCCGTTGGTGTCGCACTGTCGCCAGCCATTGCTGGCTCAATCTCCATTGGTGTAGCATTGTCATTAGGCATCGATGGTGTGGTATCCATAGGTGTAGCGTTGTCATCAGGCATCGCTGGTACAGTCTCAGGGGTATTGCTGTAGCAGCAGGTCGGTGAGAGATCTTGAGCCATGAAGAGATCACGCTTCACGACATCCATATCTTCACTGAGAAACTTAATCATTCTAACTCCTTGTTTTTTCTTTGGTGCAAAAGTCAACTCTTTCAGCAGGACCTCTAGCTGGAGAAATACGCATCATCTTTCTGACTGAATTAGCGGTTTTTGGAGTCACAGCAGTCATTGTAGAGGCCGAATGAAGAATGTCTTCAGTACCTTAACCACAATGGCCTTAACCTTATTTAAAGACCTACTAGAGTGCTTGATGGCCTAACCCCTCCGAGATTACGTAACACAGGGTAAAACAAAATGGCTGAAACATCTCCTGATCACAAAATGGACACTGCCATAAACAAGTGTCATCAGAAAACAGGAACAGAAGGTCAGAAATCTCAGATCAACACATGGGCCCAGCCAACATTTGTATGTGGGGCCCATATGGGTATGAACTGGGCTGAAAAATGGGCCCCATATAGGATTGTCCGCGGGTTCCATAATGGCCCCATGTTAACTGCCCAGATGGATTTCATATAGGATTGAACTTGTCACAAAGTGGGACCCAACTGGGCAACATGCACAACACCCATCTTGGTCCCAGCTTTAACCCAGCTAACATTTGATTGTGGGGCCCATGTGGGTTTGACATGGGTTGAAAAATGGGCTCTATATGGGATTGTCCGTGGGTTCCATAATGGCCCCATGGCAATTGCCCACATGGATTCCATATGGGATTGCACTTGCCACTTGGTGGGACCCAACTGGGAAACATGTGCAAGACCCATCTCGGTCCCAGCTTTAACCCAGCTAACATTTACATGTGGGGCCCATGTGGGTTTGAAATGGGCTGAAAAATGGGCTCTGTATGGGATTGTCCGTGGGTTCCATAATGGCCCCATGCCAATTGCCCACATGGGTTTCATGTGGGATCACACTTGCCAACAGGTGGGCCCCAACTGGGCAACATGTGAAAGACCCATCTTGGCCCCATCTTTACTACATAGGCTGAAATATGGGTTTTAAGTGGGTTTGTCCACGGGCTCCATGTTGGCCCCATGCTACATAACCATGTGGGTTTTATGCAGGATTTACCTGGGCTTTAGGTGGGGCCCATCTAGGGAACATATGCAAAACCCATCTGGGTTCTATCTAAATATGGGTTTTACATGGGTTTGTCCACGGGTTCCATGTTGGCCCCATGCAACATACCCATGTGGGTTTTATGCAGGATTTACCTGGGCTTTAGGTGGGGCCCATCTAGGGAACATATGCAAAACCCATCTGGGTTCTATCTAAATATGGGTTTTACATGGGTTTGTCCACGGGTTCCATGTTGGCCCCATGCAACATACCCATGTGGGTTTTATGCAGGATTTACCTGGGCTTTAGGTGGGGTCCATCTAGGGAACATATGCAAAACCCATCTGGGTTCCATCTAAATATGGGTTTTACATGGGTTTGTCCACGGGTTCCATGTTGGCCCCATGCAATTTACCAATGTGTGTTTTATTTAGGATTTCACTGGGTTTAAGGTGGGGCCCAACTATGAAACATACACAAAACCTACCTAGGTCCCATCTTCAAATTCTATGTGGGAACTACATGGGATAAATTATGGCTTGCAAGTGGGATTAAAAAAAAAGTTTTAAAGTTTTAAAGCATTAGCATACAGCAGTACACAGTGAGATTAAAATCTTTTCAAATTTCAATTTTATTGAAACTACCCATCATATTATGCTATATTCTGATACCTAATTGTTAAAATTATGTAATTGTTAAAGTTAACAAACATTTTGAACTTGTATTTGAACCAGTGTTTACTGAAAGCTTTGAACATTTGCACATAGAAAATGGAGACAGAAGCAGCAGCAGCAACAAAACATTTTTCAGTACTGCTTACACTGCAGACAGACATTTGTGCATTCTAGACACCCTCAGTCTTCCTCTGTCTCTTGTCCCAGTAAACCATTTTGAGAGTTCCCTCTCAGATTCTTGCTGGTTGATCTTTGACATCAGTGCAGTATTCTTAAGAGCCTCTGCAAAACAAATATATATACAAATATATTTAAAAATAGGACATTTTAAAATTTGCCAGGAAGATGAGGTATGAAGATGCTGCCCTCCACTACAGTAAGGAAAACAGAGTAAAAGCAAAGGTGCTTGTTTACAAGCTATTCCAATAGACAACATTTCTACAATGTGTTTAGTAAACGTGAAATATTATGTTACTTACACGTTAAAATACTACAAAACAATAACTTTTACTTGGAGCAACTCAAGGGCAAGTAAATGATGACAGATTTTTTGTTTTTGTCAGCTATCCAAAATGATGCACAAAATGAGCTGATGTTGTTGTAATATTATATTAAAGAACATCATAAATGACTGCAATGTCAATCAAAAATTCTCTTTCTACTTATCAACTGTGAAGTGGTGTAGGACAACATTGTCCAAGTGACTGTTTCAGACTCTGATTTGCAGACACCTTGTTTTAAGCATGAGAAAGGGTATTTTTATTGCTTGGTTAGTATAAGCAGCACAACACAAAGCTTTGTGGCTCATCGTCTCGTAATCAGGATTCGAAAAAGATAAGATGTTAAGTTTACTTTTTAAAACAAATGGATGGTTACACCATGTCAACACCAGACGTGAGCAGCGTGGTGTGGCGGAGCACGGCACAGCGTGACTAAATACAACAGAAACTATTATAACCAGTAGCTGTATTTGGAAACATCTAATGGAAACGTCTACAGTACTGTGCAAAAGTCTTAGCCCACTAGTATTTTCACCAACAAAAAAATGGTTTTAAGTCAGTTATTTCTATCTTTTGCTGTAGTGTGTCAGTAGGAAATATCAGTTTACATTTCTAAACATTCAGTTTGCCATTAATTGTAATAATCCAGTGAGATTTTTGTTTGCACAAGGAGTCTGACAACAGCCAGTGCTCCACACAGAGATCTGATGTGACCATCATCCAGTCTGTCTGGAATGACATGAAGAAACAGAAAAACTGAGACAGACTAAATCCAGAAGAACTGTGACAACATCTCCAAGTTGCTTTAAGAAACCTACATGCAAAGCTACCTGAAAACTTATGCACAAATGTACCTAGGGCAAAAGCTGTTTTAAACTCAAATATGGTTTACCAAATGTTGATTTAATTTAGTTAATAGAAATTAATTGATAAAATCTATTTATGGCATTAATTTTGACAGCATCCTCATTTTACAGCATTTTTACACAAGCGCCTAAAACATTTAACAGTACTTTGCAGGTAGGTTTCTTAAAGCAACTTGGAGATGTTGTCACAGTTCTTCTGGATTTAGTCCGTCTCAGTTTGTTCTGTTTCTTCATGTCATTCCAGACAGACTGGATGATGGTCAGATCAGATCTCTGTGTGGAGCACTGGCTGTTGTCAGACTCCTTGTGCAAACAAAAATCTCACTGGATTATTACAATTAATGGCAAAATGAATGTTTAGAAATGTAAACTGATATTTCCTACTGACACACTACAAAACTAAAACCATTTTTTTGTTGGTGAAACAGTACTGTATTTCGCAAAAAGTCCCATGTATCGATTTTTTTTTTTTTTTTAAGCTCGCATGAGGTGGTTTTACAGGCAATTTAAAAAGGTATATTTTGCAAAACTGCAATTAAAACAGCTTTTTTGCATTTACAGGCTACCTTGCGTACATAAGTCACATTGATCTTTTTTAATGTTCTATAACCTCAAAAAAAAAAAAAAAAGAACACCTCATATGTGGCTGCTTATTCAAACATTGACTACACAATACTTGAATAAGGGGCTTTCCTTGCCATTAAAGCTTGGATAACCTTTTACTTACACTGCACAAGTTTGCGGAACTGATCGCGGCCACTCTAGTCAAAGCTTGTGTTTACACCAGCTCTCCATGCTGCACCTGTTTAGATAGTTGCCTATGTCTCCTACAATTAAAATTAATGGCTAGTGCGGTGGCTGTGACATACGTAAACCTATGAACATCCATCGCCATGACTTATCGTGAGACGAAAAAAAAATACGTTTTAGTCTCATAACACTGGTTAATGAAAACGCTGTAATTTTGCAACATTGTTTTATTGACAACATCGCAAAAGTTTTGTGCAAATCCGTGATGGAATTGCACCTAGTGTGCTCTCTACACTGGATGCGGCGCGGCACGACATAACAAATCCCCGCTGGCAAACTGATGCCTCGTTTTATTTATGACATACTGACAAAGTTTAAAGGGGTCATCGGGTGCCCATTTTCCACAAATTTATATGATTCTTTAGGGTCTTAATGAGAAGTCTATAACATATTTTGCTTAAAATTTCTCAGTGGTAGTGTAAAAAAACCCACCCATTTTACCATGTCAAAATCAGCCCTTTTTAGAGTGAGCCATTCTGTTGCATGTTCCTTTAAACGCTAATGAGCTCTGCCATTCCACCCCTCTCTTCTGTGGGGTGACGATCAGTAATGTTTACTTTAGCCGCATTTAACCGCAAAACTTGCTAACTAGCACATTATTAGGAAAAGGCGAATTCCAAAGATGCATAAAAAACTCCCATATACTCACTTCTGCTGTAGGTGAAACTAGATTACAAATGATTCGCGTGAACATAGACGCATTTATGTAGGCTGCCGGGCACATTTCCTTCAAAAACAAAAGTAACGTTAATCCTCTGCATCTTCAGCAGCTCAGATGTCGGGAGTAAATGATGAGTGCTACTATGTGCATTACTGCATCCCACAACAGAACACCTCAATCGCTCAATCGGAGACAGTCTTGCCTTCCCCTACACCAGAGTCGAAACAATAATGGTGGTCGGACTGTTCTCAGCGCTCACTCGGCTCATTTAGGGTGGGTTTAAGATAAAACTGTCATGTCAATCAACTATCGTAGAAGCGGCCTTGGTCGGTGTGACGTCACACAGACAAGACGCTGACAATGACCTTATTTGAAAAAAGGCATATTATCTAGATTACATTGGATTTTTCCCATATTAAGATTAATAAAATACCACTGGGTGAATTTATATCATTATAGGGTGGTTGTGTACACACACTGTCAACACATTTATGTTCAAACTTGTAAAAAGGAGTTTTGCATCCGATGACCCCTTTAAATGATTTTCAGCGTTCGCTTGGTCACATCTAGTGTAGACAGACTGTAACGCCATGACAACTGTCACCTCTGTTGTAGACACGGTTAGTCATATACGAATAAGATTAAGTGGGGTTTGGATCAAGATTATGATCTTTAAATGATTAATCGCGCAGCTCTAATTTCTGATAATGTGTCTCCATCTATTTATGATAATATTTGAAGAGAAACGTTACACATTTAATTCAGAATCATAACTATACATTCTATTAAAGGTATAGTTCACTCAAAAATGAAAATTCTGTCATCATTTATTCACCTTTATGTTGTTCCAAACGTTGGTAACTTTGGTGACAGTTGGAGGGCCCCAATGATTTCCATAGTATTTTTTTTTTCCTACTATGGAAGTTAATGGCTACTATGAACTGTTTGGTTATCTACATTCTTCAAAAAATCTTTTTTTG
The DNA here is from genome assembly GCA_036247105.1 of Cirrhinus mrigala. Lineage (NCBI taxonomy): Eukaryota > Metazoa > Chordata > Actinopteri > Cypriniformes > Cyprinidae > Cirrhinus > Cirrhinus mrigala. The sequence goes on from CM070021.1 coordinate 4,282,711, forward strand.
TCTCCAACAGAAGAAAGAAATTCATACAGGTTTGGAAAAACATAAGGGTGATGAAGGGTAAATGATGCCAGAACTTTCATTTTGGGGTGAACGTTCCCTTTAAGAAAATTATGTAAAATCAAATTAAGCAAAACCACTACATTTAGTAAAACCAAAACATCTCACATATCACAAAAAGTCAGTGAATTCATACCAGAAGTGAGGATGCAATGTAGCAGATAAAGGACAATCCTCCTCCAAATTGGCAGTGATCAGCTGGATCCTTGGTGAATCTGTAGTGGGTGGGCCCGACGAGTCCTTAAAAAAAAAAAAAACATTTCTTTTTTTTTTACCATTTCTTTAAACATTCTTAAACAAAACATATTTAAATTGTACTGAAATTTGCCATTATCAGCCATTTTGGCAACATAAACAAATTGTCAGCTTTGAAACTGTTAGTTATGATCGAAACATGAACTTAATGCATAACAATCCCATCAGAAAAATGTAAATCCCCAAAAGAAAGACAAAGAGGATTCACAAAAAAAATGGACTCTTCCCATATATATCTTTGCAAGGTAAATACAACTGTATCTTTAAAAAAGCCAATTTGTACACCACAATTACATCTAATATAATAGAATTTTACCTGCAGTTGCATTACACAACACAAACATTACATTCTCATACAACACTCTCAACTCTCCCATATATTCCAGTGTTTTCGAGTGTAAATTACAGTTTAATCATTCACTTCACTTATTCCAGTGCTCCTTTACTTCTCATGAGTTTGAGTTTTAAACTAAACATTAATACACACAAACACACACCAACTTCAAACACTAATTTACATTGAAATATGTGCTAATATAGCCAGCTCGCTAATATGCTAATCGCGATTAGCCTCTCCCTTTTTCCTCTCACTCACATTCATTAATTATGGGCACAAATCATAACTTTATGATGGTTTGACTGAAAAATGTTTTGTTACCTGACATCGCCATGTTTTCGGGATCTCACACATCCAGTCTGCCCCTTCCTCTGTGTTCACATTCCATCTTCTGTTCTCCGCTGACATGTCACAGTTCGAATTAGTTTACAATGAATTTAACAGGCACATAATCAGGAACTGAGCGAGCGAGTAATCTTACGGATCAGTAGCATGTACATCACCAAACTGATTAGTATATTTTCAAACTGCACGAGCAAAAAGGCGCGCGAGGCTGTCATTGGCCAGTTTTGTGAATGACAGTCAGATTAACCAATCTTGATGAAAGCAACCAGGTGAAACAACCAATAGAAATTGTTTCAGAGTGGTAACGGAAAATAAACAGTTTTTTTTTTTTTTTTAAACAAACGTGTGTGTATTTAGTTTTATTTACTTATTTATTTATTTTTTGGCTGTATTATTTGATTAATTGGTCAAACAGTGTTTTCACTGCTCTTTTGAGATTAAAGCTGTATCTATTATAATTATTGTTACTAATGCTAATAATTAAAATTGTACATATACATTTGGATTTTGAAGAGGTGTTTTGATCAAAATATCATAAAATGCTAATAAATAAAATATTAATCATCATAATCATTCAAAAGGCAGATATTTCTTGTTAAAGACATGACATTTATTCAACATACAGATCTGTTTATTTATTTATTTATTTTAAGATTTAAATTGTTAAAAACAAATTTGAATGATTTAGCATTATACATTCTCAATTTGTGTCAATGTTAAAACAGCAGCTGACATTATTTCAATCATATTTCAACTTTGAAGGTCGGTCATGTGCCGACTAGACTGAAAAGAAAAGTCTGTACTGTTGGTCCAAAAAGAAAACTGAACACAAAACACAATATGCTAACTGAATGAAACAGCACTTTATTCTGAACCCCTGTATCATATGCTGCAAATACGATTTCTGGATATACATTGGATTTTTCCCATCAGAAACATAAATGTCCCTTCTGTCTTTCTTCACTTGGGCTATTTCATTATCTGTTACCAACCAACTGACTATAAAACTCTGGAGTACTTCTGTGGAATCAGGCAGCAGCTGTTGCTATGGGTTTTAGTTCTTCTACCAATCTCAAAGCCACTATAATCCCATTATTTTGATAGATAATTAGCCTTCTGTAACCCATTCTTCATATTGCACAGTGACCATTTTCTGGATATTTTGAACCATTTGCACAGATTTTGAAATAATTATATGGAGATAAGCATTTGCTTTGTAGGCCAATGCTGATGGCATATTGGGTCTAACTTGATTTGTATATTCCAGGGCTCTTCAACTCCTGACTCTTGAACTAGTCCTGAGAACTAAATGTACTGCTGAGTTTAGTTTTATCTCTAACCAAACACACCAAACAAGCTAATCACAGTGTTTAGAATGATTTGTGAATTAGAGTCAGGTGTTTAATTAGTGTTGAAATTAAAGTCTGCTGTACACTGGCCCTTCAGGACTGGAGTTGCAGACCAATAGCCTACTGACCTTATGTAGCTGCATCCCTTTTTAGTGCTCCATTTGCTGTCTTCTGGTTGTATTTCCAAGGTGTTCTAACAGATTTATGAATAAACCTCTCATTTTAAAATCTTTCTGGTCTACTGACATTTGATAAGACATTTGCTTTAAACATTACAGTGTTTACAATAATTTTTGTTAACTCTACAATACATAAATCCACTTTACTAACTAAATTACTTAGACAGAAATGCCATAGAAATATACAGAGCTACCGCACAAACTGAAGTTTAAAGACAATATTTTAAAGATGGTGATGCACTTCTTTCTCTAGAGAATAAGGTTAATACTGTACCCACATAGATACCACACCCACTGCCCACTCTGCACCTAGTACCTATATGTGTACTACCTAGGGCCCATACAGTCAGCCTATATGGGACTGATTATGTTTGCTCATGTCTTACTCAGAATGCTTATGTCTTACCCAAGAGGGTGCCCTATTTGGATGACCAGACATGGCACTACCCGGGGACACGTTCAGCACATAATTTCTAAATTGCCTAAAATAACCAGGTGTTGGTTGTTTTCGCTGCGCTGATTGATTATTGTACGACATTAAAGTACCGCAACAACTATAGAGAGCAGAGCAGACGCTCCATCCTTTCGAATCATTCTCACAGTACTTTGTTGTCATGCAATGATCCATTGCCGCAGCACAAACAACCAACCTGGTTAATTTAAGCAATATAGAAATCCTGTGCAGAATGTGTCCCCGGAAAGTGGCACGTTTGGTCACCCTACCACATATTAGTGATGGGAAGTTTGGGTCATTTTACTGACTCTCTCGTTTGATGTCCTTCATCAAAATAAATGAATCTTCACTTTTACCAACCAAATTCCCTGAAAACACCTACCTATGGAATCTTGATCATATTCTAAATGAGGAAATTATTATAATGCACCTAGACATAATTTGTAGGGAATATGAATAATTACTTTACCTTCAGAGTCTTTCATTCATTTGTCACATAACAGACGCAATAAACAGATCATCATCACAAATGACCCATCACTACCCCATATGTATTTCCCCATTCACAACCCATACAGTGATTACCCATGTGGGTACTACCTTGAGCCCATGTAGCAAACCTATAAAGGACTGATTGTGTATGCCCCTGTCTGACCCATATAGTTTGGCAAGAGGGCCCTACACGTCTTTCCCTGCTCAGAACCCATACAAAGATTACCCATGTGGGTACTACCTTGGGCCCATGTAGGCAGCCTATATGGGACTGATTATGTTTGCCCATGTTTTACCCATATGGTTTGACCAAGAGAGCCCCATATGTGTTTCCCCATTTAGAACCCATATAGAGGTAGCTTATGTGGGTACTACTTTGGGCCAGTGTAGGCAGCCTATATGAGACTGATTGTGTTTGCCCATGTCTGACCCATATAGTTTGGCAAGAGGGCCCTACACGTCTTTCCCTGCTCAGAACCCATACAAAGATTACCTATGTGGGTACTACCTTGGGCCCATGTAGGCAGCCTATATGAGACTGATTGTGTTTACCCATGTTCTACCCATATGGTTTGACTAAGAGGGCCTCATATGTGTTTCCCCATTCAGAACCCATATAGCGGTAGCCTTTGTGGGTACTACCTTGGGCCCATGTAGGCAACCTATATGGGACTGATTGTGTTTGCCCATGTTTTACCCATATGGTTTGACCAAGAGGGCCCCATATGTGTTTCCCCATTCAGAACCCATAGAGAGGTAGCTTATGTGGGTACTACCTTGGGCCAGTGTAGGCAGCCTATATGAGACTGATTGTGATGCCCATGTTTTACCCATATGGTTTGACCAAGAGGGCCCCATATGTGTTTCCCCATTTAGAAAACATATAGAGGTAGCTTATGTGGGTCCTACCTTGGGCCCATGTAGGTAGCCTATATGCATGTAGGTAGCCTATATGGGACTGATTGTGTCTGCCCATGTTTTACCCATATGGTTTGACCAAGAGGGCCCCATATGTGTTTCCCCATTCTGAGCCCATATAGAGGTAGCCTTTGTGGGTACCGCCTTGGGCCAGTGCAGGCAGCCTATATGAGATTAATTGTGTTTGCCCATGTCTAACCCATTTGTTAAACCCATATGGGCCCCATTTGTGTTGCCCATTTCGAGCCCAAGCACTCATTTCCCATTTGTGACCCAACTAGGTCCCACATAGGGAGCCCATCTGTTTTTGCCCATGTGGGACCTACTTAGCTGACCCAAGTGGGCCCCAGATAAGATGCCCATTTTGGGACCATGCCCACTTGGTACCCATGAAGACCCAGCAGAAACCATGTGGGGCCCACATACACATGTTGGCTGGGGGTGTCATAAACATAGGGAAACAGGAGGTCAGAGGTGTCTGTTGGACACCTGGGGGTCAAAAACAGCAGGTAAACAGTAACACAACGTCACAGGTGTCATAAATCATAGGTCATAAATCAATTTGACATAACATCCCTCATATTGTCTACCACATCTCTGTAAAATGACACACCAAAATCAATCAGGGTCTCTTTTATTCTGGCTGGGCATGATGATAGGCCATATTTATATATATATATATATATATATATATATAAACGAAACATTTATTTATTTATTTAACCAACTTGACAATTTAAAATTAATATCTCATTACTTTTTAGAAAAGAATGCCAGTAATTCAAAAATCCATTACTGCCATCTATTGACACAGATCAGTATGCACATTATGTACTATTTTAAGTACATTACACTGATATTACTAGTGAGTTTAAGAGACTGATCTACACAATCATTCCTTTACCTGCCAAAGAAAAAAGTAGTAACTTGGCCATCACTAAACCATAATTCTCCCCTCAAATGAGTAACTGTGCACCCCCTTTCCATCCTCTCCCCTCCTTGCTGAACATGATTGTTCCAAAAAACAGCTTGCATAAGAAAGTGATTGACTATCCATTATGACATGTAGGCCTTTTTGTATTTATGTACACAATAATAATCTTTTACACTGTAATCCTTTTGCCGACAATGCGCCTGAACACACCTCGTTTTCAGACCAGCACACCCATGGGCTCACAAATGGGTGCAAATGTATTTGCTATTTAAACAATGTGGTGCAGGATGTGAAAACGATAACCTAGTCGGGCTGAAAATAGAAATAAACACTTGCATCATGCAAGGTGTATGATAGGGCCCCAGATATGAGCACATTATCTGCTGAGCACCAGATTCTCCAGCATGTCAGTCATCTCTCCTTACTCTTGTCTTGACCTATGATCAGTTAAATCAGATTTTTGCAGCTTGTGATGAATGCAGGATTGCCAAATTGCCACATTTTTTGGCACGGAACTGGACTATTGCGAAGGGTTGATATTCTCCCATGGGTTAAATGTTTGAAATATTGCATAAATTAGATTTGGTCACCCTGCCTGAGGAGATGGAGGCTTTCAATGGGACACTGCCTTGAAAATAACTTTATGTGTGCAGGCTAACCGTGCTCTGGTATGTGACATATTCAGCAGTCGCTTAGACTGGAACGTTAATATGACGGTTTCTTTTGTTTATTAATATTTGTTCATGTGACTGGAGAAAGAGCTATAGGGCTTTTCTGTTAAGCTGTAGTTTCACTGTTCTGATGGTCTGGCAACCCCTCAGTGATTTTCAGCAATGTGTTCTCACTTTGTTTGAGTAAGTGGGACAGGGGTTAGGGAATAATGTTCTTCATTTTCTTTTTGTTTCAGTTCTTTTTTCATTTTTCTCTCCATGATTGTTTTAAAATGGGCATACATTGTTTATTTTCAATTTATGAATCGTAATTTACCTTCAAGGGGCAGTGGCATTACCTTTACCAGCTGGAACGTGTGCGGCCCGAGTCATATGCACAAGTGTATTTGTGCTTGTTTAGAGTATCATTCTAAGGCTGTGAAATTCAGACACTGTTCCTCAGTTTAAGACCTGGTTTACCTGACTATTTGATCTTACTGGAATATTACATAGGGTAATAGATTACATTAGAGTAATCTTGATAAATTTTACAGCAACCATTTCTAGATCATTTGGACCAATATAATGTTGACTCTGATCAGCAATGTAGTGCTTATGCTGTCTGCCCTCTATTGACCATATGCACGGATTACATCCTTGTTTTAGAGAAGCCAGCTCAGTCATTTCCAGTCAACTGTACTGTACTGTAATAGGAGTGTCCCTTTGCTCATTTTCTCTACTTAATGCATTCACAATTCAAAGAAAAGTTTTGTTTGTTTAAAGCCCTCTAGACACTGCGCGATTTTCAGCTGTCCCAGATGATAAAAGTCCCAGTCAATATAATGCAATATGAAATCAACGCGATATGGCGCTAAAACGTAAAACTGCTTACCTCAAGCTCTTATTCCTTCCTTTTTCGCCGCTTGCACTTTTTTTCAGTGCACATAAAACCTACAACTGCCAACGTGTGATTCATTATGCTCTTTTTGTTTGCCACTAGCGCATGCTGATGACGTTATATTTTTCTATAGTAACGTGCTTCGTAGCCTACGAATCAATAGGTGTCATCATCGTACAGTTTACATGCACGTCACACCCAAGTTTATTAGACCCATGTCACACAGTGAGATCAGCAATAATCTTATAGGATTGCTAAAATCGTGCAGTGCGTAGTAGGCTTAATACGACCAAATGTATACCCTTTCAAGAATGACAAAAAAAAAAAAAAAAAAGTATGAGTAAATCCACTAAATATGTGTGAGTCATTGCTACAATTGACTAATTTTAGAATGAAACATCTGACAAGCCGATGTCAAAAATAGAGCTGTGCATTAAATGATTTAGACTAAATAAAACTACAGCAGTAACAAGTTTGTGTTGGTTGAATATTAGATAAAACTTAAAGGATGTAGTTATTAAATTAAATCTACAATATTCCAAATTCATATTGAATTCTTATACCATTAATATGTACCTTTTTTATTTTGTAGTGAACTATATGCATTTAAATAAATTCACCCTTATAGGCTGTTTGTGTCTAAGCTTATTTATTTATTTTAATAACTTTCTGCACTTGCTACACTATATATTTCAGTGCGATAAATGTACTAAAATTTGTTATACTAGTAATATTAATCAAAAAGCAAGACTTGAAAAAACAAGGGAGCTGAAATGGCAGCTGCAGCCAATGAGTGATCCTCTGCTGCCATTTTCTGTTTAGAAGGGAAATTTCATATCATTTACATGTTAAAAAGTCATTGTTTTTCAATAAAAGACATTTTTTCATGCCATCTTTATGAATGGAAAGTGAATCTTTGAAGTGAATTGCACAGCTGTAAAATAATATTTATAAAATAAATAGTTTATAGTTTAAGTTACTGATTATCAAGAAAAAGATGTCGTTAACAAGAAGCATCGCTGCCTAGCTAACGTTAGCCTAAACAATTATGATAGTGTATAACTGTCAGCATTCAAATGTACAGCTATGTGTCTAGGTATTCTCCTGGGATTACCAGTCTCTGCATTTAAATTATATGTTGTAAAATAATATAAAAATTAATGATCGTGCCGCTATCATTATTTACGATGTTGCAATTATTATTTTTCTCAGTTTCTGATAAGAGCAAGGCAGGAGGGGAGTCTCAAGGGTCTCCACCTATTTATAGCACATATAAAATGAGCTTCACCAAAAGTTTAGGAGCTGGCTTATCATTATGCAGACGCTCTGTGCTTGCAGTCAAATGGGTGCTTCTTTGATTTTCCTTTGTTTTTCAGTGTTTTCAGTTGTTTAGATAATTATGGGCCATTATTTGAAGCATAAACCATAAGAAATGTCCACCCTATCATGGATATATTATATATATATATATTATATATATATATATATATATATATAAAAATAAATAACTGTTAAATACTAAATACATTTTCACTGCAATATTAAGATGCACACTATTTGTAGAAACCCACGTGCAGAAGAAAAAGTAAACCAGGAGGCTCAGATAACTCAAAAAAAAAAAAAAAAAAACACAACAACAAGCAGTCTTTACAAGTCTTCAAACATAAACAAAAAGGCAGTAATTGCTTTGCTAACTAAGAACATAAAGAGAGCCAAATGGCAACAGAGAAAACAACACAGCACTTGTGGAAATAAGGTAATCCAAACAAAGTAGGCTCAAGACTGAACACAGCTCACTGAAACTGCCAGACTTAAATAGAACAAAATGCAGGTGTAACAAATTAACTTAATGAGAAGTTCACATCAGGTGGTACCACTTGGTGGCAGGGAGAGTCCACACGGTACAGATCAGACAGTGCCCACCAATGGCTAGGAGAGTCATTGTAAGAGGGAGCAAACTGCACCTCCTAGTGGCTGGGAGAGTCATTGCAAGGGGGAGCAGACTGTGCTCCCTAGTGGCTGGGAGAGTGAAGTCTTACGCTCATGCAAATGTATTTGTATTTTTTTTTTTCTTATATGGAGAAAACTGTGATATTTGGATGCAGTTTTGTTTGCATGTTATTGCACCCACACCTAGCTATTGAATAGACTGGATTATACAGATATGATTGAATTATTATTTAAAATAGTATTTTAAAATATCAAGACGACAGGGTGGACCAGCACATGACGGGGTGGACACATAAAGCAGAACACATAAAGCATGACAAAATGTGACAATGAAACATTTATTCAATTTCGAAAATAATAATAATAATAATGATAATAATAATAATAATAATAATAATAATAATAATAATAATATAGTAATATAATATAATATAATTAATAATATAATATTACATATAATATATAATAATATAATATAAAATAATAATATTCGATAATATTATAATCATAATAAATAACATAACCCCCCCCCCCCAAGAGACAAAAAAATCTTTTGTCCAGATGTCACTAAAGGGGACGGCCTTTTCTTAAAGGGTCGAATTCCCCAATACGACAGGGTGGACAACCATTCAAGGAACATGGACAAACTCTTCTTTTTTATTAAATAAAAATATTGTTTTCATTACCAAATGATCATTACACTCAAATTACACACGGTAGTCTCTTATTTAACGAAACATTAATAATAGGAGAACAAAATGTTATTTTATTTCATTTATTTATTTATTTATTTTTACTATACTACAGCAGTGCATGGAACACAGCAAAATAACAAGCATCCTCCTACACAAAACTTTACAAAATCTAGAAAATGTATCTAAAGACCCAAGTAATGCTTTTGTTATGAATATAAAAACTTAGTCTAATATATCACACCCTTTCATAGTCATTTTTATGTTAAGTTAGCATGGAAATTACTATAGTTATTTATGTACGGGACACCAAAAGGCACCCACAGTGATATTGATCCATTTAAAGAGAAATATAAGCAGGAAAACTTCTTAATAGATTTGAGAGATTAATGCTAAGTTCTGTAGTAACATATAGTAGAGCATATATAGAGCATACATAACTGATTTAAAGTGTCTGACTCATGAGACTTTCATTTGCAAAGTAAATAAACAAAGTATTGCCTCAGTCAAGTTTAATTCTATAAATATAGCCGCAAGCAGCAATAACAGAGGTTGAAGCGCTTTAAGGCCTTTAAGCAAATGCTTAAAAAGGAGTCAAGCTTTTATGGGCTGTTTATTAAGGCAACAGATTTTTAAAGTTAACTGTTTAGCTGTATAACTTCCCATGGTCTGATCTCCATAAAACTTTGCATGCTTGTTTAGAATCATCTGTTGCATGTGCTCATTTGAATGGGCATGGGCAATAAGTTGAACACTAAAATAAACAAGTGTAACATAAGAGCTCTTTGCTGTACACTTCAAATTTAGAATGTAGCACTTATACTTCTAATCAAGTGTTTTACTTTGATTAAAATAAAGTATTCAGTTATCAGTGCCTCTCAGTCTTTTCCTGCCATGTCCTCCTTCAGAGGCTGAAAAACTTTTTGTACAATGCTCTTTCTAAAGATTTTAAGATTTATGAAGATTTATTTTGGCAGCTCTTTTCCATATAATATAAGGTGATATTCACCATAATCTTGCCCTCTGCCTTTGAAATAAACTATAAAATTCATACAAACTACAACCAACAGCACTGATCTTGTGTCCAAATGTATATCTCATATATTGATGCTGTCATATTTCATTTTTAGAACTATGTGCTGAAAGATTTTCTGTGAATTAAAGACTTATGTTTTAGACTGTAATATAGTCGTATGGACTTCATTTAAAATAGCTCTTTATCATTTTGGAGATTGACACCCTCATTTCTAATGCACTTTCTATGTACAGAAAAGAATGTCTTGAATATTCTTCAAAGTGTCACCATTCCATACAAAGAAAGTACACAAAAATATATGGATCTACGACGAAACCTTTAACATCCTCACAATGTGTATATTACACAAATAGGTTCTTTACAGTGGAAAGGGTTTTTAAAATGTTCTTTACAATATAAAAATGCCTTCTTTTTTTAACTGTTCTTTGAAAGGTTCATCAGGAAAACAAAAATGCTTCTTCAATGGCATTGCTGAGAAAACAGTGGCAACATTTATTTTTTAAGTGTGAAAGATTTCAGATGAAATGGTGACAAAATTAGAATTTCTATTTATAGGTGAACTCCTCAGTTTAGGGTTGACTTTTTTTCATTAAATAGTTTTGGGAGCTATGGTTGACTTTTTTACTGAAAAAACACCACTTCGTTGTGACCTTCTTCCATTTCATCTCTTCATCCTGCATTTTTGCATGCAAGGAAACCACAGCTAGGTATGTGGTTCAAATTTTAATATCTTTCCCATCTTGCAAATGGCTAATGGTAGTTTTACTTGGTTGTTCAATCTTTACGGATTGCTGAAACTGAACCCTGTGCTTCCTGTTTTTGCGGTTCATCTTTATCTTCTGCAAAAGTGACTCTCTGAATGTCCTGCACATGAAAAAGTAAATGACAGGATCCAGACACACATTAAGGGCGGACATGAAGAGCGTAGCTTCTTTGGCCTGGACGATAATGAAGCAGTTGGGGCCACTAAAATCATCCTTCTGACTAAACGTGTAGGGCACACGGCAAACATGGTAGGGAACAAAGCACAAGACAAACACGGCCAGCAAGCTAAAGATGCTTCGATTTGACCGCCGTCTGGCCTCGCTGCTGTCCCGCTGCACGCGTTTGTAGGAGCGGTACACATGACAGGCGATGGAGGTGTAGCAAAACACCATCAGCAGAAACACCACCCAAAAAATTCCAACGGTAAAGTGGGCTGAAACTTCATGCCAGCGGCGACCCAGGTCGCTTTTCAGGGCCATGCAGGAGAAAACCTCAGGCATGGGCTGGTTGGTTAATATGGCGTTCGGCAGCATGAAGAACATCATGACACCCCAAGTTAGCAGCGCAAGAGCCTTCGCTACCGAAACACGCTGCAGAAAAGAAGACACGCCGGAGGTGCCGCACACGATTTTTAAGTAGCGTTCCAAGCTGATGAGGCTCATGAAGGTTATTCCTGTGTACATGCTGATGTAGTAAAGCACAGCTGTGTAGCGGCAAATTATCAGCTTCAACTGCAAGCCGCCATAACCGAGGTCGTCTACCACGCGCCACGGGTAGGTAAACAACATCAGAATGTCTGCCACCATCATATTTTTTAGGTAAACTAATAAGGCTGAGGAGCTGGGAACCATGAAGAAGATCCAAGCTGCGAATCCATTGAGAATGAAGGCACACATGCAGATGATGGTGTAGAGCACAGGCAGAACTAGATGTGCGAACACGCTGCTGATGTCCGTGCTGTTGTTTGGTTCCATCTGTGTAGTATTGCAGTCCATATCTAAAATGGAAAATGAAAGGATCTCTTTGAAAATGAAAGGATCTCTTTGATGATATCAGGAAATGCTGTGATTCAATGATTCAAAGTTGTAACTTCTGCTAGACTTTTTTTGCTGATGTTCACAAATTTAAAGTTCCATTTGTCCACTTTCATGAATAATCTAAATCTTTGTATTATATTATTATATATCTCGTATTATGGGAATAATATACTTTAGTGAATATACTTTGTATTTTAGAAGGAATATACTTAGGGTGCTTTCACACCTGTAGATCGATTGCTTTGTTCTGAAACAGGGGTTAAAATTATTACAATGTTGCTTTTTATTCATGGTGCAGTTCGCTTTCACACAGCAAAGTTTCTAAACGGACCAAATGTGTTAACACGAGTCACGCGCATGTTAACTGTCCTCTCACTGGTCAAAGTTCCACGTTTTTTTCCGGGATTCCTTCAGCTGTCATCTGTCAGGATGGAACAACAACAGCTTTTTATCGTTATATTAATTTATAATTTTGAGCACGAGTCCAGGATTCGTCAGGAAAACATTTTTAAAACACACCTACTACAAACAGAGCAATAAGACGGCATTATAAAATGAAAAGGCGCGCTTTGATTTTGAATGCCGCAGACAGACACAGGTTCATTTTAAGCGGTATTAGCAAAATAACAAAGCTACTGCTGTTCATGGAACTGTAATTACCCATTATACAGTGTGATAAAGCCTGGTTCTTTGGTCCATTGGATTGGATTGCTTTCTCACTACAACCGAACCGGTCTAGTGTTCGTTTGAAAGCGTACCTCTTCAAGGAGGTCTCGGTACGCTTCTTTGGTCCGCTTTTGGTGCGCACTCGAGTGCGATTGCTACATTCACACCTGCCCAAATGAACCGCACCAAGAGGGAAAACGAACTCTAGTGCGATTCAACCGAACTAAATGAGGCAGGTGTGAAAACACCCTTAGATGTGAATTGAATGTAACTGAATGCTATTAGATGACCTTTAGAGTGTGTTATTATTTTTAATTTTTTGTATCTCCAAAGTTCTGTCATGAAACTCTAGGTCGTCCACCTTCCCCAGCTCCACCTGTATAGATCATCTATGAGTGATTCACGTATGCTATAAGGGGTTATTTCATAAACAGTATCTCACAAAAGTGAGTACACCCCTCACATTTCAGCAATCATTTTAGTATATCTTCTCAAGGGACAATACTATAGAAATTAAGCTTGGATATATTTTAGAGTAGTCAGTGTGCAGCTTGTATAGCAGTGTATATTTACTGTCCCCTAAAAATAACTCAACATACAGCCATTATTGTCAAAACAGCTGGCAACAAAAGTGAGTACACCCTAAGTTAACTTGTCAAAACTGTGTCCAAAGTGTCAATATTTTGTGTTAGCAGCATTGTTATCTAGCACTGCCTTAATCATTCTGGGCATGGAATTCACCAGAGCTGCACAGGTTGTTGCTGGGATCCTCTTCATGGAGCTGCTGGATGTTCGACACATGGTGCTTCACCTTCCGCTTGAGGATGCCCAATAGGTGCTCAGTAGGGTTCAGGTCAGATCACCTTCACCTGCACCTTCCTCATCAAGGCAAATCTTGGTGGTGTGTTTGGGGTCATTATCATGTTGGAAAACTGCCGTTTGGCCCAGTTTCTGAAGGGAAGGCATCGTGTTCTGCTTCAGAAATGTACAGTACATAATGAAATCCATGTTTCCCTGAATGAACCGCAGCTCCCCAGTACCAGCATCACCCATGCAGCCCCATACCAAGTTTATCTTAGTCTCATCAGACCATAGGACATGGTTCCAGCAATTCATGCTCTTGGACAGGTTGTCTTCAGCAAACTGTTTGTGGCCTTTCTTGTAAGCCAGCTTCAGAAGAGGCTTCCTTCTCGGATGACGCCAATGCAAATCGACGTGTTGCAGTGTGCAATGTACTTCTACTTCTTCAACCTCTAAAGCAATGCTGGCAGCACTCATGCATCTGTTTTTTGAAGCCAGGTTCTGCACCTGACACACAGAACGAGCACTCAACTTCATTATTCGACCCTTGCAAGGCCTATTCCGAATGGACATGTGGCTTTGCATGGTTACATGACATAGTGCTGTTATCACTTAGGGTGTACTCACTTTTGTTACCAGCTATTTTGACAAATATATATATTATATATAAAATAATACATTTATTTTCAAGGGACAGTAAATATACACTGCTATACAAGCACATTGACTACTCTATATCCATAATATATCCAAGTTTAATTTCTGTAGCATTGTTTCTTAAGAAGACGTTGCTGAAATGTGAGGGGTGTACTCACTTTTAGATACTGTATATGTGCAAAAGTATATATATATATATATATATATATATATATATATATATATATATATATATATATATATATATACACACACACAGGTGCATCTCAAAAAAAATAGAATATCATGAAAAAGTTATTTTTTATTGTAACTTATTTTAAAAAATGAAGCTTTCATATATTCTAGATTCATTACATGTAAAGTAAAACATTTCAAAAGTTTTTTGTTTAATTTTGATGATTAGAGTGTACAGCTCATGAAAGTCAAAAATCCAGTATCTCAAAATATTAGAATATTTACATTTGAGTTTCAATAAATGACCATCCCTACAGTATAAATTCTGGATGTCTCTTGTTCTTTGAAACTACACTAATGGGGAAGACTGCTGACTTGGCAATGGTCCAGGAGACAATCATTGACACCCTCCACAAAGAGAGTAAGTCACAGAAGGCCATTACTGAATGGGGTGGCTGTTTACAGAGTGCTGTATCAAAGCATATTAAATGGAAAGTTGACTGGAAGGAAGAAACTGTGTTGGCAAAAGTGCACAAGCAACAGGGATGACCGAAAGCTTGAGAATACTGTCAAGTAAAGCCGATTCAAACACTTCGGAGAGCTTCACAAGGAGTAGAATGAAGCCAGAGTCAGCGCATCAAGAGTCACCACGCTCAGACGGCTTCAGCAAAAGGGCTACCAAGCCACTTCTGAAACAGAAACAACGTCAGAAGCATCTTACCTGGGCTAAGGAGAAAATGAACTAGACTGTTGCTCAGTGTTCCAAAGTCCTCTTTTCAGATAAAAGTAAATTTTGCATTTCATGTTGAAATCTGGGTCCCAGAATCTGGAGAAAGACTGGAGAGGCACAGAATCCAAGCTGCTTTAAGTCCAGTGTGAAGTTTCTGAAGTCAGTGATGATTTGGGGTGCCGTGACGTTTGCTGGTGTTGGTCCAATGTGTTTTATCAAGTGCAAAGTCCATGCAACCGTCTACCAGGAGATTTGGGAGCACTTTATGCTTCCGTCTGCTGACAAGCTTTATGGAGATGCTGATTTCCTTTTCCAGCAGGACTTTAGCATCTGTCCACAGTGGAAAAACCACTTCCAAGTGGCTTGCTGACCATGATATTATTGTACTTTATTGGCCAGCCAACATGCCTGACCTGAACTCCACTGAGAATCTATGGGATATTTTCAAGAGAAAGATCAGAAACAGTCGATCCAACAATATACAGATGATCTGAAGGCTCAATAGTGCCTCAGCAGTGCCACAGGCTGATCACTTCCATGCCACACTTCACTGATGCTGTAATTTGTGCTAGGAGCAAGTCATTTGCTGTAAGATGTGCTGCCGACCAAGTATTGAGTGCATAAATGAACATACTTTAAAGAACTTGAACTTTTCTGTTTCGCAAATCTATTTTTTGATTGATCTTAGAAAATATCCTAATATTTTGAGATGCTGGATTTTCATGAGCTGTAAGCTCTAATCATCAAAATTAAAACAAAAAAAGAAAAACTTTTGAAATATTTTACTTTACATGTAATTAATCTAGAAAATATGAAAGTTTCAGTTTTAAAAATGTTACAAACAAAAAAATATTAACATTTTTTGAGATGCAGCTGTATATATACACACGCAATCACATGATAAAATAAATCATGACTTTTACTTAAATGTTTGCAGTCTGTAATTACCTAGCAATAGCACACATTTATGTACTAAAGTACCTAGTATCTAATACCAAGATCGGCACTGTATCAGCAACTCCACAGTTACTGCTTTTAAATAAAGCAATATAAAATAAAGCAGAACATCAGTGTTTCTGGGCTCATCATTGACGGAAGCACAGGCCCTACTCTACAGCAAAATAGTAACCCACAAAACTAAATTAAACTAACAAATCTCTCTTGTGCAAAAACACATAAATGTCAAATAAATTTGGATTATTCTAAATGAGTGGCTGTGTGCACAAGGCTAGTCATTTGCATAAAACATGTGCAGGCCAAGGGCTTTCCACACACACTTTTCTTCACAGCCTTTTGTCACTATCTTCAAAGATAATCCACGCAACCCCATATGCTTTGTCTACATACGTGCTCCCGCCATATCAAGTGTGCACTCCTCAACAGTGTTGGGGAAAGTTACTTTTAAAAGTAATGCATTACAATTTTGCATTACTCCCTGAAAAAGTAACTAATTAAATTACTTAGTTACTTTTTATGGTAAGTAATGTGTTACGTTACTTTTGCATTACTTTTTAAATCTTGTTTCTTTGTTTTTAATATAAAACAATTCTCAAAAGTCTGGCTCACTCAGGCTGAAAGAAAAGTACATTTATGCAGGAGATCACTCTTCAGCTATAAAAAGAAATGAAGCACAAATGTTAGTTCAAAGTAATTTTTGCTATTAGTATGGCTGCATCATCGAAGGTCAGCAGCAAAGATGCTGGTTAATAAGATGGGATTAAATGCATAAAGGATATTTGTTTTATTTAACATATTTAATTATTCCAGAGTTGCGTCATATTCTGAGTTTGCATTTCACTGTTTTTATTCATTTTTAAGGAATACTGAATCGTTTTTTGTGAGTGAGATGAATTAATGCATGTTCACATTTAAGTCTAGAATACGGTAACATCATGTTTACTCCCAATTTCCCGACAGGAGACTTGTCAATCAACAAATGGGGAAAAAAGTAACTGGTGCTACTTATTTGAAAAAGTAACTCAGATATTTTTTTAGAAATTCAAAATGAATGCGTTACTTTACTAGTTACTTGAAAAAAGTAATATTATTATGTATTATTAAGTACGTACAATCTCAAAATAAGTTAATACACAATAAAACACTTTTTATACAGAC
The DNA here is from genome assembly GCA_036247105.1 of Cirrhinus mrigala. Lineage (NCBI taxonomy): Eukaryota > Metazoa > Chordata > Actinopteri > Cypriniformes > Cyprinidae > Cirrhinus > Cirrhinus mrigala. The sequence continues at coordinate 4,300,202 of CM070021.1, forward strand.
ACATTTTACAGAGCTTTCATTGTGTCTGTAAGTTCACTAATGGCCGAGTGAAATTCTATGCAACACTGTATCCTTAATGAACAAATAATTAAAAAGATAGGTTATTTAAAATAATCAAATATCTAAATTAATATATAATCTATATTTGTGATGAGTTTTTTAAATTAGAAAAACAGCCTAAATTTAATGATCACTTGAAACTGGAGTCATATTAAACACAGGAACTAAATCCTGATAAATTAAGTTAACAGAATTAAGCACAGAATTATACCTTTGCTTGCCCATAGAATTCCGTCACTGGGCCAGTTTGGTGGACCTTTGGTGGTCCATTTTTAATTTACATACATTTTAGTTTGCAATTTGTTTATTACAATATATTTTAAAAACTAAATAAATAAATAAAAATTAAAAACTATATTCTGTGAAAAGTTAACCCAAATTTAAATGATCTATTTTTTCAGCCTTAAAAAGATTTCACAAAAAAAAGAGTAACACAAAAAAAAAAAAAAAAAAAAATAAATATATATATATATATATATATATATATATATATTTAGCTTTTAAGATATATTTATTATTATTAATTTACCTAGTGCATGTAAAATCATCCCACTAAATCTTGAATAATTAATTGGAAAATTACATGGAAAATTACTGTATTTTTCATATTGCAGATTACAATTTTTTTTTTTTTTTTCATATTGCAGTTTATTGCAAGAACAATCTTTTTGTTTGTTTGTTTGTTTGTTTGTTTTCCAATATAGTGCAAACCCTCATGACACTTTATTATAAGATTAACTGTAAATATCAACTAGTTGCATCAATTAGCTCGTTTAGAATATATAACTTACTTTATATCCACTTGTAAGCCTTTGATCAAGCAGTTTGTCCAGCTTTTGGTGTGGTCAAACAAAAATGAAGTGAAAAAAAAGCAAATGCGTTGTGATCTGTGAGAAGCTATAGAAAAAACATGAATTTGAATAATTGCTGGCTTGATTTGCATAACAAATGCAAAAACATACTCAGTTATATGATGACAGAACGTGCAAAGCTTGTATTCTTCTTTGCAAAACCACATTTACCACATATTATACACAGGGGTGCACATATGTTTTTCAGCCTGGTTCTCAAAAGAGCACCTGGATATTTGGTTTGGTCCTCACACTGCATTGGGGTCTTGTGAGCTGAGATTGGTTGTATGTCTAAACACATTGGTCATATCTCTAAATCTGTTACAGTGTGATTATGTTATGAATACGAAAGGTGTTTTACTTTAGGATTTATGCTTGAGTTATATGTATTTCTTTTTTGTAATTATGTTATGAAGGAAAATGTTTTTGAGATGTATGTTATGAGCTAATGCTAACCCATGGGTGTGGTTTATTCCATTAGGGAAAATTGCCAATTTCAGTAAGGGTGTTTGTAGTTGTCAGAAGGAGAGGGGGGCAGAAAGCTGCAACTGTTGGACTTGATTAATGCTCTGCGGTCGAAAAACACGCCGGCGCGGTTTGTGGCAGGTTTTCTGATAACGCCTTAAAGAACTTAAATTACTCCGTCATTTTTGATCGTACAGATAAGAGCAATACATCAACTGAATCTGTAAGGGGTCTACTTTTTTTGTATACACTCATAATAAGACAACAGTCTGTGGTTTTGTGAAATAAAGAAAACAAACAGGGTGTGGTCTCTGTGATGGTCATTTAGAAATGCGTCACTAAAATGAACTGAAACTCAGCGAATACTCAACACATAGATATGGGATATTTATAGAAAGCCTGACATGTCTACTTTTAACTGAAGTAAGTTTTATCGAAAACAAATATCCTGTGTTAAAGTAATCTGTATGAAACCAACGCCATGTCCAGTCTTTCTCGTCAGACCTTATTATTTCTAATTTGATCACGCCCAGGAGCCATTTTCTCTTTTGATACTATAATCATCCGCGTGAGGTGCACACGGCGTACCACCCAAAGCAGCGAGACTGTCTTCATTGTTCATCTCAGCTACTTGCATCTTGTTACTGGAAGAAGAGGCGCTGTGAGGAATAAGATTTATATTTCCCTCAGAGGAAGAACGCGATGCGACGCACGGCGAGATCCACCGAAAGAGTAAGTCTCTCTTTTTTGACATATAACTTGTACACAATATAGTAGTTAGATTTTTTCAAACTATTTCCGACTACATGTATAATCAAGTGAAACGTTATGAAGTATGTTTCATTTCATTGCATCAAAATGTTTCACGACGCCAGGATGTTTTTTAATGTTCTATAAAATAAAAATGATCCAATATAAAAGAAAATATATATAAAATACAAAAAATCGTGTTTACATTGTAACACTGAATGATAGAGTCTAAGATTGTTCAGACAAAACTACTGTCATATATTCTGTTCACGAATATGTTTATGACGTGCTTAACAATAGTAATTAGTTTCCCAGACATAAAATGGTTTTGTATTGTGTAATACATACAAAGCATGCTTGTGTTTATGACTATAAAATCATGTTTATTTATTTATGTATTTATTTATTTAAGTCAAATATGTTCATAGACTGAAAGAAAGAAAGAAGTGGCCTGAAAGTGGCTTGAACATTAGGTTTTGCTGCTTAAAGCATTTTTTTTGTTTGTTTGTTTGTTTGTTTGTGTGTGTGTGTGTGTGTGTGTGTGTGTGTGTGTTTCGCAGCTTCAGTGATTGTTTTGTTATTTTTTTTTTAAATTGTCTTCTTTTTCTTGTATTATCACACTCAAACTAACACTGGTTGGTGGCATAATAAACATTACCCTGCAAAGTTAGCCTGTTGTACTGAGCCTTCCTACGTAGCTCCTTCCTAGCCTCTCAGCAACTTCTACTCAACAAAAACGCAAACAACACAAGTGTGACTCCCAAATGAACAATACCAGATGTTAATCCAAGAAAAGAAAACAGAGAAAATCACTCATTGCTCTTGAGTGAAATACTTTGTATTTTTAACAATGAATCTATCTGTAATTTATACAGTGTAGACTATGCATGTAACGTTGAGTGAGAGGCGAGAGGCGAGCGGATCCATATGCAAACTTTTATTAATGGGGCGAGACAAAGACATGGTCGTACAGGCAGGGTCGAAACAGGAGCAAACAGGTAAATCACAGGCAAGAGGTAAAGAATAATCCAATAACACGAGCGAGAGTCCAGAAGGCAGGCGGCGAACAGTCGAAACGGGGAAGCCAGAGGGAACTAGGAAACTAGGAAACTAGGAAACGCTAACAACAATAATGATAACAACAACAATCCGTGGCTTGCATGGGGAAAGTCTGGGGCTTTTATAGTGTGCCTGATTGGCTATAGGAGGCAAAGCAATCGGCGCGATGGGCGATGGGAGTTGTAGTCCGGGGTGTGGTGCAACAGTAAGAGTGTGTGGATAAGGTGAGAGCGACATCTGGCGGTGAGCGGACCGCGGAACACCGACCAGATTCGTAACATAGCCCCCCTCCAAAGAGCGGCTTCCAGACGTTCTAACCGAAAAACAGTCCTGGGGAGCGGTGGGAGGGCCAGGAGACTGAGGCAGAACCGGCAGGGCGGATGCCTTCCAGGGCGGAGCCGGAGGCGGAGCAGAAGGCGCAGGAGCCCTCCAGGGCAGAGCAGGAGGCGCAGGAGCCCTCCAGGGCAGAGCCGGAGGCAGAGCAGGAGACCTCCATGGCGGAGCAGGAGGTGCAGGAGCCCTCCATGGCGGAGCAGGAGGCGGAGCAGAAGGCGCAGGAGCCCGCCAGGGCAGAGCAGGAGGCGCAGGAGCCCTCCAGGGCGGAGCCGGAGGCAGAGCAGGAGGCACAGGAGCCATCCAGGGCGGAGCAGGAGGCAGAGCAGGAGGCGCAGGAGCCCTCCAGGGTAGAGCAGGAGACGCAGGGGCCCTCCAGGGCGGAACAGGAGACACAGGGGCCCGTGTCATGGACTGGGACCTGGGGAGAGCAGGGACAGAGGAGGCAGACAGAATAATGGGAAAAGAGAGCTCGTAGGTGGCCCTTGTGGCCGTGACAAGGCCAGGCATGAATACGCTGACTGGGTGAGGATTATAGGGTGCTACCACCGTGCAGGGAGCTAGGGCAGACGTCCCCGTTTTATGAGGTTCCGCAGCCTCAGCCGCCACCTCCGGGGAAACTGCGGTGGGCATCTTAGCCACTGGGGAGGCCACAGTTGGTGTCGCCACCTCCAGAGGCTCTGCAGCGAAAGCTGCCACCTCTGGATTCTCAATGGTGGTATCCGCGGCCCATCCAGGAGGATCTGCGACCAGCACCATCACCTCAGGGGGCACTGCCGCAGATTCACAGTCAAACGAGACCTCTGGAGCAAACTTGTGATCAGACGGGAGCTCTGGAGCAGGCTTGTGATCAGACGGGAGCTCTGGAGCAGGCTTGTGAACAGATGTGACCTCAGGAGCTGACTTGTAAACAGATGTGGCCTCGGGAGCACAGTGTGCAGCCCACACACACCAAATGGCAACCGCCATTAAGGGAAGAGCAGCAGCGAGTGGCAGGACCTCTCTGATGGTGGATTTTGGCGGTGTTGAGGCCACTGGGATGTTCGCTGCCCTCACTGACACTAGTGGTGGGTCCAGCATGCTGGCCATCATAATAGGCCGTGACCTTGGGATAACAAATGAGACATGGCGAGGCTCTGGGCGGTCAGAAGAGACATGGTGAGGCTCTGGACAGATAGATGAGACATGACGGGGCTCTGGATAGTCAAACGAGACGTGACGAGGCACTTTGTGGTCTGACGAGACGTGACGAGGCAATGGGCGGTCAGGCGGGACGTGACTTGACTCTGGGCCGACAGCAATAACTTGACTTGGTTCATGAAGATCAGCTGTGGTTTGACTTGGCTCGTGAAGATCGGCGGTGACTTGACCTGGCTCATGGAGGTCAGCGGTAACTTGATCTGGCACGTGAAGACCAGCGGTGACTTGACTTGGCTTGTGAGGATCAGTAGCAACCTGACTCGACTCATGGAGATCAGCGGTGACTTGACTTGGCTTGTGAAGATCAACAATGACTTTGCTTGACTCAGGAACCACGGCTGTGACTTTGCTTGACTCAGGAAGAGCGGCCCGGACTTCACTTGGCTTGTAATGACCAGCAGTAACTTGGCTTGGTTCATGGAAATCAGCTGTAACATGGCTTGACTCAGGAACAACATGGCTTGACTCAGGAACAACAGCCGTAACGTGACTTGACTCGTGGAGAACAGGTGTGACTTGGCTTGATTCGTGGGGAACAGGTGTGACTTGGCTTGACTCGTGGAGAATGACAGCTGTGTCTTGACTGGACTTGGAAGCTTGACTTGACCCAGGGGTAGCAGCCGTGGCGTGAAGGAGCGCCATTTTAGCTGCCCATACCGTCATTAGGGGTGAGTCCAGCACGTGGGTCATCATGACCACAGGTTGCGTCCGGGTGCTGACCACAGGTTCTGGAATGGTAGCCATCTTGTGGAGTGGCTTGGAGACGGCGGCCATCTTGTGAACTAGCTCAGGCGTGGCAGCCATCTTGTGCAGTGGCTCTGGCGTGGCAGCCATCTTGTCAGTGCTTGGCTCAGGAAAGATGGCTGTAACTTGACTTGAGACAGGGGCGACAGCTGTAATTTGACTTGACACAGGAACAACAGCTCTAACTTGACTTGATGCAGGAAACACAGCTTTAACTTGACTTGCTTTAGGAAAGCCGTTGCCGTAGCTTGACTTGACACCGGAACAGCAGCCGTAGCTTGACTTGACTTGGAAACTTGACTTGACTCGGGAAATGCAGATGTAAATTGACTTGACTCAGGAAACACAGCTGCAACTTGACTTGACTCGGAAACTTGACTTGACTCTGGCAACGCTGCTTTCGCTTTGTTTGGCTCTGGGGTAGCAGCTATGACATGACAGAGCTCCGTTATAGCCGCCATTTTGTAAACGCGCTCCGCCGTCGCCGCCATTTTGTGAGCGCGCACTGGCGCGACCGCCATCTTGCAAACAGGCACCGCTGTTGCCGCCAACTTGTGCATGGGCTCCGCTGTCGCCGGCGCGGCCGCCATTTTGCGAACGGGCGCTGCAGCCGGCATTACTGAGATGTCGTGTTCCTCCTCCGCGGCACCCACAGTAAACGGCGAGCCCACAGTTAACAAAGCATAGTCCAAAAAAGCAGCCAGAGATGAACGCGGACCCTCGCGTCTCAATTTCGCCTTTAAAGGCTCATTAATGCCATCACAGTAAATCTCAATAATTATACAGTCCGGGAGGGTAGAATGGTTAGCTATGGCCAGAAACTCACGGGTATATTGCTCGAGTGTATGTGGTCCTTGTTTAATCCTGCATAGTATCCTGTCTGTGTCCATATCTGTTGAATGTCCGGGAGTGAAGCTGCTGGATCCTGTGGTGACGGATTGTTCTGTAACGTTGAGTAAGAGGCGAGAGGCGAGCGGATCCATATGCAAACTTTTATTAATGGGGCGAGACAAAGACATGGTCGTACAGGCAGGGTCGAAACAGGAGCAAACAGGTAAATCACAGGCAAGACGTAGAGAATAATCTAATAACACGAGCGAGAGTCCAGAAGGCAGGCGGCGAACAGTCGAAACGGGGAAGCCAGAGGGAACTAGGGATCTAGGAAACTAGGAAACTAGGAAACGCTAACAACAATAATGATAACAACAACCATCCGTGGCTTGCATGGGGAAAGTCCGGGGCTTTTATAGTGTGCCTGATTGGCTATAGGAGGCAAAGCAATCGGCGCGATGGGAGTTGTAGTCCGGGGTGTGGTGCAACAGTAAGAGTGTGTGGATAAGGTGAGAGCGACATCTGGCGGTGAGCGGACCGCGGAACACCGACCAGATTCGTAACAATGCAATGATATTTTACATTTGATTATTCGATTTTTGTATTCAAACTTGAAAAAAAATTAAACACTGTCTAATTTACATCTTTGTTCTGTTTATTTATTTGTGCTAATTACACGATTTCAAACAGGGCCCACAGGAACAACCTGTACTAGGGCCCTGCAAACCCCAGCTATGGCCCTGCTTTTAAAGTTTGTTGATTTAAAATGTTAATTAGGCATTAACAGCTGTCAAATGAGTGGTCTGAACTCATTTACACAGTGCATTTTTTTTATTTTGATCGTGCATCCGCACCTGCATACCAGTTGTGCACCCTGATTATACTTTTGACCAGTTTGAAAATTCAAATCAGTGCATGTCAAAAATGTATTGATTTGTCTGAAAAATGTAGTTTTAGTATACACATGAACAATGAACATGAATAACACACATCAATTTGATTCCATCCAAGCAAGTTCTGCATTTAATTTCTGCTATAATCTTTTTGTCTTTCTTTTTTATCTCCATTACTATTTAATAGATTTTTTTATTTTCTTATATACACGCACGCACACACACACACACAAAGAAACATAGTGTACATAATTCATTTTCAGTCTAAAGATAAATTTTAAATTGGAAAGGTAGGCTATTTTTAACAGTATACAGGATGTTGCATTGCAGCTTATGCATGACACAAATGGTAATGAGACTCACTGAGCTAAAGAAGATACCAACATGTAATGAAAGCATGATGTAGCATTTCTTATCAAAGATGAAAAGAATTTAGTTAAAAACGAATAGCTTATTACCGCATTTCTGTAGCGACACACCATAATTAATCAGGGTTGCTTTTATTCTGGCTGGGCATAATGATGGGTCTATATATGTTTCTTTTAGTTAACTAGAAAATTTAAATTAATATCTCTTTATTTATTTATTTATTTATCTATTTATTTATTAGAAAAAAAATGCCAGTAATTCAAAAATCAAGCCTGTATTTGCATCTTCCTGTACTTTAACTACAGATACCACAATGGTGTCAGATGCGTTACTGCCATCTATTGACACAGATTAGTATGAGAGTCTCAGTCAGTTTTATGCACATTACACTGATATTAGTAGTGAGTTTTAGAGACCGCTCTACACAATAATTCCCTTACCTGCCAAAGAAAAAGACCAGTAACTTGGTAACTTGGGCATTACCAATCATAATTATCTCTGTCATCTTTTCATTGTGTAGGTTTACATTGTTGTTTTTTGTTTTGTTTTTTCATTCTTTTCTGCATCTTCATTACTACAGATATTGATTCTCTCGTTGTCTTTGCTGGTAAAGCATGGTAATAACTTCTAATTCTAATTCTAATTCTTCTATTTCTAATTCTTTGCAACACCAAACAGCACTGCGCTAACTAGCTAACTAACTTGTTTTCTTTTTAGAAAAATTAACAGTTTTATTGCATACATTAATAACCATGAAAACTAAACCCATTTAATGCATTTATTTGCCAAATTACAAAATGCTAATTTGCAAATGCAAATACACCAATGCAATTACAAATATGCAGTTACAAATGCATAAATAATATTTTGTTATTTTAAACAAAACATTCATTACTAATATTTACATGTATTTTTAAAATGAAGATACTTTAAATGTGAAATCAAAACCGCCAGTAGGTGTCATCAAGTCACTGTTAAGCCAGTGAGTCATTGCGACTGAACTGAATCATTTAACGGGTGATTCATTCAAGAACGAAACACCGTCATGTTGCTCAAAGACGCGAAACAGTGATGTGGTTGTGTTTGGAATGGTTATTTTTTGGCGAAATAGAGCAAAAACAGGCAATATGCTGTCTAAAATGTAAGTCTCTTAATATTAAGAGTATATATATATATATATATATATATATATATATATATATATATATATATATAACTTATTGTTTATTAATGAACTGTTGCATAAAATCAATATCACATTTGTAATCATGCTGAGGCACTATTCGTTTAATGTTGATTAACTTTCTAACTTTATGTGTGTCAGAGAGAATGAGACAATCAACATAAATGGCACTTAGTCTTTCACAAAACACAGCTAACTTAGGGACATCATAAGTAACCACCATAGATCGCGGAAGCGGGGGGCCACCTGGGGCCTGGGTAACTCTTGAGGTCTGGTACAAATTATGACATACAAAAATACATAGGGTATAGGGTATATTAAAAGATCGCGATCTTGATTCAAACACACGCAATCTCATTGCTATATAATGATGATGATTTCACCATGTCTATAAAGCCTTTGAAATCACAATCACATCGGAATATTTAAACCTGCTTTCGCGCAACCGCTGATCCAGAGAGAGCTCTAGTCATGCAAGTTAAGCTTTATGTTTGAACAAGCTTAATGAGCAGGATACACAGTATAGGCTACATTCTGTGTTACAAACATTAAATAATAACTAAAGTATTGGGATAAATGTTTATTAGAGCCCTGCACGGGCCTCATATATATGCCCTAGCCTGGCCCTTGTCTGACAGCTTATGAGAATTATGGACCTGAGCCCGTCTTTTTCCCCCCTTTTCACAAAACAGCTTATACTGTTTCATCTATTGAAATAGTTCAGTTTTGTATGTAATGGCAAAGTGATTATATTTCGTTTCATTCTTTTGTTAAGGTAATTTAGAAAAATGTTTGGAGCATATTTGTTTATTAAATATATTATATATTATTAAAAACTTGTTTTTTAAAGCAATGACTGAAGACTGATCTGACACACTGATCAAACAGACACAGTCTGTTTGATAAAGTTTGCCTTCTCAAATCATTACGACTTGCCTAAAATAAAAGCTATAGATATAGGCCTAAAAGAGTTTAAGTATAAAACAATGTTAGTATCAACGTTAAACTTATACAATAAATGTGATAAACATGCGCTATTAGACACATTCCCAATCATTTGTGCGGAGAGTGGAAGCTAAAGCTGCATTGCAGGACATTGAGGCACCAACGCGAAAACGTTTTTTTTTTTCAGTGGAAACAATTTAAAATATTCCGTCATCCCGAAGCCCAGCCCGTGTCTGAACTATGACGTGAAAGAAGCCCGAACTCATTTATAACATTTTAGACATTTATAAATGGACTCATTTATAAAATTAAATAAAACATTTTTAACTAATAACTAGACTATTAATGTTGTTTTTAATATTAAAATGTAGACTAGCATGTAGTACAATCTTACAGACTTTATAGAACACACATACACACACACATTCCCATTTACAGCCAATACAGGCAGTACTTTGCATGTTTGTTTAGAATCATCTGTCGCATGAGCTCATTTAGTTGAGTTAGGTTTTGAGCCTTCGTTTATGATTTATAGGCTTTTGGGTATATTTGGCCATGCCCATTTTCTAAATGACCACGTTATAGCTACCCAAAGGGTAAAGTTCAAAGTTGATTTGATAACTATTGATCTAGAGCAGGTCCAGTTCTGAAGAGCCGCAGCCCTGCAGAGTTCAGCTCCAACCCTAATAAAACTCACCTGACTGAAGCTTCTTAGTAAGCCTTCAGACCTTGATTAGCTTGTTCAGGTGTGTTTGATTAGGGTTAAAGCAAAACTCTGCAGGGCTGCGGCTCTCCAGGACTGACGTTCGCCACCCCGATCTAGAGAGTCCACAGAATTATACTGCAGTGGTTTTATTAAAGCAACACTAAAGTAGCAGGTGCAATGATATTACATAGCGGCTGAAAGTGACCGGCACTAAGTTTGTGTAGATGCAGAGTTGCAGCCGGCAGAGTTGACAGGAATGAGAGTATAGTTCCTAGCCATATCAGCCTAGAAAATCGCAACTTTTCATTTTTCGTCCGTCTTTGTACATGATGTAACTACAGAAGAGTCAAGTTTTAGATAGGAAAAATATAGAAACATTTTTGAGTGAGATGCTAAAAGTGCTACCCTATTTTCAAAAAAAGTGGAGCGTTCCTTTAAAGTTGATCAAAAAACCTAGGCTAGTTCACAGAAGTTGTTTTGTTTTACATAATAAAAAATTAATGAATGATTTAGTTGGCAGCAGTGTTTCTTGAGCCAAAGCTGCTCAGTGTGAGGAGATCTATAAAATAATATGAATATTGTGTGGATGTGTGAAGCACCACATGATTACAGAGGCATTAATTCATTAATGCCATCTAGTGGCCAATTTCTTTCGCCGAACAGACTTATCGGGTTTTGTTCCAATCACTCTCCATTAACCTTGTCTAAAAACACCAGTAGGTACTCAAAATGCATTTGCTGAACGTGGCCATGTTTCTGGAGATACACAATTGTCCTCATAAACACTTGTGGTACTTTGGACAAAGACACCGCATACCAATTTTCAAGTCAGTCGAAGTAATGTGTGCATATTTATTTTTGTTTGTTTTTATGTTTGTTTGGTGTTAAGGTATAATTAAATGCATTGCGTTAACCATGACTAATAGATACTCAAAATTCATTTGCTGAAGGTGGCTATGTTTTTGGAGATACACAATTGTCCTCATTAACACTTGTGGCACTTTGGACAAAGACACTGCATACCAGTTTTCCATTCAATCTGAGTAATGGGTGCGTATTTATTTTTGTTTGTTTTTATGCTTGTTTTCTATGTTTGTTTTTGTTTTGTTTTGTTTTTTTGCCGATTGGGGCGAGCCTTGGTGGCATTGTAGACGGTGTGAGTACTACCATCCCTACCATCTTTACGACTGAGTTGGATGAAATTTTACTATGCTGAACCCAGTGGCAGCGCATTTCACGTCCTATGTGAAAGGGGCATAAATGAAATTAAAAAAAAAAAAAAACGTCAAAAACTTAACTTAGAATCAAATTATCACTAACTAGCTTAAAATATTGTTGAATAGCTTCTCTTTCCTGCAAATGATACAATGAAGAATGTGAATATTTAACTTAAAAGCAAAAACAAAATAAAAGATAAGCCGGTATCCCTATTAATTCCAGTATTTGTAGCAGAGGGTGATCTTCCCAGAATGGCGGCAGCGCCCCAGCATGCAACGTGGCATGATGTAGCTTCACATTCACTATTTAAAGTCATCCTGCTGTCTTTTCAAGTACAGTTTTCAATTTAGAGAGTAAGTAGCAATGAAAAGGACAGTACACATTTTTTAATAATGTGCTGGAATGTATGAGAAGAATAACAATGTGCTGTTTGCACTATATACCAGTGTGCTCATAATCAAAATAATACATCAAAGTAACATGGTAAGACACACCAATTTGCAATATCAAGCAGCAAAAATGATCTGTTTTGCACAGATAAAAATTGCTGGATGCAGATGAGACCGGAAGCCATACCCATAGAATTTACAAATTACCATGCCCACTCTTACAGAGATTTTCTTAATGATCACTAATATAATTCACTGAAAGATGGCAAAATTAAAATGTATTAAACATATACTTAATAAAAACAACAAAATATATGCCAATATTTTCTGTAAAATAAGTAAATTAGACAACTTTGTTTAAATGAAGGATTGCAGAAATGAGTACATTTCATTCAGCAAATGTGTAATATTCTAGTACTTAACATGTCCTCCATAACTCCAGGTACACTGCTCTGACCCTTCTTGGCACTACAAGTTCATGACAAAATGCCACATCTGTCCTGTTTAACTCCTGAAGGATGACCTCCTTAAATGTTCTGGTCTTTAATGGGGAGTTTTGCTCAGCTCATCTCTACAGAATCCCCCACAGCTGCTCAAAAGTGTTAAGGTGAGGGTGAAATACATGTCCACTGAGAGTTTTTCACCTTGGGAGAATGAATATCTTCATTGTTATGTTGAAAAATGCCCAACGATGCAGGGATTGAGGAGAGGGTAGTATCTTCTGTTTGAGGTTTTTGTATTACATCGCACAGTGGTGTGTGAATTCATGACAGCGCTGATAAAGCACAACTCCCTTACACCTTCAGCACTCATACATCCCTATAGAAAAGCTTTACTACCACTGAACGTCACTGTGGGAACCAGGCACTTCTCACTGTACTCCTCCTCTAGCAACACCAGAACATTTTGGATCTGAAATGATTGACTTGGTCTCTTGAGACCAGAGTATGGATTCCCAGAAGTCTATATTTTGTAAATATGGGCCTTGGAAGAGGTTAAATGAGTTTATTGTGCTTTGCCTACAGTAGGTAATTCTAGTAGTGACAACAACCACGTATGTCACTTCTGCAGGTACGACGCCTCTGTGAGATAAAGTGTCACTCTTTTCATATCTTTGAAGTGAAGTGAAGACCTGATTATTTCACGAGCCTTGTCACAAGTTTATTGTTTTTAAATGTTGGTGTTACTTCTGCTATATTTTCATGCTTCCTCTAGTACCATTGTCCACTTTTATGCTAAGAAACAAACCTCCTGGCAGTTCTCTCTACAGTGGTTCCATTGTTGCCAGCATTAAGTCTGAGTATGATTCAGTAGGCTATATAACATTTTTAATTGTCAGGAAATTACTTGTCTTTAAAAGTTTTGGTTTAATATACTTACCTGTTAAACTGCCTTAAACCCACAACATATATATATATATATATTATTTATTATTATTTTTGTTTGTTTGTTTGTTTTATTTAGTAACTTTCAAGAGGGTGTACTTATTTTATCACTTTGATAAGAAAATCTTATTTTCCTGAATAATTTTGACATTCTTCTTTGGCAATTGATCAAACAGGCTTGTAAACATACAGTGGGTATGGAAAGTATTCAGACCCCCTTAAATTGTTCACTCTTTGTTATATTGCAGCCATTTGCTAAAATCATTTAAGTTCATTTTTTCCCCTCATTTATGTACACACAGCACCCCATATTGACAGAAAAACACAGAATTGTTGACATTTTTGCAGATTTATTAAAAAAGAAAAACTGAAATACCACATGGTCCTAAGTATTCAGACCCTTTGCTGTGACACTCATATATTTAACTCAGGTGCTGTCCATTTCTTCTGATCATCCTTGAGATGGTTCTACACCTTCATTTGAGTCCAGCTGTGTTTGATTATACTGATTGGACTTGATTAGGAAAGCCACACACCTGTCTATCTAAGACCTTACAGCTCACAGTGCATGTCAGAGCAAATGAGAATCATGAGGTCAAAGGAACTGCCTGAAGAGCTCAGAGACAGAATTGTGGCAAGGCACAGATCTGGCCAAGGTTACAAACAAATTTCTGCTTCACTTAAGGTTCCTAAGAGCACAGTGGTCTCCATAATCCTTAAATGGAAGACGTTTGGGACGACCAGAACCCTTCCTAGAGCTGGCTGTCCGGCCAAACTGAGCTAGCGGGGGAGAAGAGCCTTGATGAGAGAGGTAAAGAAGAACCCAAAGATCACTGTGGCTGAGCTCCAGAGATGCAGTCGGGAGATGGGAGAAAGTTGTAGAAAGTCAACCATCACTGAAGCCCTCCACCAGTCGGGGCTTTATGGCAGAGTGGCCCGACGGAAGCCTCTCCTCAGTGCAAGACACATGAAAGCCCACATGGACTCCAAGATGGTGAGAAATAAGATTCTCTGGTCTGATGAGACCAAGATAGAGCTTTTTGGTCTTCTAATTCTAAGCGGTATGTGTGGAGAAAACCAGGCACTGCTCATCACCTGTCCAATACAGTCCCAACAGTGAAGCATGGTGGTGGCAGCATCATGCTGTGGGGGTGTTTTTCAGCTGCAGGGACAGGACGACTGGTTGCAATCGAGGGAAAGATGAATGCGGCCAAGTACAAGGATATCCTGGACTAAAACCTTCTCCAGAGTGCTCAGGACCTCAGACTGGGCCGAAGGTTTACCTTCGAACAAGACAATGACCCTAAGCACACAGCTAAAATAATGAAGGAGTGGCTTCACAACAACTTCGTGACTGTTCTTGAACGGCCCAGCCAGAGCGCTGACTTAAACCCAATTGAGCATCTCTGGAGAGACCGAAAAAATGGCTGTCCACCAACGTTTACCATCCAACCTGACAGAACTGGAGAGGATCTGCAAGGAGGAATGGCAGAGGATCCCCAAATCCAGGTGTGAAAAACTTGTTGCATCTTTCCCAAAAAGACTCATGGCTGTATTAGATCAAAAGGGTGCTTCTACTAAATGCTGAGCAAAGGGTCTGAATACTTAGGACCATGTGATATTTCTGTTTTTCTTTTTTAATAAATCTGCAAAAATGTCAACAATTCTGTGTTTTTCTGTCAATATGGGGTTGTGTGTACATTGAGGAAAAAAAATGAACTTAAATGATTTTAGCAAATGGCTGCAATATAACAAAGAGTGAAAAATTTAAGGGGGTCTGAATACTTTCCGTACCCACTGTATGTGTGTTTGTGTGTGTGTGTGTGAGAGAGAATGGAAATATATATGTGTGACAGACCTGAAATGCATTATGTGAATGGCAAATGTATGTGTGAAAAACTAGAAATATATGTATGTGAAAGGAGAATGTGAGTGTGTGAGAGCACTAGAATGAATTATGGCCCGCATGGCCCCTTGCAGGGTAAAACCCATGGAAATGGTTTCTGCATCAACCAAGTGTAAAATCTAAACACATCCTGTCTCTCTAGAGCCAATAGGCATCCACCGTTGTGGTGGGGGAAAAATAAACAATCTTTGCAGTGCTTCTGAGGCTTACCATGTAAATAACAGAGGTGTGAAGTGGGTGGGATTGTGTTAAATGCAATTTTAAAGAAACAGGTCAAGCAAAATGTCATATTGTTTCTAACCTATATAATGTGTATATATATATATATATTTTTTTTTATGATCAGAATTTGTAAAGATTTATTTTGGCAGCTCTTTTCTATATAATATAAGGTGTTATTCACCAGAATCTTCCCCTCTTCCTCTGAAATTAATTATAAAATTGGTATAAACTATATCCAACAGCACTGATCTCATGTTCAAATATATATCTCGTATAATGATGCCATCATCCTGTAAAGAGGCCATATTTTATTTTAAGAACTGCGTGCTAAAAGATCTTCTGTGTAATAAAGACTTGTGGTTTGGACTGCAATGTAATCATATGGACTTAATTTAATGTAGCTTCTTTGTCATTTTGGAGATTGACACCATCAGTTCTCATTCATGTTTAATGTATAAAAAAGAATGTCTTGAATAGTCTTCAAAGTTTCACCATTTATATTCCACAGGAGGAAGTACACAAAAATCTATGGTCCTATGAAGAACCTTTAACATCCATGGAATGTGTATATTACACAAAGGTTCTTTATAATGGGTTGTTTTTAGAACTGTTCACTGAAACGTTCATAAAGGAACCATAAATGGCTTTTCAGTGGCATTGCAGCAAAAACCCACTTTTGCAACATTTATTTTTAACAGTGAAAGACATATATTTAAAATGAGATGAGATTGAAAACGTTACATCAGAATTTCTATTTATAGCTGAACTCTCCAGTTAAAGGCTGACTTTTCTTCAGTAAATGGTTCAGTTGTGGTTGACTCTGGGTTTTTGTCTGGAAAACACCATGTCGTTTTGACCTTCTATCATTCCATCTCTTCATTCTGCATTTTCATATGCAAGGAAACCACAGCTTGGTATGTGGTTTTAAAATCGAATATCTTTTCCATCTTGCAAATGGCTAATGCTTGTTTTGCTTTGTTGCTCAATCTTTACAGATTGCTGATACTAAGCCCAGTGCCTATTGAAGGCCTCCTGTTTTCGTGTTTTAATGATGACAGCTTCTGCAAAAGTGACTCTCTGAATGTCCTGCACATGAAAAAGTAGATGACAGGATCCAGACACACATTAAGGGCAGTCAGGAAAAGCGTACCTTCTTTCACCTGAAAGAGAATGAAACGGCTGTAGGCGCTAATACCATCCTTGTGTCTTTGGCTGAGTGTGTAGGGCACGCGACAAACGTGGTAGGGAACAAAACACAAGACAAACACGGCCAGCAAGCTAAAGATGCTTTGATTTGACCGCCGTCCCGCTTCGCTGCTGTCCCGCTGCACACGTCTGTAAGAGCGGTACACGTGACAGGCAATGGAGGTGTAGCAAAACACCATCAGCAGAAACGCCACCCAGAAAATTCCTACATTAAAGTGGGCTGAAACTTCATGCCAGCGGCGACCCAGGTTGCTCTTGAGAGCCATGCAGGAGAAGACCTTAGGCATGGGCTGGTTGGTTAATATGGCGTTCGGCAGCGTGAAGAACATCATGACAACCCAAGTAAGCAGCGCGAGAGCCTTCGCTACCGAAACACGCTGCAGAAAAGAAGACACGCCGGAGGTGCTGCGCACGATTTTAAAGTAGCGTTCCAAGCTGATGAGGCTCATGAAGGTTATTCCTGTGTACATACTGAGGTAGAAAAGCACAGCTGTGTAGCGGCAAACTATCAGCTTCAACTGCAAGCCACCATAACCGAGGTCGCCCACCACGCGCCACGGGTAGGTAAACAACATCAGAACATCTGCCACCACCATGTTTTTTAGGTAAACTACTAAGGCTGAGGAGCTGGGAACCCTAAAGAAGATCCAAGCTGCGAATCCATTGAGAATGAAGGCACAAGCACAGATGATGCTGTAGAGCACAGGCAGAACCAGATGTGTGAACACGCTGCTGACGTCCGTGCTGTTTTTTGGTTCCGTCTGTGTAGTATTGATGTAGTCCATATCTAAAATGGAAAATGAAAGGACTTCATTAGCTTTGATGATATCAAGAAATGCTGTGACATGATTCAGTGTGCTAACTTCTGCTGTGCTTGTTTGCTGATATTTAGAAACTGAAAATGGCACGTCTAAGATAAATCTTTATCTTTGTGTAGTCCTTGCCATTTTGTGATTTTATTTCTACTCCAGATTGTTTCTGACAAAACTCTAATCAAATTTTTTGTACTGTACTTTGCTATGCCAGGACAATAACAAGGTTGTGAAAAAGTACTTTTTACTTTAAAAAGAGTATTATGGAAATAATATATTTTAAAAGAATATACTTAAGTGTGTCTTCATGTTTTCACACTTGTAATTACATGATAATGTTTTCATGTAATTCCAATGAACATTTAAATGTACATTGAATGCAGTTAGCGGTTCTTCAAAGTGCTTTTTTGACCTACTTAAGCAGTACTTCACGACTTCTTTATATGCAATTTCATAATTACTTCTCTACCAAATATACTGACAAGCATTCACATTAGACATTAGATCAAAGTATTTGTCATGTATTTAAATATATTTTTAATTACACATGTTAAAGTTGCAGTTAGTACAATGTAAAATAAAAAAACTGATATAGAATAACACATCACAGTTAAAATTATAATTACATACTTTACATGTACTATGTTAGTCAGCACATAATAAATGTACTTCCTTAAAGAATGCCAAAAGATTATTAAAACAATGAACTTTAAAAAAGTACTTTCAAAAGACACATGGTATATATTTTAAAACATAGAAGTACACTACAGGTGCAATTATGCAATTAATTACAAAGTTTTTCCATGATAAAAAGAAACTTACTTGATGAGTTGAGTCAGCTTGTATCATGACAGAGAATAAGAAGAAGCGTGTTGGGATGAGCCTCACATGATATTTCAGAGGAAGAAGGCGTTGACTTTGAGACAGGAACTAAAGAGTGGCTGGGTTTGTCTCGTGGGTGAACACTTGTTCAGCAGTGCAGGAGTTTCCTTCATTCATGTCTGTACACAAAACAGCTTCCTCCTTCTTGGAGGAAACCACTGTTTAAGATTGCTCTTTCATTGCTGATTAGAGTCAATGGAGTCCCAGTTATGTTTCAGTAAAATATCAACTATGTCTCAGCTGTTTCTAAGTTAAAAAGCTTTATTGTGCACACATCCATATACAAGTCTACAGAAAAGTGAATTAACATTTACCTGAGACTCATGCTGCTACAATGAATGGTGTGAGAAGTGCAACAAAATATGAGACAATTCGACAATATTTGATATTATATATGAAATTAACATTATATATATGAAATGTAATACTTGTTTTCAGCAAGGATGTATTAAATTGATCAGAAGTTTTGTACAAGATGTACAATAGCATACCTGATTGTAACTTAAAGTGCCATACATTTAAGTAAATTAGCTAGTTTTTTACTGTAAACACTATAACTTAATACTTTGCAAATCAGTTTTACAAATACATTTTAAATTCAATAACATAAATTACAGTATAAAAAGAAGAGAACACACATACATTTAGAAAATAAACAATTGATAACATTTACCAACATTTATCAGATGTCTGAAGGGCTCTCCTGGTTTATCATTATTAGCTCTGTCAGCTATTCCCTGTGAGGATTCAGTGGGAGTTCAAAGCGAATTTAAATATGGATCTTGTGTTTGTCAAGCACAGTTTAAGCTGGTTTCCTCTCTCACCCCATGCTGAGAGTGAGATGCTAATAAAAAAGCATTATAACAGTTTTTGTCTTATTACTTTTGTCAGACAAAATAAAGAAAAGTCTTAAAATAAAGAAATATTATTTAATTAGGGCTGTCAGTTTAACGCATTAATTAATTAGTTATGAAAAATAATGCGATTAAAATATTTTAACGCATTTAACGCGCTGGCCCCGCCCCCAGACTGGTACATCATCTTATATTTCATATACTTTAGTTGACTGTTGACAAATATGCTGCAGGGCAACAACTCCATAAATGCAGTTATGCCCTAAAATTCAAGATATTGGTGCCTGTATGTGTTTTGTCTCATAATTATATATATCACGTATCAAATGATATCACACAGGCAGCAAGAGCAATATGACACGAGTGCTGATTTTGTCCCGATCTATCACAAGCTTAAATGTGATTTTATACAACAGTTCAGTAAATAAGAAGTAGATATTGTGTTACATTTTTAAACACAATATTATGTGTTTTTGCTCAATTTTCCAGAGAGCATATTACCTTTGAAGCCATAATTGCTGAAGCAGAATTGTTGTGCGTCTTCGAGCAACACAGCGGTTTCTGAATGAATCCCCCCTTCGAATGAAACGTGTGAATCAATGATTCAAAAGCCCATTCATAAAGAGAGCCATTTACTTCATTCCTGAATGAATCAGCCGTTTGAACAAATCTAATCGAATGAGTAAATGACGAAATGATGAAAACTTAAAACTCAAATGTAAAAAACATTGAAGGGATGGTTCACCCAAAAAAATGTAAATTCTGTCAGTCGTTTCAAACCTTTCTTTTGTAGAACGTAAAAGAAGGTTCTGTATTTTGAAGACTGTTGGTATCAAAGCTGTTTTAGTTACCAGTGACTTTCACTGTATGAACAAAAAATACTGCAATGTTTCTCAAATTATCTTCTTCTATGTTCCATAGTTTATGTTAGGCCTTTGCAGCCTAAATGTTTATGTGTAATACATTTTAGGTTGAATCAAATAAAATATTTCTTTCTAAAACTACAATTTGTAATGTCTACAAAATACTTTCTCATTTATCATAAAAATAGCTTTAAATATTTTCAGGCAAATTTATTTTGCAATTAATTAGATTAATTAATCGACACATTATGTAATTAATTAGATTCAAATTTTTAATCGACTGACAGCCCTAATTTTTGTCACTAAGTGAACTGATCACGTGAACTCCTTTGTATAACAGGCAGATGCTTTTGGCTCCACTGAAGCACAAGATGCTCTTTCGATCACTCTCAATTTATGCTGAAGAGCATGATCATAAAGTGTTTAGGAAATCTTTCTGAATACAGTTATTATTTTTGCAATTCTTTTTGCCAAGTGGTGAGAAAATTATACATTTCATTTTTAAAGGGATAGTTCACCCAAAAATTCTGTTATTTACTCAGCCTTAACTTGCTGCAAACCTACATAGGTTTCTTTGTTTTGCTGAACATAGTAGAAGATATTTTTAAAGAATGTGGGTAACCAGATAGTTCGTGGCCTTCATAGTATTTTTTTTTTTCTGTCCATATATGGAAATCAGTGGCTACCATCAACTGTTTGGTTGTCCACGTTCTTCAAAATATCTTTGTGTTCAGCAGAATAACATGAGGTTGAGTAAATGACAGAATTTTCATGTTTGCCAAACTACCCCTTTAACTCAGCTTACTAGTAATTTTCACCCAGAGCCCTTTATCTCATTCTGACTTGCAAAATCTTTGAAGGTTAAGCTGTGCTCTGAAGGTTTTGCAAAAGACAAAGTAAATAAGTGGATCCAAGCAGGCGTTTAGTACTGTGAGCAGGACGGTCAGCTCCTTCAGGATGTAGAAAACCTGAGCTGCTGTGCAGCTGTGCGGTTTGATTAACACGTACGGCAGTCTCACCAGATGATACGGCACAAAACACACGCAGAAAACCGCAACCAGAACTCGCATGTTACGCTTTGACTTGCTGAGCTTAGCGTTACCAGGCTGATCCGGCATTGTGCGCTGAGCTTGACGAAGCTTTTGTACGTTCAACCAGTAAAACAGAATCAGGGATACCAGTACAAACAAAAACACTGAAAAGGAAGTGATCTGCAAGGCCAAGTAGATCTGTCTGAGTAAGCTGTCATGAAAGCTGTCACAGTCGAAACCACTGTGGGCAGAAGTTTGTTGATCATTGCTGACAAAAACAGCAATGTAGGCAAAAACAGGACCCAGCAGGACGGCCCAGGTCACGTAGCAGATGTAGTAGGTGGAACGGATTGTTTGCAGCGTGTGAGTCTCCAGTGGCCGTACGATCCTCGTGTACCTGAAACAAAAGAGCAGTGACTCACACAATACAGAGAAATATACAACATAGAATCAGGGCCATCCTCAGGAAACAAAGGCTTGTTACATATAAATAATTGCTAAACTTTTATCCAAAGCAATTTACACAGTATTCAAGGTATACATTCTATCAGTGCATATAAAATAGTAATATTATTAGTGCTGTCAAATGATTAATCTCAATTAATTGCATCCAAAATAAAAGTTATGTGTGTGTACTGTGTGAATTTATTATGTATATATAAATGCACACACATCCATGTATATATTTAAAAAAATATGTTATATATATATATATATATATATATATATATATATATATATAAACAACATTTATATAAATGTGATACCAATTATATGATTATAAATACATGCATGTAAATATGTTTAAATATATATATATATATATATATATATATATATATATATATATATATATATTTAAACATATTTACATGCATGTATTTATATATATGTATATAATATACTGCATGTGTAAATATACGCAGTACAAACATATAAACAGCACTAAAATAAAATTTAAATGTGGTTTTATTGTTTAGTTTTGACAGTGGTGAACTTGTCTTTTTGTCTTATTTTCTGCTCAACCCTGTTATGCTGTTCAAAAATACAACATTGATCATATTTGAGGAAGTTATATATTAAAAGTCCTTGTTTACAGGGACAGTGCATGGCCCTCAGCCTTATCAGAATTAGCTACAAGCTAAATTTCATCTGTAGTCCCTGGGCAGGAACAAGTAACATATTATGTTTACTCTTATATTTGCCTTCTCATGCTTAGCATTTAATTTATTGTGATCATATTAACCCTGTTATGCTGTTTAAATACAACTTTGATCATATTTGAGGAAAATATATTAAAAGTCCCTGTTTATGAGTCCATTATTTATGATGCATTACCCTCAAAACTGGAGATGATGTCAAAACAATGGGTAATGTGGGTTTTCCAGGTAACAGTGTATTATGCATGTTATTTTTTGATGTGGATTTGAAAACAGATGGATTGTAAGATACTTTTTAGCTGGCAAGCATTCAGAGAAGTGACTGATGCCCAAAGTGTGTTAAACAGTATTATGGTTTTTAACTGTAATATTCCAGTTGACAGCCAGCCAAGTTTTTGACAGACATGATGAGGGATGAGCAAAAAATATTTTATTTAAAGCAAAGAAAATGCAGAGTGTGTTATAAATAATAGCGGAAACTTAAGTAACTGAATTTAGAATTCAGTTATTTTGGAAAATCAAATAGCACATTTTCCTGAGAGTGACCCTATACTTTGTGAGCATCCATACCTGTTTGCAGCGATGTAGCCCATGAAGAGAATACTGGAGTACATGTTGAGATACGAAGCTGGAGCGCCAAAGTTACAGTAGATACGCTGAATTTCCACTGAAGTGCTAGCATATTTAATGATGCGTAATATCAAACACAGGCACACAAACATGTCGGCTATAACCAGATTCTTCAGATAGATTGTGATGCTGCTCTGACTTGTGGCTTTGCAAAAGTACACGTATACTGTGATGCTGTTGAGCGCCAGGCTGGCCAAAAAAATCACTGTGTATAAACATAAAAAGAACGGACGAGCTGGCATTTTAGACAAGCCGCAAGGTCCTTCAGTTGAATTAGTTGCGTTGTAGGCCATGATTGAGCAGGACGGTGAACCAGAAATGGGATGGACTGGTACCTACTGGAAGAGAGGTTGCATTTAACTTACTGCGCCTCATAGTCCATGAATATTGAATGAATATTTACTCCACAAACAATTATTATTTATTTTGATATTTACTTTGATCATTTTTTTTAAAATCTTTCCATGCAACAGTTCATAGATCTATACAAAACCATGATAAAAGAGTTATTGTAAGGTTTATATTAAATAATAACCAAATTTTCATTTGTGGGTGAACTAGTTTTTGTTTTTTAATACTTAATACTTTTTTTAACACTTGATATACTTTAAATACACATTATTTACATTCCTCACACTTTGACAGTTTCACCTGAAGATATGATGTTCGTGTCTTAGCTCACATCCGTCTTAGATTCCAGTTCTCTAGTGTTAACCTCAATAAGGTCAAAGCTCAGGCCACAGACAGCATAGATAAACACACTGCATAGACACACAAGTGAACATTTATACTTTATACTTTTTTTTTATTTATTTATTTTAAATTCTCTGTGGTCAGTTGCTCACTAGATTGTTACATGCTGTTCTAAAATCTAAGAGCAAAAGGTGCATCATTTTGCTTTTCTATATTGAGAATCATGAAACCACATAACGCTTTGCTATATTGAGAAGAATGAAACTACATTCTTCCAAACGTGTATATATGTATTGACTATATACGTTTATGTTTCACTTATGCTCTTTAGACAAATATCACAGTAAATGTTTAAGAAATCAGCATGCATTATTCAAAATTTCACATAGCAGAAGAAGGTGACTTTTGAAAATCATGATTAAATTCAATTTGAGCTGGATTAATTTACGTCATTTGCTCATTTCTTCTTCATAAATACTTTTAGGATACTTCTAGTTTCACATTATTTAAAATAAAGCATGACTTACCGTAGCACTCTACGTTGAGACTCTACAGCTGAACACTAGCTATGACTTCCTTAAAAGCAGGAACTTTATCTCAAGTTTGTCAAATGTTTTAGATGACGCAGTAAAATGTTTGGTGAAGGGAACATTAATTTGCATACCAGATCCACTTTTTAACAGAAAAGTCAGGTTGGAAGAATCTGTAGAGAGTATAAAAACATTACTATATAAAATTAAAAAGAAATCAAATTCTGCCACTAATATTTTGCATTCATTTTCAGGAAGTATGTGAAATAAATATCAAAATAATCAAAATAAATCCCCTTCAACCCGTTTTGATTAAATGAACTTTTTTACAGTTACTGAAAGTGCAGCACAAAATAAGGAACCTGAAAAGACTTGCATCAACATTATATTCCATAATTTCTTCATCATACTTCATAATTTCTTGTTTTGTATTTCATGGAAGACAGAAAGTAATGACATGAGGGTGAATGAATATATAGTGATATATTTCCTTTTTTTTGTAAATCACAAATATTCAACACACATTATTTTAAGTTGGTTTAAAATACTCCTCACCATATTGCATTCGTCTTAATAAAGCCAGATGTCCTCTCAGCTCAATATTTACTTGAGCTTGTTTGCAGTCCACCTCCGCATTAGTTTTTGCATGTTTTCTCAGGACAGCGATGACCTCCAGCTCTGCTGGATTCTGACCCACTTAGTTCACTGGAATCAAGACAGTGTTTGTCTTTCTTAACGTTTTTCTGTACTAGGAAAATTTCCTTTTTGTTTTTTTCTGTTGGTCACTGTGGAGGTCAGGAAGTCTTTGGTGTTCCATAGACAGAACAAACAAGACATAAATAGTTTATAACAGGAAAGATAAGATTACAAGCATCATTTACAAAGCAGGTCAAATGACTGAAAATTATTCAGACACTTTATAGGGAACTAATAGGCAACAAAGAAAAACTAAATTCAGTATTTTTGAATAAACAACTGCAGCCTTGGAGAGCCTGTGAGTGAAACCAGATTTAAACCAGAGATATTTTTATACTGGAAATGGTAATGCGTATGATTAAAACACTTTTCTAAAATAAATAAATGCATAAATGTATTCCCAAGCAGAAATTACAGGCCCTATGAGTGAAGTCGTGCACACTCCAAAACTGTGATGACATAAGTCACCTTCATAAAACCAACAGCCTTCCTGTCATCAGACCTTTAACAAACAAAATGTTTTGTTAAACGTGAGAAAATAGTCATACAGAAACCAAAACTGGTTTTAATACAAAGCATTTCACTACAAGACATTCAGCAGACGCTTTTATCCAAAGCGACTTACAAAAGAGGACAATGGAAGCAATCAAAATCAACAAAAGAGCAATAACATGCAAGTGCTATGACAAATCTCAGTTGCAAATTACATAATAAATAAAAATAAAACGGATATAATAGAAAAAGAAAAAGCAAGCTAGTATTGGAGGCCTTACAAAAAGAACAAAGAAGCTAGTGTTATTTATTTATTTATTTATTTATTTATTTGAAGAAAACAAGCAGCACGTAAATGAATAGAGTATAAGTCTTTTTTTTTTTCTTTTTAAATAGAATTAGAATAGAGAGTGCTAGAGTTAGAGGGTCAAATAAAGATGGAAAAGATGTGTTTTTAGCTGATTCTTGAAGATGGCTAAGGACTCAGCTGTTCGGATTAAATTGGGCAGGACATTCCACCAGAAGGGTACATTTAATGTGAAAGTCCATAAAAGTGATTTTATGCCTCTTTGGGATGGTTTCTAGAGGGCACATGCAGAGCCAGTGGTGGTTTTGTAGGCAAACATTAATGCCTTGAATTTTATGCGAGCAGCTATTGGCAGTCAGTGCAAACTGATGAAGAGAGGTGTGACGTGCGTTCTTTTCGGCTAATCTTGCAGCCACATTCTGGATTAATTGTAAAGGTTTGATAGAACTGGCTGGACGACCTGCCAAAAGAGCACTGCAATAGTCCAGCCTGGACAGAACAAGAGCTTGAACAAGGAGTTGTGAAGCAAGTTCCCGAAAAAAAAGGGCCTGATCTTCCTGATATTGAGTAAAGCTAATCTGCAGGACCAAACAGTTTTAGCAATGTGGTCTGAGAAAGTCAGCTGATCATCAATCACAACTCCAAGGTTTCTGGCTTTTGGAGGAGTTATGGTTGATGTGCTGGATGGTGAAATTGTGATGAAACGAAGTGTTTGATGGAAACACAAGCAGTTCTGTCTTAGCAAGGTTGAGTTGACGGTGATGGTCCTTCATCCAGCAAGAAATGTCTGTTAGACAAGCGTTTCCAAATAAATTCCAAAGCATTTATTGGTAACACTTTAGTATAGGGAACAATTCTCACTATTAACTAGTTGCTTGTTAGCATGCCTATTTACAACATATTGGCTATTTATTAGTACTTATAAAGCACATATTCGGCATGACCATATTCTACATGCCTAATTCTACCCAATACCGAAACGTAACAACTACCTTACTAACTACTAATAAGCAGCAAATTAGTAGTTTATTGAGGCAAAAGTCATAGTTAATGGTTTGTTAATAGCGAGAATTGGACCTTTAAAATTAAGTGTGACCCATTTATTTTATAAATGCTTTTAACATCACTTTGTATTTCAGGCAAACACTGTAATTTGCAAATACTTTCATTTTGACAATGTTAAAGAACTGTGTGTTTGCTCTTGTGAAAACTGAAAGTGAAAATGTGTTTATTGGTAACTGCATCACTGTCTGGTTAAAGTTTTGAAATCATACAGTCCTTCTTCTAGGAAGCTGTAAAGTGACAGCAGCTGAATCCTGTGATTTGCCTGATTGTGGTTTAAAGCATGTGTTTTAGTCTGGTCTCTGTCCTTGGTGCTGAACCACATCAGGTGTGCCAACCAAAGTCAAGCTGAACGCTAGATGTAGGGAGGTCAGTACAAACAGAAACAAGCTGTTCTCCACAAAAAGGAACAGATGATATTAGACATGTTCTTAGAAATGCAGTGATATTTCTTTCTTAAGAGTTCCTTAAAAAAAAAAGACAGTTAATCATGTGTACACTCATGTTATGAGTCAATAATGGACAAAGAAAAGAACAACAATTGCAAAAGTGCTAATTATTCACAGTAACAATACAGTATATGCCATATAGGATTATACACATTGTACTATATTATGTTGATAAAAACTCTCCAAGTCTTTAAGGAGCTCAAGCTTCTGTTAGCTACAAGTCTTGAATATTTACTAACTTCTTCACTGAAAGATTATAATTTCTTACATACTTAAATCTTTTATATATTATTTAATTTCAATGTTTATATTTGTTATAATTAATTTAATTTAATTTAATTACATTTTATTTAAATTGTATACAGTGAGGAATCTGCTGATTTTGTACGTTTGCCCAATGGCAAAGAAATTATCAGTCTATAATTTTAATGGTTTATTTGAACTGTGAGAGACAGAATAACAACAAAAAAAATCCAGAAAAATGCATTACAAAAAAAGTTATAAATTGATTTTGCATTTTAATGAGCGAAATAAGTATTTGATCCCCTATCAGTCAGCAAGATTTCTGGCTCCCATGTGTCTTTTATATAGGTAAAGATCTGAGATTAGGAGCCCTCTCTTAAAGGGAGTGCTCCTAATCTCAGCTTGTTACCTGTATAAAAGACACCTTTCCACAGAAGCAATCAATCAATCAGATTCCAAACTCTCCACCATGGCCAAGACCAAAGAGCTATCCAAGGATGTCAGGGACAAGATTGTAGACCTACACAAGGCTGGAATGGACTACAAGACCATCGACAAGCAGCTTGGTGAGAAGGTGACAACAGTTGGTGCAATTATTCTCAAATGGAAGAAGCACAAAATAACTGTCAGTCTCCCTCGGTCTGGGGCTCCATGCAAGATCTCACCTCGTGGAGTTTCAATGATCATGAGAACAGTGAGGAATCTCAGTGAGCCCAGAACTACACGGGAGGATCTTGTCAATGATCTCAAGGCAGCTGGGACCATAGACACCAAGAAAACAATTGGTAACACACTACGCCGTGAAGGACTGAAATCCTGCAGTGCCCGCAAGCTCTCCATGCTCAAGAAAGCTCATGTACAGGCCCGTCTAAAATTTGTATTCCAGCATTACAATGACCCAAAACACACAACCAAGGTAACAAAGGAGTGGCTCAAGAAGCAGCACATGAAGGTCCTGGAGTGGCCTAGCCAGTCTCCAGACCTTAATCCCATAGAAAATCTGTGGAGGGAGTTTAAGGTTTGAGTTGCCAAACGTCAGCCTCAAAACATTAATGACTTGGAGAGGATCTGCAAAGAGGAGTGGGACAAAATCCCTCCTGAGATGTGTGCAAACCTGGTGGCCAACTACAAGAAACGTCTGACCTCTGTGATGCCAACAAGGGTTTTGCCACCAAGTACTAAGTCATGTTTTGTGAAAGGGTCAAATACTTATTTCACTCATTGAAATGCAAATCAATTTATAACTTCTTTTGCAATTTTTTAAATTATTACTACCATTAAAATTATAGACTGATCATTTCCTTGTCAGTGGGCAAACGTACAAAATCAGCAGGGGATGAATTTTTTCGTCACTGTACATTTTGAATATTGTACATTTATAAATTTTATACAGGAGCATCTGAAGTTGTTTATTAAATTATCAGTGATGTTTTGTCTAGTCAGTGTGAACATCACTAGATTAGATCATATGGAATGAGCACATTCAGAGAGATGACCTAGTGGTTAGTGCGCATGATCATATGAGACTATGCGATTCATGTGGGTAACATGAGTTAAAGTCCAGCTCATGCCATTTCCCAGTCCTGATCACCCTCTAAACCACATTAGATTCTTGCTCTTACTCCCTTGTACCTTCCAAGGAAAAGGCCAAAAATGCATTGGCACGTACCATCTAAAATGGGTGATTTAGAGAGTGTATGCCTGTATTTAACTTCCTCTTTCTGTTTCCCTTTTGTGGCATCTGTAACATCAAATTCTGCTGTCAGTGTTGCCTGTTTTGCAGTCATTTTGAGGAAGTATGTAGTAGATGAAAATAAATGCCCCTCATCCTAGAAATGGACTTCTTTTTAGTCACTGAAAGTCTCTTCCGTTCAACACAAAATAAGGAACTAAAAGAGTTGCATCAAGATTCTTCATAATTTCTTACTTTGTATTCCTTAGAAGACAGAATGTCATATAGATTTGTAATGACATAAGGGTAAATGAATATATTTTTATATTTCTAGTAATGTATTCCTTCCGAAGAATAGTTCATTTAATAAAAGAACGTTTGCTGAATGTGTACTCACCATCACCCCATCCAAGAGATAAGTTCGTTTCTTTACCAAAACAGATTTGAAAATGTATCACTTGCTCACCAGTGGATCCTCTGCAGTGAATGGGTGTCGTCAGAATGAGGGTCCAAACAGCTGATAAAAATATCACAATAATCCACAAGTAATCCACACCACTCCAGTCCATCAGTTAACATCTTGTGAAAGGTTTGTGAGAAACAAATCCATTATTAAGACATTTTTGTCGTCAAACTGTTGCTTGAGTCCTCTATCCATAATATTGCTTTCTCCACTGGTCTGAATCAGGAGAGAAATTTGCACAGATTAAGCACCATTTACAGTTGAGGTCAGAAGTTTACATACACCTTGCAGAATCTGCAAAATGTTATTTTTTTTTTTTCCAAAATAAGAGGGATCATACAAAATGCATGTTATTTTTTTTTTGTATTTAGTACAGACCTGAATAAGATATTTAACATAAAAGACGTTTACATATAGTCCACAAGAGAAAATAATAGTTACATTTATAAAAATGACCCCATTCAAAAGTTTACATACGCTTGATTCTTAATACTGTGTTTCTACCTGAATGATCCACAGCTGTGATTTTTTGTTTAGTGATTGTTTGCGAGTCCCTTGTTTGTCCTGAACAGTTAAACTGCCCACTGTTCCCCAGAAAAATCCTTCAGGTCCCACAAAAGCTTTTTTGTGTATTTGAACCCTTTCCAACAATGACTGTATGATTTTGAGATCCATCCTTTCACACTGATGACAACTGAGGGACTCATATATAAATATTACACAAGGTTCAAACACTCACAGATGCTCCAGAAGGAAACACAGTGCATTAAAGGAACACTCCACTTTTTTTTTCATTTTCATTTCACTCATTTCAGCATCTCACTATAAAATGACTAAAGTTTCGATATTTTGCCTATTTAAAACTTGACTCTTCTGTAGTTGCATCGTGTACTAAGACTGGTGGAAAATGAAAAGTTGCGATTTTATAGGCCGATATGGCTAGGAACTATACTCTCATTCCGGCGTAATAATCAAGGAACCTTGCTGCCGTACCATGGGTGCAGCAGGCGCAATGTGAGATGCTAATGGTATAATCGGATTCAATGATTTATGCTAAGCTATGCTAAAAGTGCTACCGCCAGACCCAGCGATCGGCTGAATGGATTCAAAAACAGTAAAACACATCTGTATAACTCTAGGGGAGTTGGAAAATGAACCTATTTTCAAAAAAAGTGGAGTGTTCCTTTAAGAGCCGGGGTGAAAGCTTTTGAAACGAAAGAAGATTGAAGAAGCCACAGAAGATACTTACATGTTTCCCAGAAGACAAAATAAGTTAAATATACCCTGATATTCATTTGTGCATCATTTTTCCTCTGGAGCATCAGTGATCATTTAAACCTTCTGTAATAGTTGCATATGAGTCCCTCAGTTGTCCTCAGTGTGAAAAGATGGATCTCAAAATCATACACAAAATGCTGAAAAACCAAAGAATTAGTGGGACCTGAAGGATTTTTCTGAAGAACAGTGGGCAGTTTAACTGTTCAGGACAAACAAGGGACTCGTAAACAATCACTAAAAAAAAAAAAAAAAAAAAAAAAAAATCACAGCTGTGGATCATTCAGGTAACAACACTTAAGAATCAAGCATATGTAAACTTTTGAACAGGGTCATTTTTATAAATTCAACTATTATTTTCTCTTGTGGACTACATGTAAACATCTTTTATGTGAAATATCTTATTCAAGTCAGTGCTAAATAAAAAAAAAAAAAAATAACATGCATTTTCTATGATCCCTCCTATTTTGGTAAAATAACATTTTGCAGATTCTGCAAGGTGTTTGTAAACTTTTGACCTCAACTGTACAAGCCAAAACAGTTCAAAACAAATATGTGAGTGGATTTTGATGAGAGAGACAACATTGCTTTTACACTGGGGGAAGTGTGAGTATGAACTCATATTTTAGCCGGAAACAATGGTTTGAAGTTAAAAACACCTTAATGATGTATTTGCTTCTTACAAACGCACAGCTTTTGACTTCTCAAGATGTTAATTGATGGACTGGAGTGGTGTGGATTACTTGTTGATTACTGTGATATTTTTATCAGCTGTTTGGACTCTCATTCTGACAGCACCCATTCACTACAGAGGATCCATTGGTGAGCATGTGATGGAATGATACATTTCTCCAAATCTAATGAAGAAGCATCTACATCTTGAATGGCCTGAGTAAGGGTGAACACGTTTTCGGCAAATTTTCATTTTTGGATAAGCATTTCCTTTAAGCATCTCATGTCAACTAAGCAACTCCTGCACGACTGGTGAAGCTCTCCGATGCACGTGAGAGGCTGCAAGTTTACCGTTCTGTGCTTTTCTACTTCAAAAACATAATCCACTCTTAAGTCATTGTGTTGGAGGGACAGTGTTTTATCTGTAAATATTTGGGTGTCCAAACAGAGCAGGTTTGAAAGAGCGAGAGGAAAAGTGGCGAGCTGTGACAGAGGAGACGCCAGCAGGGAGAAACAATACGAGGGAAAAGAGGAAGTAGAGAAGACAAATAAGACAGACTAAATTTATGAATTACATCCTGAGAGTCCATAGCAGGGGTTCCCTCAACTCAAAGCTATTTTAAGTCTGCTGTTTCCGGAAAACCACAGCGCAAATTCTGTTTGAAATGTTGGCCTAATAACAGTGGAGAAGTTCAATACCTTTTTGTAGTCATTACTTCAAGGCCCGGTTTCACAGACAGGTCTTAGCTTAAGCCAGGACAAGGCCTTAGTTAAATAAAGATATTTATGCAGTTTTTATAAAAATGCATTAGAAGAAGATGTTACAGATTTGCATCTTGAGACAGAACAATGGCACTGACATATTTTAAAATATGTCAGCGCAAGATATTTTCAGTTCAAGCATGCATTTTTGTCTGGGACTAGTCTTAAGCCTGGTCTGTGAAACCAGGGGCAAATCTTATGTTTTTATGTAATGCCTGTTAAAGCTGTGATCGCACTAAAATACTGCAATACACAGTCTGAGGACAGTATGTAAAAGAATAAGAAATACTTCCATTGCTAGTAATTACAGGTGCTGCCAACTGTATTTGTGTATACTCAGAAATACATGTTCAAATGTTTGGGTTTCTTAAGATTTTTTAATATTTTTGAAAGAAGTCTCTTATGCTCGCCTAGGCATTTATTTTTTTTTTTATTTTTTTTTTTTTTTGCACAATTTCACCATCTAATCAGCTTATGCAATGTCCTTGATGACCAATAACCAGAGGAATTTTGCGACATATATGCCAATAAAACATTACAGTACATACCAATTTTTCCTTATAAACATATTGTTAGGAGAGTAAAGATGGAGAAGAATACTGTATGAGAATTTTCTCCCTCTTGTGGACATTAGGATAAATGCCGTTTTCTCTGGAAATTTCTCATTCCCACATTTGTTTTTCTGACACACATATTTCACAATACTTCTGAATTACAAACAGACATTCTGAAGTGTGATTTTCTTGAGTGTGCTGTATTGTATTCAAATAAATGCAGTTTAGTGAAATTTAGTTAATAATGCATTCCTTTACACAATGAAGTGTTCATACAATTTGATTTTAATCTTGTAGAAATCAAACAATAAAAAAATAACACTCAGCATTTCAGTATCAACAAAACAATATAATCTTAGTATTTTATCACATAGGTATATATATTAAATCACACACATTACTATACACTGCATAAATACTAAAGTGCATTCTGAATACATAGATATATTACAATAAAGACTATTTTAAACAGCTTATTTGCATTTGTGCTTTTAGTGAATTATTCAAGGCATTTTATCTGTTCAAGTGTTTCTGGGATTCAAAGCTTACCTCACTGGAATCGCTCTGAAGCAGCTAAACTACAGGAAGACTAGACGTGTGTGATGACAGTGCAGTAAAACACTTCAGGGACATGAAAACTGACTTTCCTGATACACTTCCCATTTCTATTTTGTTCCTCTCTTTTTAAAATAAGTTAAGCAGTCATAGCTGACTGTTTAACCCCAAAAATGACATTCTCATTCTCACATGGAAATGAAAATAATCTTCTAGTCATTTTAAGCAGGAACAACCTAAAAAGAGAGAAAAGCAGATGTGTTTGTAAAAAAAAATGCAAAACTTTAGAGTGGATTTTTGACACATTCATCAGAAAAAATGTTTGCTGCAATTATTTATCACAACTTAAAATTCAAAATTAGTTGTGTTGTTTCGACTTAAAAAAGTTAAGTGTTTGTGCTTGACAAAGTTATAAGTTTAGTTAGCTTAAGCTAGATATTTAATTTATCTCAACACATTTTTAGTTGTAAATAAATAAGCATTCCTTAAACACTGTAAAAATGTTGCTGCAATTAGATTAAGTACATCTTTAAATGTCAATTCATTATTACTTTTATTTTCCTTAAAATACAGTTAAAATGTGCTGGTGAATGTAATGATAAAGTATAGTATGTTAAATTTCTATTAACTTTAATAGTAAAATAAGTTAACACACTACAGTTAAAACCAGTCAACACATTGAAATAAATGTGTTTTCTTCTTTAAAGCACAACAAAAGATTAATAAAAAAAAAAAAAAAAAGATTTAAAATGTACTTTAAAGTAACACTATTCATTTGACATTATTTCAAAGTGCACCTAAGTGTGTTAAGAAAAGCAGTCATGAAGGCCCTGTCTTTCAGTGGCCTTTTATTTAATATTAAATTATCTGCAAGTAAGATTTAGCCTAATCTTTTAAGATTTGAAGATTTTACAATACTAAGTTTGTCTTTTTCACAAGGGAAGGGTCTTTCTGAACATCTGTACCTTATTGTTGCAGAATCTGGGTCCACACATGAACTCCAGTAAGGCGGCGAGGAGATGCAGGATGCAGAAAATCAGCTCAAGGCCACTTGCTGCCATGAGGACGGAGAAAAGAACCATATTCCACGTCACAACACCTCGAGGCTCCACACAGGCGGACGCCCACCGCTCTGGAGCATAGAGGTAAAGCTTCTCCCTTTAATAACAGACACAGAAGAACATGTGCATAAGTTTTCACTAATGTTGACGATTTTCCCTGCTGGATGAATATTAGTTAGTTCTAATAGTCTGAAGTCTTACTCACCCAGATTTGATTTGTTTTAATGGCCGTCCCCACTTTAGGCCATCGGTGCTGTTGTGTAAACAGAGGGGTCCCAGCGCCAGCCCTGTCCCGCTCACCACAAAACAGAAGCCAGCTGCCAGAATGGCCAAACATGTGTAGCCCAACTTACGTAAAACCTGGACACAAAATTGGTATTCACTCAGTGTTTCCTCACAAAAATTGGCAGAAATGCCCAAAACATTTTGTTCAGTGATGTGGAATCATTGGTACAGGACATTTGATCAAAGCATCATTATGTTAATCAATTATTGTTCAAATGATGATGATGATGGTGGTTAAGAAGAAAATACAATGCTTTTACCTCAGTGGTAAAATAACAGCATCCTTTCTTTTCATACTGTGTTGTAAAGCCTCGCGCAGCCACAAGCACCTGACAAAACACACAGCAATCATCAGAGCAATACTGGACACTCAACTACACAACAGATATCACATGACAATTGCATCATGCAATTAAGCAAAGCTCTACAAATGGCCCTAAAAAAATAATAAAATGCATAAATATTTATTTTAAATAAATAAATTAATAAAAAAAACAAAAATATGTATTTTTAACACATAAATAAATGAATAACATGTATATTAATAAATATAAAATAGATATATTTTATTACTTTTTATTCTGTTATATATTCTAGTATACCATGGTCTGTCTGTATACTAGATTCTGATTGGCTGGGAGGTGTGCATGAAAACATTGCATGCACAGGCCATGCAATAGCCCTAACATATAATACAAATAATTATACTATGTTTATTTAATTATATATAGCGCATACTTATAATACATTTTCATTACTTCATTTTATTATTATTATTATTATTATTATTATTATTATTCTTATTATTATTATTATTAATAATAATAATAATAATAATAATAATAATAATAGCAATTTTGGTAACACTTAACTTGAAGGTGTCATAATACAATTACCTAATTAAATACTTAGTAGTAGCCGTTAAACTTACATGAAATAAAATGTACTTACCATGTAACTAAGTCATGGAACAGACTGTAATTACAGTTTGTAATTGCGTAGATGTAATAGGCAGCTGCTGTTACACATATGTAACACACCGAGTCTGTTACACAGCTAAATGTGTAACCAAAAGATTGTTACATATGTGTTGCACACTTTATACAACTTAATTAAAAATGTAAGTACACAGACATAAGCTACTTAAAATGAAGTGTATCAAGATTGTACTTAAGTGTACGTCATGTGCATCTATACTGTACACCTTCTCCAGCTGCACCTTAGTTTGATTTAACCCACCAGTACACAGCTTCAACACATGTAATACCTTTCTAATTACATTAAAATTACAGAATATTACACAGGCATAAACTTCTTTGAAATAAAGTTTATTAAGATTGTACTTAAGTGTACAAGTAGCTGTCTAACAGACATATGTGTAACAGTAGCTGCCTATTACATCTACATAATTACAAACTGTAATTACAGGCTGTTCCATAACTTAATTAGATGGTAAGTACAAGTATTTATTTAGGTAATTACTCTGTATTATGGACACCTTAAAGTAAAGTGTTGCCAAAATGTCTATTCTTATATTGAATATATAAATACAACCACATTATTGATTACTGCATTAACTATATTCCAATACTACTACTAATAAGGTTATTGTTTTTAATATATAATACTAAAATAATATAGAATAATAGTATCAGATCTCCTACAAACCAATTAAAGAACAGAAAAGCTCACCAGAAGTCCTGATGCCCAGATACCAGAGCACCACATGGCCTCTCTGGTCACATGATTCTCTATCAGGTACTGATATTTCAGATCAGGAAACAGCAGCAGCGCATTTGCCAGCATGCAGATGATGGCTACAGGGAACAGAGCCATTCCCACAGACCTGGAGCAGTGACCGGTACACATCTCAGCCGCACAGTGATCCTGCAGAGAGTACATTAAGTCACTACTGTACATCACTTTTGTATCTACACTGCAGTTCCTCAGTGTTTGTGCGTGTGAGTATACAGTATGTACAAAATGCAGTGTTGTTGCTACTAAACTATGCTACTAAATGCATTTCACTGAACCATTAGGTAACAAAATGTAACCAAGTGGCATCTGCAAAATGACACTGGAGTGTTTCTCAGAATGAACTTTTTTTTCTGAAGAATTTTTGCAATGCTTTTTTAATGGTTTTAGTGGTTTAAGTCAGTTCACACAGGTGTTCAAGTGCAGGTGTAGCTTATCACATTAACTAGATAGTGTCCAAATACTTTCTTTCTAAATTAAATTATAAACGTATAAAAAAATTAAAAGCCACATAAAATATGACTCAGTTTGTATTGAAATAGTGAAAAAAGCCTACCTGTTCTGTGACTGCAGAATATAGTTTGAGGTTGAATGTTGTCAGAGAAAGCAGGAGTTGTCAGGAAAGCTTAGAAGAGTCTTGAGCTGTGAGCCTTTGATTATTCCAAGATGAGGAACTTTGCCTGCTTAAATACTGCCGAGTGTTTCCTACCCACGTTTCTGTGACACACACAAACAGCTGAGGACGGTGAAACTAAAAGTCATATTGTCCTAACCAAACTGTAGTTTGTGTTTGCGTATATAGCATTCTGACCACTGGCAGTCAAACACCGATCCATTTATGGAGCAGTCAGTACTGCACACGTCAACTAATGGACAAATCAAATTGCTTTAACCACACCATAAAAGAGCACCAGTCTGCAGAATTATAGTGTACAAAATGTACTTGTGAAATCCCAGCAGTGCAAAAAACAATTTGTTGAGTCAACTTAAAATAATTTGTAACCTGTAAGTTCAGTCAACTCAAAAAAAATTTATTCAACTTGAAATGTTAAATTATACTAAGTGACAACTTAGATATTTGAGTTGAATCAACTTAAAATTTTAAGGCAGCTGGGTTACTTATCCATCTGTTAAGTTTAGCAGACACAAATATCTAAGTTGTTACTTAGTAAAACTTAACATTTTAAGTTGACTAAAACTATTTTAGTTGACTGAACTTAAAATTTTAAGGCAGCATGTTAACAAATTATTTTAAGCTGAGTCAACAAATTGTGTTTTTTATTTTTTACAGTGTACAAGTTTCAATAGAAAACATTAGCTTATTAGTTTATACTTCAAAGACAATAGAAGTAATTACGAAACTTCACATATATGTACTTAAATCCTACAAATATGGGAAAAAAGCAAATAATATCAATTTAATCAAATACATTTACATTTAATTGCAATTAAGACGCACTTAAGTGTCCAAATGCATTTCGTTCGCAAATAATATATTCACTTAAAGTGTATTATTTGCAACTACTTAATAAGTACTTTAGGTCACACTTTAGTTTGGGGATCTACTCTCAATGTTAACTACTATGACTTTTTCTTCAATAACTCCTAATTTGTTGCTTATTAATAGTTAGTAAGGTAGTTGTTAAGTTTACTTAAGGAGTAGGGTTAAAGGATGTAAAATATGGTCATGCAGATTAAGGCACTAATATGTGCATAATAAGTACTAACATGCTAGTATTATGCATACTAATA
The DNA here is from genome assembly GCA_036247105.1 of Cirrhinus mrigala. NCBI lineage: Eukaryota > Metazoa > Chordata > Actinopteri > Cypriniformes > Cyprinidae > Cirrhinus > Cirrhinus mrigala. Next base: position 4,338,427 of record CM070021.1, read on the forward strand.
AACAACTAGTTAATAGTGAGAAGTGGTTCTTAAAGTATGCTAAAGTGTACTTTTGTTCCACAAACAATGGCTTCAGATAACTATGGATAGTGTGCATGATGTGTAAAACAGTGCTATTTTAAAGACAACTGCACAGAAAAGAGTGGTTAGTACTACTTTTCAGAAATCAAAATTCTCCATTTGTTTTTCATGGAAAAAAGTAAGTCATACTGGTTGACATGAGGGTAAATGAATAAAGGCAGAAGTTTCATTTTTGAGGCAACTGTTATGATACGCAATGGAGAATTGCAACAGTGTTCTGCACTGATTCATTGTGATGCAGCATTAGCACCAATCATACTTGTGCAATGTTCTTGCTTGAGAGTATAGTTTGTCACATCAAGCGCAATCATATTTGCCCCACAGATTACAACACATTGCTTTTTGAAGATTCCATATTTAAACTATTCTTATGTTATGCTCTTTTTTTAAGATGCTTCGATATTTGCCGCTATGGTTGAGTGCAACAGCTGGAAGCAAACGGTATGAGCAAACCATGATGCAGCTCTATTGGATGTAAAGCAGCAGTCAAATGACCAGAGCTCCATCAGTCTGCGAGCTCACAAGACAGCTCATGAATCAGGCCACTGTCCGGGGATTTTTATGTAGGTCTGTCAAACCAGTAACTTCAGAATTATTTTAAGAATTGTATTGGAAATCGTTTCTGGTTACCACCATAGGATAAAATGCTTACATTCATTATTACATGATCCAATATTTGGCTGTTAATGACTTCAAACTTCGAATCAGGTGTGAAATCAGAATGACCCTATTTATTTCCTTATTGAAAGTTAAATAATTTATCCATGCCTACAGTCTACTGCTCACTAAGACAGCATTTTTTTGCTGATTTGCTGCTAAACATAACAATATAAAAGTCTTTCTCACTTTTGATCAACAGAATGCGTCTTTGCTGAATGTATAAAAAAAAATACTAACCCCATACTTTTGAGTTTTACTGTATAATATAGTAAATAATTAAACGTCACGTTTAAAAAATATTTTTGCAATTGCATTTGCTGACTTCACATTTAATAAGAAATTATGATTGCAGACTTCAAATGGAAACCATTTCAACACCATATATAGCTATCCTTTTGGATATCGCTGCTTTCTGTGAACAGCTGGGGGATTTTCTGTCACCAGAAGTGAGGAATATTACTCATGTTGTATAAAGACGCACGAGACTCGAGCAGGAAGTGCTGCAAAACCAACTTCGGCCCAAAAATATGGGAAATGCTAAAAGAAGACCATAACAGGCTAAAAGTAAAGCCAGAAGGAAGGAACTGTGTCCGTTTGAGTTATTCTAAACCTAACAGAGTGGAATGTGATGAGGCAAGACTAGACCGAACATCCACAGACTGCTTCACGGATCATCTGACCGACCGTTTCCCAGGCTTCACATGACAGCTCTGAGGCAAGTCAAAATGCAGTGTTTTGCAATCCTTACATAGAAAAATCCCACAGATGGCCATGAAAATGCAGATCACCAGTGATATAGGACAGGATTTGAGTGTTTCATTAGCGTTGTTCATATTTAGGATTACACAAAAAAATTTAAACAATTGTGAAACAATTTTCACTTTTCTTGAAATTGCTAGCACACACTGAATACATTGAATTTAACATTACATTTTAGTTTGACTAAAACAATATTTTCTTGTAAAAGAAAGTGCATTGCACAAAAAAATCCATTCATTTGGATTAATTTTGAAATAAACAAATACATAAATGAAACAGGTAAGATTTCTGCAAACTATGCATCTATTTTCAAAATGCATTTTATATAAAGGTCTAGAATCAGCATAAATTAAATCAGAATGCACATGGTTAAAATATGACTTTCTATGGAGCAAGCAATATTCCATTAAAATGTATGGAATTAAAACTAATCCAAATCGATGGAAACTTCATATGCAAATACCAAAAATCTTAAATTAAATGATTAGTTCACTTCCAGAATGAAAATTGCCTGATAATTTACTCACCCCCATGTTCATGTCTTTCTTTTTCAGTCAAAAAGAGAGGTTTTGAGGAAAACATTCCAGGATTTTTCTCCATATAGTGTGGACTTTAACAGAGGCCAACAAGTTGAAGGTCCAAATTGCAGTTTCAATGCAAACCCGGTGTTTACAAAAGTCAAATGCCCTTCACACAAAAAGGTAAAACAACGATGTCAGACGATTTTGAAGTTGGAAGGGAAAATGAGATGGAGTTTTTCGCCCTACCCTACCTTTTCGAACCGGAATACACAGACAAAGAAATAACAACGCATATCTTTTCCCAACATAATTACGTAATGTGTGAACACATGCATCGCAGAGCTAGTGCAAGACGAGCATTCATGGTTTAAAACGTATATAATATATTCCTCGGCTGGGATCGCGTAGAGCCCTTTGAAGCTGCACTGAAACCGCAGTTGGGACCTTCAGTTCGTTGGTCTCCATTGAAGTCCACTATATGGAGAAATGTCCCGGAATGTTTTCCTCAAAAACTTTAATTTCTTTTCAACTGAAGAAAGATCTGAATCTTGGATGACATGTGGTCGAGTAAATTATCAGGAATTTTTTATGTTGAAAGTGAACTAATCCTTTAAGGGCTAAATGTTTTTGTTTCGTTTCCAGATCTTTTTATTAAATAATAATGTAAACTGCATTTACATTGAAGTGGATGTCTACTTTAAGGTGTTTTTCCACCATTTGCCTTTAAAAGAGCTGTCAGTCTTTATAAAATTGATTCATACAGCTTTTGAATAGTCTCCAGTTGAATGTTGTCTATAAAAACAATTGCTTCAACTATCCACAGTGGTTTGATAATCTTTTGGAAAGAAGAGTGAAAAGCCGAAGCATTTGTTTTTATAGACAACATTCAACTGGAGACTATTCAAAAACTGTATGAATCAATTTTATAAAGACTGACAGCTCTATTAAAGGCAAACGGTGGAAAAACACCTTAAAGTAGAAGTCCACTTCCAGAAGAACAATTTAAAGATAATGTACTCACCCCCTTGTCATCCAAGATGTTCATGTCTTTCTTTCTTCATTTGTGAAGAAATTATGTTTTTTTGAGGAAAACATTTCATTTTGGACTGATATGGTGCCCCGATTTTGAACTTCCAAAATGCAGTTTAAATGCGGCTTCAAACGATCCCAAATGCGGTTGTAAACGATCCCAGCCGAGAAAGAAGGGTCTTATCTAGCATAATGATCAGTTATTTTAATAAAAATAATAAAACTTCTATACTTTTTAATGTCAAACGCTCGTCTTGTCTTGCTGTTTTTTTTTTTTTTTCTGGTTCATGACAGTTAGGGTATGTCAAAAAATTCCCCATATCATGTTCTTCAAAATCGTCTTATATCGCTGTTTTACCTTTTTTGTAGAGGGTGTTTGATCTTCTTTGCATGTTCACTTTGCAAAGACTGGGTCGGTACTTGCAGCGATGTAGGATGATTTTGAAATTATTTTTGAAGTTGAGGGAAAAAAAACGATTGGAGTTTTTCGACATACCTTAACTGTCTTGAGTCAGAATACACAGAGTTCAGGCAGAGCAAGACAAGACCAGCATTTGAGATTAAAAAGTATTTAAATTGTATTTTTTTAAATGAAAATAACCAATCGTTTCGCCAGATAAGACCCTTCTTCCTCAGTTGGGATCATTTACAGTCACATTTGTGATCGTTTGAAGCTGCATTTAAACTGCATTTTGGAAGTTCAAAATCGGGGCACCATATCAGTCCATTATATGGAGAAAAAGGCTGAAATGTTTCCCTCAAAAAAACTATTTCTTCATGGCTGAAGAAAGACAGACATGAACATCTTGGATGACAAGGGGGTGAGTACATTATCTGTACATTTCGGTTCTGGAAGTGGACTTCTTTAAAAATAGAAATAAAATATTTTTTCTCCTCACTTGTCAAATAACCACATAACATGTTTTTGGTAAACTGAACTTTCCTTTTATTGAATTAATGCCTGCAAATGCTTACAAAACAATTTTCCTTTGCAGCATTCACACCATTTCAAACTCTAAGATAGTCATGACTATATAAATGCTCTAGGAAACTATCATCATGACTTTACAGTATATCCCTCGCTGGAAAGGCACTGAAGGAGTGTTAGCAACCGAAAAAAAGAACGGAAATCGGCTACAGGTACTTTAGTAGCAGCACAGCCCCTAACAAGTGTTTCAAGTCTGAAGGGTGAATAAGATACCAGATAAAAGCAGCAGAGCATCAGTCAGCTGCTCAGGTTGGGGAACATCTCAGTAAGTGTGGTCTGCTTCACCCCCTTCTTTAAACCAGTTGGGACGGTTGCTGAAGGCGAAGACGCAGGACTCTTCCCAGGGGTCGTTCCTGCAGTCCTAGACAGTCTCTTTTCGGTTTTCTCGGCATCCCTGCGTCCCGTGCTGTTCCTCGTAGTAGACCGTGACGCGCTGACGTTCTTTCTCGAATTTTCCACATCTGGGTTTGCGCTCGTGGAAGCCGGAGTGGGTTTTTGCCTAAGTGGATAGCTATCGGCTGAACCCTTGCTGCGGTCCACGGTGCTTTCGCGGTCCAGCTCCCTCTGAAGACGCAAGGCCAGTTTCCGGTCCTCCTCCTCTTGCTGCCAGCGGGTCTGTAAGGCCTCCTCATACTGTGCCACTTCAGACAGGAACACGCTGTCGGCTGAAGGAGACTCGCACCGCAGAGCAGCGCAGGGCTTCTTAGTGAACAGATCCGCTTCAGTCTGAAGCTCAACCTCTGTACTTTTCCTTTTCAGTGAGCTGCTGTTCGGACTGTTAAAAACAAATGTGTGTTCTGAGCGGCTGGGGCTGGAGCTGGAGGTGGAGGTGGAGGGTTTCCCATTGTAGTCCAGCACACGCGTGGTCATTTTGCTTGTGCCCTCCAAAGATTGTGTTGAGGGGGGTTTTGGAGGGCTCCGAATGTTCTCCTGAAAAACAGGAATATTTATTTGTTTGTTTTTCTCCATTAACAACTGAAAATGTTCCAGAAAATGTTTTATCTTCCACTAAACATGCATGAATTTTGCACCTACACTACCATTTAAAAGTCTGTGGCCAGTAATTTATTCAGCAAGGATGCATCAAATTGATCAAAAGTGACAAAAACACTTAGAATGCGACTGATGTTTTGTTTCAAATAAATGCTGTTCTTTTGAATTGTCTATTCATCAAAGAATACTGAAAAATAAATCACGGTTTCCACAAAAATATGAAGCAGCACAATTGTTTTAAATATTGATGATAATCAGAAATGTTTCTTGAGCAGCAAGTCACCATATTAGAATGATTTCTGAAGAACTACGTGACGTTGAGACTGGAGTAATGATGCTAAAAATACAGTTTTGATCAAAACAATCAATTACATTTTAACATATTCAGATAAAAAAACAAAAAAAACAAACAGCTATTTTAAATTGTAATAATATTTCACAATATTACTGCTTTTACTGTTTATTTGTACCGTTTATATTTGGTGACCATAAGAAACTTCTCACCAATGTTATTACAGATATAACACAGGGTTTCTGCAGGTTTTATGAGGGTAAATCTAAGACCAAGTAAAGAAATTTTAAAGAAAAAAAAAACTGAGGGGAAAACAATACAGCCAGTGTTTCCCCTACCATTATATTAGGGGTGTGCCGTTGGGGGGGGTCGGGGCACCCCCCTTGAAGGTCAGGTTCATTTTAATTTTCAATATAGCGTCAGATTACAACAGAAGTCATTTAAGGTTACCTTTCCTACAGAACAGGTCTATAATCTTTTATTAAACAAACTAAATAACCTTATGGTATTTTTCCAATTTACACGATGGCATATCATTTCTGTCTCTACAATGGACACGCGTCTATAATTTCTTCTCCGCAAAAACATGGACGGGATCGCGAGTCCATTCATAAAAACGGAATTTACTCTATAGCGCGGAATGCCGCGGAATTCGTAGATTTTTGGATAAATAAATCAAACGCTGGTCTGTCACTTAATTCGAATTGCGATATGCACTACCGTCTGTGAATATTGGAACGCAAAAAGACGGTTGAAATGAATCCTGCATGTATGAATGGCAGAGACACGGTTTTGTTTACTACATAAATACTGAAGCACGCGTGACGCTCGTGGTGTTTTTCGGCCTCTGCATCTCACTATATGACAACATGAACACAAACTTAATCTTGCTGTGAGAGTCACTTCATGTGAATTTTACCGTTTCATTTGAGAAAACTAGCATCATATCATACTGTATACAAACAGAAACTAAACGGCAACCCATCAAAATAAAAGTACAGTTTAATATGTAACAGAAATATGCAAGTCTTGTATTACTTTAGTACAGTAAAATGTAGGTCTTTACATATTTCTATTTCTGCCAAATTTAAATGAAACAATTAAATGATAAAATAAATAAATATTACTACAAGATTAACCACTTAATTGTAGAAAAAAAAAAATACTACAATTATTATTATTAAAAATATTTTTTTCAATAAAAAAAAAATCAACAAATAAATAAAAGGATTTAATTTTCATTTGATTAAAAAAAATGTTTCATGCCTTCATTTGATTAGCAGAAAAATTAAAACACAAGAATTTCTGGGAAAAAAAAAGAAAACGATTGTAGGGCCCTATTGTTTGAAATGTTGAAATTGTGAATTTTGGGACTTCTTTTTTCACTGAAATAAATGTTTTTGTTATTACACAAGCTGTAAACCTAAAGGAAACACTGACAGCAACATGTTCTCTAAGTATAGTTTGAGTGTTACTTTCACTTTCAAATTAGCAGCAATTCAACGACTAGAAATTTAGTTTTTAGTTTGTTTCAATTTTCCCTCTTTTCCTCGCTTTCCTTCGGTAAAAGCACAGTGCACATTTTACTTTTATTTTCAAATTAACAGCAATTCAGCGTCAAGCAGTTGTTTGTTTCAGTTTGTTTGAGTTTTCCCACTTTTCTTCGGTTTTAAGTAGCTTGTAAAAGCATTGTGCGCATTTTACTTTCACTTTTAAATTAGCAGCATTAACGTAACAAACTTTTATTAACAAAAGGAATAAAAATACACCATGTTATATGCCTAATGTAAATAAGAATCACAGAACGTTTATTAGCAAAGGGAATAAGAAAGATTGGAAGCACGGCATACACCTTGATGTAACATATTTAAAAAAAAAAAATAAAATAAAAAAAAAAAAAAATAATAATAATAATAATAATAATAATAATAATACACAGTTTAAATAAATAAAACTCAGCAAACACTGTGGAACCAAATAAATATGACTTCCACTATCATCTTAGATAAATGGCAGAATTCAACAGGCTTTTCAAAATCCAAAATATGTTTAAAACAGGCATTTCGTTTCGAAACTCTTCTGCCATGGTCTTGACTTTCTCACCTCTCTCTTCTTGTCAGTCAGCTCGACTCAGTCTCTTCACGTGATAAATGAAATGTGATGCGACTGTCGTTCGGCACACTGCATTAAGCAGGCGCGTTTAGTTTTGATGGTACTGTCTGTTCTCTAACTGAACTAAATGATTTCTATTATTACAAAAAAACAAAAATGACAAGTTCTTCTTGGGGTGACTGACAGATGAAGCAGCACATACCACCTTCTACCGTGTATTGTTTAATGAATAGAAATTACACTTTTGCGTCACTTTAAAATGAAACACATGAGGAAACAATCCCTCACAAAAATCGGTGCCATGATCATATGAATTTAAGACTTGCTGCTCTGATTTAAGACCTTTTCATGGCCTTAATTCATGAATAAGCGATTTAAGACTTTTGTAAGACCCGCGGAAACCCTGATAACGGAAGGATTTGTTCTCAACCTTTAATTTTATGTTTACATTTTTGTCTATTTTTAGATCAGTGCATTTTAGAGCAAAAAACAAGGTAAATTAAAATAATGATAAAAAATAAAGTAATTTGACTTTTCCCCTATTCACCTGTAAAGCATGCACAGATTCCTTTACATATGAAATCAATGCCTTTCTATAAAAAAAAAAAAAAAAAAAAAAAAAAAAACCTTCCTCATCCTCACTAAAATGCAGTCAGCCTTCTGGAGACTTTACAAGAACAATTGAAAATCAAATTATACATTACAGAATAATAAGGCTACTGTTCCTCACGTATGTATATTCTCAAAGACATTTTTTAAGAATTTACTGAGCCTTTTCTTTTCGATCTGATAGACATATTTTCCAAATTGTTATATTTGTATTATCTCATCCATTTTAGTTGATGCAATCATCTAATTTAAAAAATGAGAAAATAAAAGCATGAATAAATCACCTTATTAGCCATCAGAGAGGAGTCTGGGCTGCTGTCAGAACTGCTCGGCTGCTTATGAGGTACTGGACGCAAAAACCTGACATATAAGAGAATAAAGTGCATTTAAAAACTCTTTCAAAATATTCAACAACAGTCAGGTCTGAAAAGATGATGAGTTACATTACTAATATATTGGGGCTCAACAACAGCCACTCACTTCTCAATGACCCCCATGTTAGGTTTTGTCTTCTTCGCTGGTGTATTATCAGTAGGCTTGGTGTTCCATGACATTTCAGAGATTGGTCCTGAATTCTACACAAACAAACAACACAAAACATTACATCATCTCTGATTAATGACAGGTTTGCAAAGAAAAACTGAATCTGCAGCAGCGTCAGGTTTTCTGAAGAAAAATGTAAGGCTTGCCAGGCTTTTCCTGAAGCTTCTGATCACAATACAGAATTGATGTTATTCCTCAGAATTTTTGTTTTCCAGTGCAAATGTCTAAAGATTCTAAAAATCAAGATACATTTACTTGAGAAGCAAAATGACAAAACAGGAAGTTCCAATACCCTACTGAAAGATATTTTTCTTGTTTTAAGCATAAACTTCAATTTACATCTCAAGTAAATGTCAGTCAGAGTGTGTGAACATTGAGAACTGGGAATGAGATTATTTACTTGTCTTTACTTGTCTTGTCAGAAAATCCAAATGTCTGCTGTCAGATTTTACTGGTGTTTTGACACGTTCTTAAACATAATCATGATAAACTGTTTTGGGGATTCAATCCTGCATGATAGTGTATGTCTGTGATGAGAGAGCTGCTCACCAGCTCTTGGCTCAGCAGTCTGGCCAGTTTCTCATCGTTCTCCAGCTGCTGTTCCTCCCGTCTCCTCCTCTCCTCTGCCAAACGCTCCTCCTCCTCAGCCAGGAGGCGCTGGATGTACTCCTCACTGGCTCTCCTCTCGGCTTCCTCTAGAGCTCGCTTCTCCTCCACCAGCTGCTCAAAACAGGAAATGAGATCATGACCCTTCACAACAACACAACATTAACAACAACTTATGATTTCACTAGCTCAATGACAATGACAATTGACAATGTGCATGTATTTTTAAAAATCTAAAGCATTTTAGCAAAATGAAAAATGTAATTCATATGTAAAATATGAAATTTGTCTTCAGTTGTACACTACTGTTTAAAAGTTTAAGGTCAGTTTTAATTTCAGGTCAGAAATTAATACTTTATTTAGAAAGGATGCATTAAATTGATCAAGTGACAGTAAAGGCATTTGTAATGTTACAAAAGATTTCTATTTCAAGTTAATGCTGTTCTTTTGAACTGTCTGTTCATTGAAAAATCCACAAAAATATGAAGCAGCACAACTGTTTTCAACATCGATAACAATTATAGATGTTTCTTAAGCAGCAAATCAGCATATTAGAATGATTTCTAAAAGAAATTACTGAAGAGTGACACTGAAGACTGGAGTATCTGATATAAATATTTATAATTTTTAATTTAATTTTTATTTAATTTTTATATTTTACAATATTACTATTTTAAAGAATTCTGGATCAAAGAATTGCAACCTTGCAAAAGAGACTTCTTTCAAAAACATAAAAATATATATCTTACAGACGCAAAACAATTAAAAGGCATGATTATTATTAAAAATTCAGGAATTTTCAGAACTCAAATTTCCTCTCTAAACTCAAAAGACAAAGTACTGAAAATAGGTTTCCAGAATTGAAATACCATAAATGGAAACACGTTTATTCGGATTCTTTAAAGGTGCAACAGCAAATAAATAAATAAAATAAAATAAAATAAAAAATAAATTAATTAAAGAAATAAATAACGAAAAAAAAAAAAAAAAAAAAGCATACGCAATTATAATAATAGTAAATTAATTAATGAAAGTGTTTAATCGCAATTATCTGGCTATGTGACCATAAATATTACAGGAACTAAAAACTATTAAAAGATCAAAATTAATCAAAGACTTAAAAATGATTTACAATTCAAAACTTCTTTCAGATCTTTCAAATGTCCACTGCAGCACAGTTTGTATGCAGCATTATGCTCCATATTGAGCAGGACTGGACTCACAAACAAAAACTATTGTGTTGTTGGCAGCACAACAATATGGCCCACATAAACATGGGATTGTACTCTGTAATGTGCAGTCAGAGAGACCCACACCTGCCATTTAATCTTTTAAAAATCAGAAGTACCACCCTGAACCTCTCACCTTACTAATCTGATCCTCATACTCCTTCCTCAGCTCTCCCGGCTGACACACACGAGGTCTGGGAATGGTTACTGGGGGAAAAAGATTGCATAAGTAATTATAATTAATCCAATACGTATTAACATAAAGCACTTTATCAAGCTATGCTCCGTACCAGCATCATCATCTTCTTCGATTCCCTGCACTCTCCGCTCACACTGGGTGGGAAAAGCATCCTGTATGCGTCTCCACAGCTCCACGTTCACCAAGGTCTTGTTCCGGCTGTTGAGTCGCGCCCATGTGGACACACGTTTTCGGCAGAGCGGACAGCACATGTTGGCCTTGTCTACGGTTTCCAGAAAGCAGGGTTTGCAGAAGGTGTGCATGCAGGGCAAAGTGACCGGCTCCAGGAATATGTCCAGACAGACCGGGCAAAGGCAGTCTGAACGTTTAAGACCCCCAGAGCTTTCTTCAATGGGACCCATGTCCACTCCAGACACAGGCGGCATTCTGCACCCTGTCTTTCTACGTCAGTGAACCAGGTTTCTCTCTCTCAGGTTCAAAAGCAGCATATGACAGTCAGCTGAAAGACAATACACCAACAGTTATTACATGCAACAACTGTATTACCTAGAAATGTAATACATTTAATTCAGAATTTCCACCATATGTATATTAACAACATCTAGAGTTTCAATGGGACGGTAATGGCAGAACATTTCTGTATTAGATGTTGCCTATCTGCGTAATAATATAAACAAATCAAAGACTTAGTACATATCCTACGTTTGCAGTCCTGCACATCCAACAGTTAACTAGCTATTTATTAAAAAACCGGCATAGGTAATATTTTTACTATTTTAAAACATCCCCAGCAACGAATTATTAAGGTTTTGACAGTTTTGTTTACATCTAAACATCAGTTCTCATGCATTATTTATATATGGCATTAACCTGTGCGAATTTCTCCACAAGACGTCCAAAAATTAACTTTTTCCACCCACATATCTTGTCAGATTACGTCCAGATGAACTGGTTTATTTAATTTAAGTTCTTATGCTAACTCACATCTGGAGGCTAACGATAACCAACTAGCAACTTTCTAGCAGTGCGAGTGATTATTGGGAAAGCAAAACTTATGTAAACGTTTGATTATTTAAAGTAGTTAACGATTTAGTTGTTAAACTCGTCTATTAATATTAATGTCAATAAATAATTACAAATATTACAATGCATACTTACTGACTTGCTTATTTCTAGGCCCCAAAATCCCGGGAAATTTTGCGCCCTCCCACTTGCGCATGTGAAACCATGAGCGCCAATGGCTGAACTGATTTCAAAATAAAAGTCATTCGGTTTTTTCTGTGGACCGCTAGTTAGCTTGGTACTAGTGGATGAATGTAATTAGGCTTTATACAGCTATAGAAGAACGTCAATTTAAGAGTTAAAAAAAAGAATGCTCTTCTTCATCTGATAACGGCTTGATAAAGCATGCCTGAAAAATTTAAAAAAAAGTTTTAAAAGCTTGTGATACAGGCTGGAAAGGCTGACAGACAGTCAGTGAGACTGTTAAAAAATAAACATTTAAATCAAAACTCAAAAAACGTTTTAAGAAAAAAATGAAATAAGAATGTTAGAAAGAATGTTAATAGTTCACTGACCCAATAGTTCACCTTATTTGTCCAAGCTGTATCCTTTCCAAAAAGTGTCAGCATTGAAAAGTGTCTGTTTAATAAATCTGATCATTTATTAAAAAAAAAGGGCCTGTGGCACTTTACATGTCTCAGGTAGGCTGTTTGAAATGCAAGCAGTGTTCGAATTGAGGAGGAGGGGGGGTTAATAAGCATTATGGGACCCCCCCATAACACCCCAAAAAATACTTGGGGGGTCCCCTGGTTTTTCAATAAAACTAGGAAAATGAAAAATAAATGAAAAGATTCGATTGCAGACCTGCTCACGTCACATCATATTTTATTTTTGCGCGTTTTTACAGCGTTTCTCATTGCAACCAATCACACACGACTCTGTTGAGTTTAGAATGCAGTGGCCAATCAGAGGCGTTCAGAATAGTCAGCTGAAACCCCGAGTCTTGTTCAGACTGAATCTTGCGAATTTCCTCATCATAAGCAACAACGTGCAGATGTACGTACGATGTAAGTGATTCATTTATCATACAGTGTATGGACAGCTTCATTTATTATAAGAGGAGTTATGATTGCTTAAGCAATAAACTGTGCTCATTTAGTCTAATAAAATGCATTTAGAATGTTCCGGCATGCGGCAGAACATGTATATTCATATAATTTCATATAGTTAATCAATATCACACGAAGAGTGCCATTTTTTTTTCGCAAAAATCACTAATGTGATATTGATTTTATACAACAGTTCAATAAACTATTAGTTAATATTAACGTTTTTAGTTTTAGACACCATATTGCCTATTTTTGCTCTATTTTGCCAACAAAAATGGTTCAAAACACAGCAACAGCACTGTACGTCTGTGAACAACATTTGATTTTTCTTTCGTGAATGAATCAACCTTTTGAATGACTCGGTTCAATCGCAATGACTCATTCATTAATAGTGACATGATGCCCGGTTTTAATTTCAAATTTAAAGTCCCTTATCATTTTTTTAAAATAATTTAATAATTTAATTTAATTTAATAAGATATCAGCATTCAACGGTTTAGGATTAAAATATCGAAACATTATTTATGCATTTAATGCATTCATGTTCTGCATTAAACAATGGGTAATACATCTGTCTGTGCTTCCTCTGCACTGAAAAGATGAATTTTGTTGATAATGATTTTATTTGTTTGGAAACAGTCTAAAAAAGTCTTAATATTTGAATTGACTTTATTGATTAAATATAAGCATTTGACGCAAAAGATAATGTATACTTTTAGAAAAAAGAATGACTTTATAAAGGTTAAAAAAATGGCCATAAAAAGTAAAAATCACTTTTAACTTGTTGAAAAATATTAATTTCTGTCACTACTGTGAACTGACCACACTGAATATGAAGAATATCAAGAACTTTAGGAGTCAGCTGTCCACGGCAGTCCTGCAGTGCAACACACTCAGCAAAAAACTGATTATCGGTAAAATCTGGTTATCGATAAAATCTCTCAAAATTTAGAGGTATCATTTTTAGTCAGTATTGCACATTCCTTGGCTATGAATCATACTTATATAAGGTGATTTATTTTTAGAAGGGGGGGTGAGTGGGGTCTGGCTAGGGGGACCCCCCAAGAGCTTTGACACAATTCGAACACTGAATGCTAACCTAGTTTATGGAACATTTACTAAAAGTTCTGTGGTGCTTGGCATTTACGGTGATTTGTAAACCCAGATAAATGCTTAACTTAACTGGGTCCAGGCCAAACCAAATGATCACACAAAACCAGCAGTTCCTCACAAGATAACATATCATTGCTGTAATAGGCCAACACAGCTGCACACATTTTTCGGATATGTGTTAAAGTTTAAGGACATTTGTTATTATGTTTGATGTATTTCCAGTGTGTGTGTGTGTGTGTGTGTGTCCTACTTACAGCAGTTCCAACACTGAAAAACAAGTTTACTCATGTAGATACCATCATTTATTAGTTGCACATGTTTGAGATGAAAACAAAAATAAAGTACATCTAGTCTAGTTGTTGATCTTTCTGGCCTAAAATATGGCATAAACATTGTTTATGACTTTTATGTCTTATATTTAACTTGCTCAAAATTAATCATCAATTTGACAATACATGGAATAGTATTTACAACACTACTACAGTGGGCTACAGTCCTTCATATTATAACTTAAGTCTAACGTAAACTAACCTCTTTGACCATTGTTTTCTTCTTTAAACTGTATCAATAGTTATACATTTTAAAAAACAACAACAATGACATCATTCAGCCTTCCTTAATCCTGTACAATCCTTTGACCAGCAGAGGGAACTACTGCTACATTCATTAATGAAATTCACTTACACTATGCACTACAAGAGGACGTTTGAATGGGGCATTTCTATTTGGTGTGTGTGTACATTTATACAGGTCAAAAGTTTACATACACCTTGCACAATCTGCAAAATGTTAATTATTTTACCAAAATAAGAGGGATCATACAAAATGCATGTTATTTTTTTTATTTAGTACTGACCTGGATACGATATTTCACATAAAAGATGTTTATATATAGTCCACAAGAGAAAATGTTGGTTGAATTTATAAAAATGACCCTGTTCAAAAGTGTAACATACACTTGATTCTTAATAACGTGTTGTTACCTGCATGATCCACAGCTGTGTTTGTTTAGTGATAGTTGTTCATGAGTTCATGTTTGTCCTGAACAGTTACAATTGCCTGCTGTTCCTCAGAAAAATTCTTCAGGTCCAACAAATTCTTTGTTTTTTCAGCACTTTTGTGTATTTGAACCCTTTCCAAAAATGACTGTATGGTTTTCAGATCCGTCTTTTTACACTGAGAACAACTAAGGGACTCATATGCAACTATTACAGAAGTTTCAAACGCTCACTGATGCTTCAGAAGGAAACAAGATGCATTAAGAGCCGGGGAGTGAAAACTGTTTTAATTTGAAGATCAATGTAATTTTACTTATTTTTTCTTCTATCTTCTGAAGCTACTGAAGGGCAGTACTAAATGAAAAAATATATATATGATATTTAGGCAAATTAGAAAAATGTACACATCTTCATTCTAATCAAAAGTTTACACCCTCGGCTCTTAATGCATTTTTTTTTTTTTCTTCTGGAGCACCAGTGAGTGTTTAAACCTTCTGTAATAATTGCATACGAGTCCCTCAGTTGTCCTCAGTGTGAAAAGATGGATCTCAAAATCATACAGTCATTGCTGGAAAGTGTTCAAATACACAAAAATGCTGAAAAACCAAAGAATTTGTGGGACCTGAAGGATTTTTCTGAAGAACCGCGGACAGTTTAACTGTTCAGGACAAACGAGGGACTCATAAACAACTATCACTAAAAAAAAAAAAAAAAAACAGCTAGGTAACAAAACTGTATTACGAATCAAGTGTGTGTAAATGTTTGAACGGGGTCATTTTTATAAATTCAACTATTATTTTCTCTTGTGGACTATATGTAAACATGTTCATGTGAAATATCTTATTCAGGTCAGTACTAAATAAAAAAAAATAACATGCATTTTGTATGATCCCTCCTATTTTGGTAAAATAATTAACATTTTGCAGATTCTGCAAGGTGTAATGTAAACTTTTGACCTCAAATGTATATAACCCAAGTTTGTGCAGCATACAGTTTTAAACATATTGTAATATGAGACATAGTGATTCACAATGATTTTTGTATAATTTAAGACAGCATTAAAATTACGGTGCAGGGTAGGTCTCTGAACCATTATTTTAAAATGCTCATCATAAAAGGAGTTAAGTCATTAATAATCAATAGGCAACAGTTTACAAAAACATCTATGCATTGTAGAGTCACCGGCCTGACTAATAAAAAGAGTCAAGTATCAGACTGTCAGACTGTAGGTTTGTCTTCATGTTCAGGAGATGGACTGGACGGAGACGAGCTATTGTTCATAGGATTCTGTGTTCTTCCTCTTTGTCGCAGTTCAGAGATTTGCCTCTCCATGTCCTCCAGAACAGTTTTGCTCAAAGACTGAAGAACAACATGAGGGAAAATATGTAAGAGAACAGAAAAATATACAGCAGTCCAACACTTAAAATGGTTAAAAAATGTATTTAATTACATTACATTATTTAATTATACAATTACATTATTGAATACATTTAAATAAAAAAAAAACAACTGCATCTGTATAAATAACTTAACTGACCTGATTTTCAGCCAGTGCCTCTTTGGCCATGTAATGCTCTCGTTTGATCTTAATTTCCACCTCCTCTGGAATATCTGGCACCATCCAGTCAATAATACGTCCAATCAGGAGGACAACATGCTAATAAAAAAAAACATCATCAATGTTTAAAATTGTGTTTTGGCTTCATATTTGTCCAAATCTATCTTGGGACACTTTATATAGAAAACAAACTAAATGAAATTACTACTAAAAGTAAAATGCATTTTACGTACTGTACTAAATGATTTTAGTTTTAGGAGTAATATTATGGTCCTATGATCAGAACAAATGCATGT
The DNA here is from genome assembly GCA_036247105.1 of Cirrhinus mrigala. NCBI lineage: Eukaryota > Metazoa > Chordata > Actinopteri > Cypriniformes > Cyprinidae > Cirrhinus > Cirrhinus mrigala. Next base: position 4,355,124 of record CM070021.1, read on the forward strand.
GCTAAATTTCAAAAAGGATGTTTGGTTAAATTATTATTAGATTATGCACCTCAAATATAATGACAAAACTCAGTCGAATGGCCAGCAGATGATAGTAATCTTGTGTGGGCTGTCCTTTATCATCCCTGAGGCCTCGATATCTGAAAAAAAAGATTGTTCTTTGATTACCACTCTTATGTATTTAATTATTAATACACTACAGAATTAAATATTATACAGTATGTATGTATCTATACGTGAAGAGTTCAGATGCAAAAGCCTCCAAGTGCCATTTGAAATGTTCCTCTAAAATAAGCATTTTTATCAGACTCATATATATGACAACATGACAACGTTTTCTGAGCATCAACTCAGCATATTAGAATGTTTTCTGAAAGATTGCATCTTGCATTCAGCTTTGCATCACAGGAATAAATTACATTTTTAGAATATTATTTATATAAATATATAAACAGATTTTACAATATTACTGTATTTTTGATCAAATAAATGCATTCTAGGTGAGCAGAAGAGACTTCTTTAAAAATGTTAAACTATCGAACAGTAGTGGAAGTTACAGAAATAGTGATGCACAATTTGATCTTCACCTGCATGTCATGTGGCTTTGGGTGAAGTTCGCAGGGGCCACTGAGAGGGTGAAGTTGACGTATCCTCTCATGCCGCCTGTAGTGTAGCGATAAAAGAGTCGCGGCAGGAAATCGGACGTGAAGGAAATCAGAAAAGCCTGGGAAAAGAACAAGGCGTCAAACAAGATATGAAGCCTGTCTAATTAACTTTATTTTGGACTGAAATTTTTGGACATCAAAAGCTTTTGACAACAAAGATTTTCAGTGTTGATCAGACTTGATAGCAGGGTCAAGCAGACCAATGACACACACACTGTAAGACTGATCACAGAAATGTTCCAAGGGGTTGAGGAGAAACATAATACAGAAAACTTTTTAACAATACTTCTTTCAAAGCATTTTAAAGCATTTAGATTTGACACACTTTAATTACTGTGTCAAACTGTACAATTTTTGTCTCTCATCCACATGCAGAATAATGAGATGCATACAGATTGGTGCTTGGCCCCAAATGATCACTATAAATGAAGACGATACTTACATTGCTGATGACAGCCAGGTAGGAGATGAAGTTTAGGATGGTCAGCCAGATGCCAATGTCTTGTGCTCTTTCCACGACTGGCCTGCGGTACTCACACACAAATTTCTGGGCATCGAGACGCACCTCCACCCAGTTATTTATCAAGGCAAACAACGGGGCCAAGGGACAGGCTGCTACAAAGATGGTGATGAAGCCAAACTGCAGAACTGACAAGATAAAAGTTTCAAAATCAGCCTTTCATTTGAGTTCATCGGCAATGGCATCCATATAGCCAAAAAATACTATATGCAAAGTATAAATTTTTATCAAAATTAGAAGCTACAATAAGCTACAATGATACAAATAGTCATTTTGAACATGACACTGGGATATTAGAAACTATTTAATAAAATGACAAAGACATAAATCAGATGTGAACTTACTAATCTGACAGAGGATAATTTCTGTTATCATAATAGCTCAACTGTCAGAGCTAATAAACCTTTGACTGGATAAAGTATGTGACCCTAATAGAATCGAAAGACCAAGATACCTGCATTCACTGGACAACCACTAACCACTGAACTATATTTTTGTATTTCAATACACCAATATTTTTTTAATATTTTTTATTTTATATAGAAAATAATAATAGAATTTTATTTATCAAGGATAAATCAAATATGTCAGAAAAGACTATTACATTGTTTGAACTTTCTATTAATCTAAGATCCCTAAAAATATGTATCATAGTTTCCACAAAATACGAAGCAGCATATCTTGAGCCACCAGTTAGCATTAGAATGATTTCTGAAGAATTGTGTGACACTGAAAAACACAGGAACTGTACACACGCACAAACACACGTGCACGTTTGTATCTTAGTGAGGACATTGCATAAACTTCCACTGATTCTATATCAGGTTAATGATATTTTCTATCACCTAGCCCATCCCCTACCCCTACCCCTACCCCTAAACCTACCCATCACATGTGCAAAACACTAGATTTGAATTTAAAAAAAAAAAAAAAAAAAAAAAAACTACTTTGGCTGATTTCTAAGTCTTTTTAACTAGTGAGGACCAGTAAAATGTCCTTTATGTCCTGTAAAATGTCAATATAATTATTTCACACTGTAAGTGAGTCAAAACAAACACACACACACACACACACACACTAACATACATATATACAGTGACTTGCGAATTGATTCATTTTTCTTTTTTTTTCATGTTAAGTTGCCGCCTTATGTTAAACTTAAATTAAAAAAAAATTATCTTAATCTACACTCCATACACCATAATGACAAAGCAAAAAACATATTTGTGACAACTTTGCAAATAATTAAAATTAAAACTAAAATAAGTACATTGCATAAGTATTCATACTCTGATCACACTACTTGTTGAAGCACCTTTACAGCCTCAAGTCTTTTTGAGTATGATGCAACAAGCTTTGCACATCTGCATTTGGCAATTGTCTGCCATTCTTCTCCTCACCTTTTCACCTCTCAAGCTCTGTCACCTTGGATCGGGGCTTGCAGAAATGTTCAGGTTTCTCCAGAAATGTTTGACTGTGTTCAAGCCTAGGCTGTGGTTGGGCCACTCAAGGACATTCTGTTGTCTATAAGCCACTCTTGCTGTGTGCTTAGGGTCATTGTCATGTTGGAAGGTGAACTTTATCAATAGTCTGAGACTCTGAATGCTTTTGTTATGTTGAGCTTTCCTTCTAACTCTGACGAGTCCCTCAGTCCCTGCCACTGAAAAACAGCCCCACAGCATGAGGCTGCTACCACCACACTTTACTATTAGGATGGTACTGTGCAGGTGATGAGCAGTGCCTGCTTTCCTCCAAACATGATGCTTGGAATTGAGGTTTATCAGAACAGAGAATCTTGTTTCTCACAATCTGAGAGTTCTTTAGGTGCTTTTTTGCAAATTCCAAGTGGGTTTTCGAGTATCTTTACTGAGAAGAGGATTGAATTTGGTCCTACCGCCAAAAAGACCAGATTAGTGCAGTGTTGCAGTGATGTTTTTCCTTCTGTAAATTTCTCCAATCTGCATAAATGACCGTAGAGCTCAACTAGATTGACCATCAGCTTCTTGGTCACCAGTCTAACCAAGGCCCTTCTTGGAAGAGTCCTATTTGTTCCATACTTCTTCCATTATGGATAATGGTGGCTACATGCTTCTTTGCCTTGATGTAACCCTGTCTCTGAGCTCTAGAGGCAGTTCTTTTGACCTCATGGCTTGGTTTTTGCTCTGTTATGCATTTTCATTTTTTAGACCTTTTATTGAGAGGTGTGTGCTTTTCCAGTCATGCCGAATCATACCCATTCAGTTGAATTTGTCACAGGGTAACTTCACTCAAAGTGCAGTAACATCTACAAGTGACATGAATGCTCCTGAGCTAAATTTCAAGTGTCCCAGAAAAAGGTATGAAGACTTATGCAGTGGAATCATTTCAGGGTTTTTTTTTTTATTTCTAAATTTGTAAAGTTGTTACAAATCTGTTTTGTGCTTTGTCATTATGGTGTGCAGTGGAACAGCACATTCCAAGGCTCAGTTTATGGCAGGCCCCTCCCTGACCACAATAGCAGACAAAGGTTTGCTACATTTTGATTGGATCTTGGTGGACTAAGCAAATAAGCATAACTGTCCAACGCCATCAGATAAAGATGCCAGGACAACAGTCAGACATCTCTTAGAGGGCAAGAAGAAGACCTTTGGTACAAAGCCCGGGAAGGACAGAACTTCCTATTGGTCAAAATGCAGTTTCTGCCCTCCACCCACCGTGAGGATGATTCCTAAGGTTTTGGCTTGTGACTGACCATAAAAATTCCTTAGGACCTCCAGATGCAGCAGCAGTGGGTGAAACAGAGAGAGATCACAAAGATCCATCCAAATCCATTCATAACTTTAAAACTGATGCACACTTCAACACACACATCTTTTACTTATTCAGAGAAATAAGTATTCCCAGTGACAGCAAGACGGTGAGACAGTAGCAGATCAACCTCGGTTCTGAGTCTGAGACCCACAAGGCTGAGACAATAGCAGATCACCGTTGTTCTGAGCCCTGTTAAGGAAAAGACACAAACAGGACAACCTCGTTCTGAGTCTCCGGCCTGTTACAAGTAAGGCAGCAACAGACACAACCGCTCTGAGTCTTTCATCCAGAGAGACCATAACAGCTACACTGTTCTGAGCCTGGGACCTGCAAGGGTGAGACAACAACAGATATCAAGTCAGAGTCTCCAGCTTTTGAGGCAGCAACAGATACGACCACGTTCTGAGCCTCCAGCCTGCGAGGAAAGAGATAATCTAAGTTCCGAGTATTCCTCCAGCAAGACAACAACGGATGCGGCTTCCTGAATCTCCATCCTAGAGAGACAAAGTGGATTGACCAAGTTCTGAGTCTCTAGCCCAGAGAGACAGAAGACACACAGACATTTGCAACAAGGTTAAGCTCCGGCGAGCAAACCTTCACTTCAGGTACTTTTGCTTGCATGTTCCAAGCTAAGGTCCTTCAGCACCTACTCCAGGGCCACATCTGCGTGTTCCAGATCTTAGGACGCTTTGATCAGCATCCTATAACGCTTCATGTTCAAGGCTGTCAAAACAGATTCCTGCTCCTTCCCCCACTGTACTCCCACCAGCACAACCAGTGGAAGTCGTTGCCGCCACCAGACTGCTCACTCAACCACAGTGATTGTAAATATCACTTCCAAACCTCTTCCAGAGACCTTGGCATTGTTGTATATTATCAGTATATGATTTTCTAATTTACATTAGATATTATATAGCTGACTGCAGTTGATAACAAATCTTACATGTATTTGTTTGATGCATATTAATGTTCTTCACCTTATTTGTTTCAGAGTAGCAACAGTTTATCTTTCCAGATCACGTAGCTCTGATATAGCAACACCCAACATAATCACTTGCATTTTATGCATCTTATGCACTTTATTCCTTTTTCATTCATGGTATTCATTTAGTAGTTGTTGATTACTCTTGTCTATCTTTTGTTAATAAAATTTATTTTAGTACAACTTGTGTCCTCCTTGTGTTGATAATACAGTAAGAGGTTCTACAGGTTAGAGATCCCACCAATCTTTCTTATGTGATGTACTCATAACCACACATTAATTGACACATGATCCAAGAATCATAACATCATCTGTGACGTGAGTACCTATCACTACACTATTTCGCCTCCCTAGGCTGGCAAAAGCCAAATTCACTACAGGTGTATGGAGTGTAGATTGATGCGGAAAAAAGTAATTTAACCCAGTTTGACATAAAGCTGCAACATAACAAAACATGAAAAAAAATGAAGGGGTATGAATACATTCGCAAGGTACTGTACATATACATACATACATACATGCACCTAAAATTCAGTCTACAATAGATAATACAAGAGACATGAGGACTAACCCATTTCCAGATACTCATCGAACAGCCCCTCACACACCAGCAGCTGATAGTTTGCTTCCCACGGGCTGAGCTCTGGCTTGCTGTCTGGTTCATCTATCACCTCCTGACTGGGAGCTGGCTTCAGCTTCCTCCTGTGCCACCATGTCTTTAATTTACTGTGGGAAAGAGAGGGATACATCTTGGGCCTAATTCTTTATATACAACAATGAGTAAACAAACTCTTTAAGAAGATGTATCGAACACAGTGACCTACGGCAAGACAAATTCCTGGATGTTGCTGATGACCTGTTTGCCTACCATGATGACTAACAGCTCTTGAGCTAGCTCAATGAGACATCCAGAGGCTCCACACTACATAAAACAAGGAGAGAGCCAAGTTACACATGTATTAACAGTTATTCCTATTCCAGAATCTGCATATTTTGCCTCAGTTTATGATTGTGGGGGAAATTTTTTAAAATTGTGTATTTAGATATGGCTGACAGTGTAAATTTTGTTAGTTTTATGCCAACAAGAAACAACTAAGTGAAAAAGTAGATAATTTGCTTTCCAACAATGTAAACACTCACATCCTCATTTCGGATTCCTAGGAGTGTGTTATAGTTTCCAGGGTATCCAACAAACCTGTAGGAAAGATCAAATATTAGATAAATATTGAATCTTCATACATATTCATTAATTTGTATCGCATGGCTACCCACCTGCCCTTGAAAAACGCAATGTAAACAGGAGATGAGTAGAAGTTGACAAACTGGAAGATGAAGACCTTGAGGATGAATGCATCCTCGTATTTGGTCTGGGTGCGGTGCATTTCTAATAGAAGGAAGTGGAGGATACTTTGTTGATGCATAAAGAAATACCTAAATAGTATGTGTAAATATGAAACAGCTTACCCCATTGTGTCAGAATTTGGGCCAGGTAAGTGTAGAGCCGGGACAACAACAGAATAACAAGCAAATTCAGCATAGAACCAGTCAGGCTGGCTATCCTTCCAGCCTAAAGAGGTGAAAAAACTCTCTTAATAAGCAAATGTTTATGTTAAAATTGTGCTGCAATATCTGATCTAATCAATGGTTAATTTACATCGACTTTGAGTTTTAGCAAAAGGTGTCAACTTTTGAATCACAGCAGCTGAATTCTAGTCCAGGCTAGTTGTGTAGTAGTGGCTAAGCATCTTGAACAAGCAACATAGCAAATGTACTATATTCCAAAACTCCACTAAACTTTTAAGGTGCTGTTAGTTTACTCCATTCTAAACCCTCCCTCCACTGTTCCATGGTTGCTTAGTCTTGCCTAATCCTAAATTTGTCTAGGCCAGGGGTGCTCAACCCTGGTCCTGGAGATTGACTTTCCTGCAGAGTTCAGCTACAACCCTGACCAAACACACCTGAACCAGCTAATTAGGATCTCAAGGAGCGCTTGATAATTACAGACAGGTGTGTTTGATTAGGGTTGGAACTAAACTCTGCAGGAAAGTCGATCTCCAGGAACAGGGTTGGGCACCCCTGGTCTAAGCAGTTTTGGAACTTTTGCATTGCAGGACATCACTTGTGAAAAAGAAGTACACTTAATTATATTGAATTGTAGCGTACTTCAAATCATAAATATGTTTTACAAACAGTATGGTCCTTGGATCACTATTCTTGGATCATCACCTTGGATCACCAGTGGTTTGAGTGCCTTAGTGACTCCTTGTAGGGTCATCCTGGGCAAATTGGTCCCAAGTGAGAGGCCAGGCAAAGACTGATCCCAGACTGCTCAGAAGACCAGAAGAGGGATGCCAGGGCTCTCTCCTGGAACCAGGCCTGGGAGCAAAGCTCACAAGGTTGCCATACAGACTCTACCCTGGTTGCGGAACATGGAATCTGACCTCCACAGTGGGGAAGGAGCCAGAGTTAGTGTGGGAGTTGGCCTCACTTCTGCACACAGCTCTGTCTCTGGAAACAAACTCCTGGAAAGGGGTTGGATTCTCTTCTTCTTTACAGTCACTTTGAGTAAGAGGTGCCGAGTTGGGATGGGGATACTCACAAGTCTCCGACTCAGCGTCACTGTGTTGGAGTTTAGCCAAGCAAGGGGTCCAAGATGGTCCACTCACTGCGACTTTGGATCATAGTTCAGACTGTGCTCTTTGTTTAGATGGAAACGCATTTGTCGAATAAATTCCTCTATGCACATCAAAAAAAGTCATGTGACTGACTAGCTGACCTGACTAATCAACGGACCGATCTCATTCCACAGCATCTGAAATATTGTTATGGTCATTCTGAAATACCTAAGCAAAGTCTGTCATTAAAGTATTTCTATATAATTGCCTCAGAGAACTGTCTTATATGACTGCGTTCCCAAATAGCAGGTATCCACTTCCGAAAGCAATGACTGCATTTATTTTGTTTAGTCTGCTCGCTCTGAGGCGCAAGTAATGTAGTAGATATGACAATTATCATATTCAGTGGCTTCTCCTACTTTTCTTAGTGATTTAGCCAGTTTATCAGGAAATGACGATTTTGTTCTTTTTGACTCGTTGGATGCAAACGGTGCTTGTTCGCAAATGTTTTATGTGATATTCCAATTTTCCGCATTAAAGTTAAATTAGCAACTTTGGGCAGAAGCTCGGCTAATGTGAGCATCTGTTCTTGTTGCAGTATCTTTAGTTTCATTTTGTACTGTGAAAAAATGGCCTGGGACAGTGCCACCCTGTGGAACAACTGATTACTGCAAAGTAACTTTAATGCGCATTTGTGACCTGCGTGTACAAAGTATACGTGGTTACAAAAATCAGGTGGCGTACAGTACGTGAGTACAATTCTGATGACAAAATTTGCGTCATGTGCACTGTGCGCTGTCCCTCACATACGAGTAAAAAGTGAAGTATACTTTGAGCTTTATTCAGCCTGTTGCCACGACAACTCAGTCCTGGATAAGCGGTGTCAAATGGTTTGATGGACGGATGATTTGAATGAAATAAAAGGTCACTTAAGAGTACTTAAAGAAAGTGTACCTTACAAACTTTTTTTAAAAAAACAAACAAATTTTAAAAATGCACTTAGTAATAATAATGTAAAAAAAAATACATTGATTTTGATTTTTGATGTTGATTAACATAAGCACAAGTAAAGTACTTTATAATTTTAATTGCAGTGTCTCATTTAATATTACATTTAAAATTAATATATTTTAAATGTACTTAATTGCAGTTTCATCATTAAATGTGTAATTCAAATGCATTTAAACACGACACAAGCAGCAATGACATTTAAGTATATTTCAGTTTATAGTACAGTACACTTTAACCATATTTTAATAACAATAAAAGTAATTATGAATTTACATATAAAGATGTTCTTAAGCACTCTGAAGTTCAGTGTTTCAGTTAATTGCAATTAAATGCCTGAAAAAATTACATTTAGCTTGCATATAAGTATACTGCAATGAGCACTCTTTAAAAGTGTACTTCTTTTTCACAAGGGTTTTCCAGTTACTTTGAATAGAAGTGTTTGCTAATGTAAATTGGAAATATGGAAATATACATGCAAATGATCTAATCTAAAAGATTAAATAACCTGCCTGAGCAACAGTCACTTCACAAGGCTTATTATGTAGATAATGTGGTCAGGTATTAAAAGGAATAGAAAGACACTTACTGAAAATATGAAGAAGGCATTCTGAGACCTGTAGATAATGATGCTTAGGATGGTTCGATACAGGATAATGGCTATTAGGAATATCAAAACAATGGAAATCTGCAAGCACAAAGAATCACATTCAATCATGATGATAAAGATTTTGAAATGTTGGGGATTATTCAAGTTTTTCAACAGATGTGAGATGGAAATCTGTTGACTAACCATTAGAATGATGACCATGTTGCCAGTTAGTGTACGACTCAGTCGTTGAGTCTCTGGGAAATAGGGCTCTTCAGCCCCAGTCACAGGATTGCGAACCGTCATAGGTGCCAGTGCTGTGAATTCTGGTCTTGGCCTCTCCTAACATCAGAATGAAAATATTATGGAAGGCAAGAGAGGTAAAACATTGTTCAAGCTTTGAGGACTAGTAAATATTAACCCTATAACTGTCGCCACCCACTCTGTGGGAAGCCTAAGTTTACTGCACCATTTTACCAATAAATCTTAATCTAATCATGACAAACTATATATCGTTGGGAAGCTCTAAGACTCCTAAATAGATATTTTACCACTCTTTTGTGTTACAAATTATGTAGGATAAGTAATAGATTAATTTATGACAAGAGTGCACCTCAAAACTCTACATCATAACAGGAGTTCTGACCTTTGTCACAAAAAGACTTTCTTTGTTGCCTTTTTACCTATCACGCAATAGAAAAATAAGAAATTATATATCACCTGAAAACTTAAAATCTCAAAATTCATGCTTTGAAAGCCATTTTAAAATCAGACATTACCATGGAAATTGTACATCAAAATCATATTACAAAATGTTTTCATTCATGAATTATAAAAATTGAACTCTGGATGTGCATTTTCATGTCTATGTTCAAGATAGGCAGGGAGATAAGGGTTAAAGGTTAAGACATTCTGGAACCAACTTAATCACCTCTATTTCTTCAAATTCTGAGCAGTCCCATCTGTGGGAGAGTATGGAGCTTGTGCGTTTCCAGTACTCCAGGAAGGTGACGGCCCACAGAGACATGAATATACTGAAGAACACAGTTCCTCCATTGTCAAATAGCAAGCCTGCCTATTGCAAATTTATGAACAAGTATTTTGAGTACAAAATGTGATAGCTAGTTTCTAAGAGAACTTTATTTTAGGCTTATTGAAAACGCTATACATAATTTACAAACTTGTAGAAAAGTCACCTTGTAAGTATAGCAGATGCTGGAGAGGTTCCAGTAGCTGCAGATGTTGCATAGCGGACACATGACAAAAGCGTCTCCGCTAGAGCACAGTTCTTCTCTGTGGGGTCAAAGGTCAGGATCAGTGCTGGGTCATCAATATTATGTCGTAATTAACAAGTCTGTGATAGTACTCACGCTGCCACATCAGTGACCATCAGCCAGATACCAAACAGAAAAACGATAAAACCCACTACTGCTGCTGGCAATAACCAGCCAGTGTAGAAACCTGCACACAAGTGAAATAAGGACACAGAGTTAGTCACAGTCTGTCACTGATGGAAATGGTAGACTATTAAAATGAACTACACTCGAATGCAAAATTTTATTTTATTTTATTTTATTTTGAAGTCCTCCTATTCAGTATTTATGCCATCATCTACTTATAATTGGATAATTAGAATAATAAATGCTTTAGAAGTGTTTTTAATACTAATAATTAATGTTAACAAATATAACTATTATAAAGTGCTAATGCATTAACTAACATGAATTTGGCTGACTAAAATTTTTTGTAAAAAATGATAAATTGTTTATTCTAAAAAAAAGAAGAATAGATAGATAGATAGATAGATAGATAGATAGATAGATAGATAGATAAATAAATAATTTAACAATAAAATGTCTTGGCATAAACTAATTGTAGGGTCCGTCATACCCAACCATGCAAAGTAGAGTGCTATCTTCTCTCCAAAATATTCGCGAATGTGATCCAGAGGTTGGTACTTCCTCCAGCAAGCCCAGCGAGCCCAATAATGATGCAGGATCTGTCTCATGTTGAGAGACTGTGGATCTCCTGGAGCCTTTGGTATCTCAAATGGACCCTAAAGAGAAGAACACAAATCATTGGCTGTTAAAAATCTACATGTAATAGTACTTGCATTTACACTATTGCAGTGTGTTATATTTCTATTTCAAACCATTATTCAATGAAAATGAAACCTTGTGGTTATTGAGCATGTATTAGGAAAGAAACTAAGGGCAGTTCTGATTTTGTGTTGGCTTTAAGTACTGTACTGTACTGTAAACATACTAAAAGATAGAAATATGTATAGTGTGTTTGTTAAGGTAATGTTCAGATATTATGTACAAAAATTTTACAGTACCTCATGTAAAGGAAAAGCAGCAGTGAGAACATTCTCACTAACCAGCCTGCCGACGCCAACCTCCCCTCTCTTCAGTGATCCATATGGAGTCCTGGCTAATATCTCATACAGCTTTAGAACAAGGAAATTGCCGAAAACTGACAGATCAGTGTGAACAGCTTTACAGAGAATGAAAAATAATGTTGACTATTGTACAGACATTAAAGGTGCAGTAAGGTTTTATTGTTGTTGCTGTTTTGTACATGTAAGGAAATTAATAGTACTTGTTATTTCATGTCAGTGCATATAAAGCTGCTCTATGTTACATAAGGATGGTACCCATCAAGGTGTTATTGCAGAAAATCAGAGAAATTCTACTAATTTGTTATATAAATGAGTCATGGATGACTGTTTCTACAATGGATTTAGTAACTAAAAACTTTATGTGCAATGCTGCATCCACAGCAACAGATGTCAGTGTAAAGCTCAAGACGCGAGGCATCGCTTAGCAAAACAAAAACAAAAATCTTAGTGCACCTTCAAATTTTAAGAAAAAAAAAAAAAAAACTCTCAAAACTCACTATCTGGTGCCTCTGTGTGGTCTTGAAAAAAGTATCCTTGTTTTCATGACCTAGAAACCTAAAAGCAGCATTAAAGATTAGTGTTAAAATAATGTTTTCTATTAAACTCACTTATTGCACACTCTTCATAATAAATATGCACAATAAAAAATATTCAGTTCCCATTACACTAACTTCTGAAAAAACTTTAGTTGGACAAACTTGTTGTTTGTGTTGAAAATAATGCTATATTATATTAGTATGTAAGATACATCTTCTAGATGCACTGGGACACATCATCAGTGGTGTTCGCTTGGTCCTCGGGTGTTTCGGGTTGTTCAACAACTGCCATGAATCAGCCCTCTTTATCCAAAACCACCTAGTGGTTGCAACATATAGATTTCTGTTTTTTTGTTTGTTTTTGTTTTTTGTTTTTTTTTTCCACCCCTGTGATCCCTAGCCAACTTAAGAGTTTACAAAGTGACCCCCTGCAAAGCAACTACAGCCCACCTTTATGGGCTCTCAGTGTGTCTTCCAGCCTTTTTCCCAGCAAGTCTCCACTAGATCCTGGTACTTTGTACATTACCACTCGTTTGCTTCTTCCATCTGCTCTTCCCAGGGCACTATGAGTTCCAACATAATCAGCTGTTATGTAGCCTCAGAATTAATGGTCATGTTTGCCTGGAGTAATGTTGTTGCAATATGCAGCAGAAACTTCAAATGTTTGCCCAAGTCGACTCTCAACAACCAGTGAGTGGCTGTGTAGAGGAGGCCCAAGCTTTTTTCAGCTTGTACCTGGTGTTTCTCTTCAGTTTTCACAAAACAGATTGACTTTACGAGAGCAAGATGGTTTTTGCTGGTACTTATGACCTAAAGTCTGTCATGACAACTTTCAGAGGGATTGGCATGGTAATGTACATGACAATTTTAATGTATTTGGTCTTGGTGGAAATAGATCTGCTACGCTGTTGCTGCTTGGGAGATAAATTACACAGACTTGTTACTGCCAATACATCCACAACATGCTGCTGTGAGCATGTAAGAAGTACTGCTGCTGCAAATATAACATACATGAAATAACCCCCATATAGCATACATGAATCACCTCATAGCAGATCTATACAGGTGGAGCTGGGGAAGGTGGAGGGTTTCAAGGGAAGCAAACTGCTGCAGCAAGCACTAGTCATGTATTTGAATGTTGAGCAGTGAGCTCTTTGCCCACCGATACAGGAGAGGACCAATCAGCTGTGCCATGTGATAATGATGTCATTAGGTCAGATTGAGGTAGACATATCTAGAATTTTATGCCAGAACTCTGTAATTATACTACCAACAACAGCCCTGAGCACCTAGTCATGCTGCCAACCCTAACAGCTTTCCCCCAGGGTGGGGCTCCACCACCTCCCCTCGACCATAATGCTTCACAACTCAAGCTACAGAGAAGAGCCAACCACCTACGGAGAAACTCGCTGATATTACTTTCTAGAGATTCAACTGTTGATAACTGGGACCACAAAGACCAGCAAAGGCCGTAGGACATAGGTCATCCCTGCTCCTGGGGACCCACTGTCCTGCAGAGCTCGGCTCCAACCCTAATAAATCACACCTGAAGCAGCTAATAAAGGTCCTCAGGATCACTTGAAAGTCACAGACCAGGTCTGCTGAAGCAGGTTGGAAATAAACTTTGCAGGACAGTGGGTCCCAAGGAGCAGGGTTGAAGACCTACGCCATAGGACTTGTGGTAGAATGCCAGGTCCAACCACAGAAAAACTAGATTGCCTCTGTTTTCGCTGACTTTTGCTGACTCTAATGAGCTGCAAAATTACTCAAGAATGCACAACACATCTCCTTGGAATCCCCCTTTTTGCACTGAAGAGTCAATAAAGCTGTTCTTGAGGAGAAAGAAAGTCAGCCATCAGGAAACAATGCTGAAAAACACCTTTCCTTTAATGATCAACAGTGAGATTGCCCAAAATTGGTTGAGATCCCTTCCGTTTTTTTCTTTGGGAATCCAAACTTCCTCGGCACACCTCTATTGATCCACTACTCTCTCCTTATGCCAAATTACCTTCAAGATCTTCCACAGGTGTTGGCAAAGCAAAGGGCAATGTTTATAAATGATAAAGGGTACTCTACATTAGCCTGGAGCAGTGACTGAGTGTGCTGACTTGATGACCTCCTTAACCTAATTCAAACTTCCCTCTCTTAGATCAAACTCTATTGTTGAAAGAGCTGGACTAATGAGAACTTTATTAGGTTCAAGCTCGTGCTCCCTCACTAGATTACTATAGCTATAGCTGTTTGACAATCATAAGCCAATCATACAATCTGTCAGACAGTCATAAGCCTTGGAGGGACTGGACTCTGTGGGTTGATTCCTGGTCAGGCTCCTCCTGTGTCTCAATGGGTTTAGTACCTGTGACCTACACCTTATTTTCCCGCTCAGAGGATTTCATTCTGGCCTCATGAATTTTAAGATCTCATTGGTTCTTACACAACTTTCTGCAGATACAACTTACTCGGTAGATCATTTGTGTGTGTCTATAACCTTAAGTCCATCCTTCTGAAGATCTTATTCTCCCCCCTCTCAGGATCCCCTTGAGGAATCCCAGCAGGCAGACATTGCATTTTGGTTGAGAATGGAAAATCGAGTAAATGCCAGTACTTGACACCAATTTGATGTTGACTTAAAGTTTTAATTATGGTTACCCAACCTAAAAACAACAAATATCAGTGTCAGCTGACGTCGGTATTGGACATCAAATTAACATTGAAATTAGTTGCTGAATTGACATTGAATTTCTGCCATTCCATACTGTCCATCAACTGTCTCTCCAGTAGTCATTACCTCTTGTTGGGTGTCACCCAGTCTATTCCTGGCGTCACTCACAATGCTTTCAAGATTTCAACATGTAAAATAGATTGTCTTGATGCACTGGGATGCATTATCAACTGTTATAATTAATATATATATATATATATATATATATATTTGCAGGTGTGTGTGAGTGTGTAAGTAAATATATGGGTCATCAGAGACAGCAAGCACTTTGCATAACTGTGTGTTGGTATTGTGTGATGTATTTGTCTTTAAGGAGGTGCCAACTCTCTGTAAACACTAAAGTGTATGAACAGCATGTTACATGACAGGGTCAGATCCTCTTTGTTAAGCACACAGGGTTTGGATACATGTTTACTGTTTTACTATTCTTTAAGATCACTTCCTTTCTTCATAATCCAACAACTTGGTCAAATGTGTGAGGTGCATATTCTTGAAGTAGGGCTAATAAGTGCTTCCATCCACACATTTTTATATAAATTTTAAAGTACTGCATAAAAACATTGGGTGGAAATGCAAGATACACATAAAATCTTAACCCTTTAATTGTCACTCCCATTTTTGAACATAGATGTAAAAATGCACTATTCAAACTTAATCTTTTTTTAAATTCATGAACGAAAACATTTTGTAATATGATTTTAATGTACATTTTCAATAGTAATGCAATGTCTGATTTTAAAATGGTTTTCAAAGGATGAATTTTGAGATTTTAATTGATTTTCAACTGATATATAATTTCTTATGATATTTAAAGCGTGATAGGGGAAAAAGGCAAGAAAGAAAGTCTTTTTGTGACAAAGGTCAGAACTCATGTTATGATGTAGATTTTTGACTTTTGCACTCTTGTCGTAAATTAATCTATTACATTTCCTACATAATTTGTAACACAAAACAGTCATAAAACATCCATTTAGGAGTCTTAGACCTTTATGACGATATATAGTTTGTCATGATTAGATTAGGATTTATTTGTAATATGGTAAAGTAAACGTAGGCATCCCGTATACAGGACAGTGACAGTTAGGGGGTTAAAATACATACAAACATGTATGTGCTCATGATGGAATGACATGTACTATGATGGAATCTCATTTACTTAATAAATTCCTGGATACATAATTTTATTACATAAAGGGATAAAAATCAACATGCTTCCCCTGTTGTGGCAACTTTTCATTATTTTTAGGGATGCACCGATACCACTTTTTCCAGTACTCGCCCGATACCGATACTTTTATTTTTGGTACTTGCCGATTCCGAGTACCGATACCGATATATTTTTTTTAAACCAGTAAATTTCTAAAATATTGGGTACAAAAACTAAAATAATATGTATAATGTTAGTTGGTTAACTTCTTTAATTAAATAGAAACAGTCAAACCAAAATTTATTCAGATACCTTTTCTCACATTATCAGACAATATTTTTCACATTATCACATTATCATCAACTGTGTCCTGCACCCACTAGTTAAAAAAAAATCATCTGGTGTCTGAATAATTTTTGGTTTGACTATATATCCCTTAGCTATTTTTATTTTTACATTTAATTATGCCCATTAAAATGTGTTTTGTTACTTTCACTGTTCAATTCTTTTTTTTTTTTTTTTCTCTATGGTACATCTTTAATGTAATAGCATTAAACTGCTCCGCTGCAGCGGCTCAGTACTGCAATCATGCGTTTTGCTGTATGCTGGGAACCATTCGTCATGAATCTCATAACTCTGATATTTTCAGAAATATAAGTAGCGTGTTTTCATCTAAAACTTGCTGCTATTTGGGCTATAATCTAAAGAGACTCAAATGCAGAAACACTCATGAAGCAAGCAAAACAAGCACAACGCGCTCAAGTACAGGACAGCATAGCGCATTTCACACGGACTGCTAGTTTCACTTTCGCCGTACAGTCGTGTATGCTTAAGGTTTAACATAATCTTTTGTAGTGAACACCGCTTTAAAATTTGTTTTATATTTACGAATTTGTTTTAATCCAAATGATGCCTGTGCTAAGTGAGCAAACATCAATAAAGATCACGCAACATAAGTGCTGGCTCTCTCTCTTTCTCTTTGGCGATCTCTATCTCTCTCTCTCTCTCTCTAGTTAAATAACTTGTGCATTGCTTTACTCACTTGTTTTTGACATATCCGACCGAACTACAAACTTTCCAGTGATGTCAAGGCGGGATCTTATCTCCACAAGCCCGCACATCTTCGCCTCCGCGCTCAATCCACTCTGCGTGCATCAGCTCGCGTGCACCAGCTATACAGGCGTTAATACTGAATGTTTAACATTATATTACTTGCGTACATATACTTCGTAGACATTCTTAATCTCTAATGACTCCATTCTGCTGTCTGTTGTTCTGTTGTCGGTGTTTCTTTGCCTGAATACGCACTTGTCACATGCTGTGTGGTATCGGCGTTTGGTATCGGGGCATTTTAAGGAGTACGAGTACGAGTACAGGAGCTCAGTATCAGGCCCGATACCGACACCAGTATCGGTATCGGTGCATCCCTAATTATTTTATTACTGATAGTTTGTACCAGTGTCGCAGAAAATGAAGATTTTGCTCTTCTAAACACATAGATAGAATGGTACTTTTTCACAAATGAATTTTTTTAAAGGTTGATCAGTAAACTTTTGATGGAAACATGGCTAATGTTAATTTGATGACCATTAGAGCACTAAAAGAGAAACATGTAGTCCTGTTTTGGATCAGTATGGATCAATACCTCTCTAGTTTATTGGTGCGAAACTGGCAGGTGTAGTAGTCTGGTGGAAGGTTGGGCACATCTTGTGCCATTATGTTCGGGATGTGTAGTTTTTCTAGGATCCTCTCAGACCAGTTAGATATTGGAGTTGTCACAACCTGAAATCACCCAACAGAGAAGAACAATAAGATATATTGAGTATATATATCTTTTACTTATAGATATAAAAGATATAAAAGATCAGGTATGAATTACCTGTAATGGTACTCGAAGACTGATCTCCTCAGCATAATAACACAGAACATTCCAGGGAGCACTCAGAAGAGCATAAGTAGTCTTTGTTTTTCCCTGCATAACCTCTTTCTGAGACACATTGAAATGACATTACATTAGAGAGTGTACATTCAGAGAGTGTTGTTTTATATATATATAAAAAACATACTAAAAAAAAAAAAAATAATCTACCCAGAAATTCAAAATGAAAAGTATACATATTTTAAATAATCTAATATTCCAGTGTTCTGGGCTTTAAAAAACTATAATGAGTAAGATGCAGTCACAACTAAAATTCAATCCTAAAAAATACATCTCTTTGAGTTAACTCTTAGGGTTTAATTACAGATAAAAGTTTGGGGATGTTTGGGGAAAGATCAGATTTTGAGGGACTTAAGTATTAATGCTTCTTTAAAGATGTTGAAGCATCCTTGAAAAACAATATTTAAATAATTCAAATCGGTTGCACTTTGGTCGTGACAACAGACTGATTTTTTTTTTTTTAATAGACACATAAAAAATTAACATTAAGAATTATTATTGTCATTATATTATTATTATTACCCCTTTCATTTTATGCTGGTATTTTTAAGTTTCTACGTACATCTACTTACAACAACCATGTAAAAGAAATATTCACATCTTGAATTGTCTTGAAATGTTCACTTGTAGTGTAAGTCAAATCTTAATATATAGAAGTGTAATAAAAATCTAAAGAAAGACACTTTTATAGCTATGGTCCTCAATAAATGTCAAAGTTTTTACTTTAAAGTACATTTTAAATCATTTTTATTTTATTATCTTTTTTCATGCTTTAAAGGAGTACTCCTAATTTTGATGTGTTGGGTTAGGGTTGTAATTTTAAGTATATTTCAACACGACATACAAGTTTAAATAGAATTTACATCAAAGCATTTTAGTTTACTGTAAATATTTCAGTACATTATATGTCAGTACATTCAGCACACTTTACCCATATTTTAAAGACAATATAAGTATTTATGGAATAGCATATAAACATTAATGAATTGTAAGTAACAAGTATATTAGGTTTAATTTTAATCTTAATTGTAAAGTATATTTCACAGGGTTGTACATACTGTATATACACATCATAATCGGAATATGACTACAACCCAACCCGGATTTATTGAGCATGTCAACGTATTCATAGAGACGTACCATCTCCAGATGAAGGCCGGCAGTCTGGAGTTTGGAAAGAAACTCTGTCCTCCACTTCCTGTGAGTGTCACGCGAGGAACCGGACGATAGCTCATCTGATTCTGCCGACTTTAGGGGGTTCACAGATTCCTCCCAAACCAAGACAAAATCTGATGACACCATCACAATGATGACAATATTGATCAAATGCATTCAAATTCTGAATCTAACTTATTCTGAAATAACAAAGCATCAAACCTTGATAGTTTTGCATTTTAAATACAGAAGAATCTCATGGGAAATATCGTTAGTAGAGAAAATGCATGAAAAATTGACCAATCCTTCGTCAAAATGACTGCATTAAGATCTCAGAATTCTGGGTTTAAGCAAATCTCTTTTTTTAAACATACAATAGTCTTTTTGTTAACGTGCTCGTCAGTACTCACCGATCCGGGTGACCCCATCACTGAACACGTTCTTGTCTTCCTGAGCTGCCGCACACGCCTGTGAATAACATGCAGACATCTCCATTACTAATATGCATATGAAGAACTGACATTCATGCGTACAAGAAAGTCTTTACAAGAAAATTCCTCAGAAAAGCCTCTAATGTGTGTCTTATCAGGGATACTAGGGTGGAGCGGTGGAGGGTGAGAGATGTGAGGAAATTTGGCATGTTTGTCTTACATTGTTAACTGCTAATTAGCTTCCTCTCTTTGTGACCACTGATGGTTTTTGTAAACTGCACTTACCTAACAAAAACCCAAACAAACACAAAACAGAGAGTTATGGTACCTCCATGCTCCCGTAGGTTTGATCAGGATGGTCCGAGAGGGTGATAAGCGTGGCGCTATCCTCCACTAAATTCTTCTTCCTCTTCATCATTGCCCCAAAACAGCCAGTTCACCTCTGTGTTGTCGGACCGCCGATCTGAGAATCACCTGCCCCTCTTTAAAACATAATGCAATGGCTCGGTTATTACTTTGTAATAACAAACCATTAAAATACAAAATCCGATACTATTGGTCAAACATTTCAAATACTTTTTAAAAATAATTATTTAATGTTTTAGAAAGAAGTCTCTTCTGCTGACCAAAGCTGCATTTAGATGATGAAAAAAATACAGTAAATACAGAAATGTTTTGAAAAATGATTACAATTTAAAATAGCTGTTTTCTGTGTGAATATATGTTAAATGTAATTTATTGTTGTGTTCACATCTGTATTTTCAGGATCACTACTTCAGTCTTTAGTGTCACATGATCCTTCAGAAATCATTCTAACATGCTGATTTTTTTTTTTTCTTTTTACTTTTGAATAGTAGTGTCTCACAGTTGCTAATTATAAGCATTTTTCTTGATCAGTAAATCAGCATATTCTGCAAATACTTGTTTTAAATTGTAATAACATTCCAAAATGTTACTGTTTTTTACTGTATCAAGTAAAAAAGTATCAAGCACTGTTTTACTGGTCAAGAGCAGAACGGCCTTTTTCAAAAACATAAAAATATTCATTATCCCAAACTTTTTGGTAGTATATAACTTTCAACCCATTTGGCTATTTCAGTATAGCTTTGAGGTATATAAATAGTCTTGGGTCAACGAGACCATGAGGGTCAAATAGTTCTCACAACATAAATCATTCTGTAGATAAAGTGAGATGACTAATTAATGAATACAGAAGAAGAGCACTGTGCATAAAATGACCCAATTAAAGATACACGTTGTGTACTTAGAAAAGCTCCCTAAAGAGCCTTGAGTCGCTGAGAGAACATCATAGACACAATAACAGTACAAACGCTTTCCTTTAAGCATAAATATATTCCTGTAAGTATGTGATATATAATTGAAAGTTATCTATAAATGTAGTTGCATTTAAAACAAAATATCAAACCACATTGCATTAAACACTCTCTTTGAGACATTTTCTGTCATTACAGCAATGTTGAGTCGATGTATAAAGCAGATGTACAGAACAGTGAAAGAGAGGATGTTAGTGAAGGGGGTCAGCAAGTGCAGCACTGTCCAATTAAACCGTCTGAGGGGCAAATCTGGGTCAGGTGTCACAATAATACATGTATTGCATGTATTACATAATTTCATTATTTTAGGCAGTTGATCCTGCCTAAGTAATGTTCAGAACTAAATATTATTATTACTAGATGGATTGTATAGTAGTTTTAAGGGGAATATAATAATAATAATAATAATAATAATAATAATAATAATAATAATAATAATAATATACTTTGTTTTTGTTAATTAAAATAAAACTGCAATAAAAAAAAAAAACAGATAAAAACTTTAATGAAAATAAAAAGACTGCAGTGTCAACTAGCTGAATAAAAAAAAAATGTTTAATGACTGAAAAACTAAAACTAAAATAAATGAAGACATACAGAGGTATATATAAACTAAGCATTTAAGAAAATTACCTTTAATTAAAATTAACAAAATACTACTAATTCTATTACTATCTTAGAAAGCTATAATCCAGCATGATTTGATAATGTTTCAAACATTCAAATCCTAAATGTTTCAAAATAAAATAAATTCTCAATTACAGTTGATGCGTAGGCAAATTAAGTGCCAGATGTGTGTGACTTCACACCGGTCTGTGGGATTCGAACCCTAAGTTTAAGTCAAACAGGAGAAAGTCTCAGTACATTTTCCCCGTATTTGTATTTATCCATCACATACTTTGATCAAAGATAAGCCTACGTAAAAATAATATACAGAATCGGGTGCTTATACAATTTAGACAAACTGTGAATGCTGGCTTTACAAAGCCAACGTTTAAAAACCTTTAAAGTTTGAGGATTATATTAGCTTTACTGACAAACATCAAAGAAAATCTGAGGGGATTTGGAGGATTTTTTGAACTTCCACTACATAAAAAAGTCAGGTCAGTTAGAAAAGATGAATATTTGATTGTCTGCTACAGAAACATTTTAGTGAAAGAAGCTTGCGTTACAGTTTAAAATGCTGGTGTCAGTTTATAGATTTAGAGAAGGTAACAGCATGTTTCCTTTCTCAAGCCAGCATTAATCAAAAAAATCACATAAATTCATGCTTAATGAAGCACATATTTCAACTATTTCTACATATGTCAACTATGTCTAATGTTGTTTTCTGGGTTATTTGGCATCTCGTCTCTCTGTCTCTGCTCACCTGTAGTTTCCTTCCTGAATCTCTCTCTCCCTCTCTCCTCATTGGTTGGCTGTTGCTGTTGCAGTTCCCCTCAGCTCAGAGATGGTGACATTATATCGAAAACCTTTTCCAAAAGATTTCAAGCAGCTCTTTCCAAGACTCCAGAGCTGTTGCAGGACAAAACTCTCCTTCAGAAAGGAGGAATAGAGTGCAAGTGAAGAGGAAAAGGAGGGGTAGAGTCTGCTCATGTTTGCTGTTGAGGAGGAGTTTCTCTTAACTTCAGCTACACACACATTTGCAAATATGGACACACAGACACACACTGAAACCAAACACTAATAAATGACTGAAACACACTATCGGTGTGTCAATCTTATCAAAAGAAAACATCAGCTTTAGTTGTCAGCTTTAGTTTTAGTTCTCCATTGCGGTTTTAAGCGTTATTTTTAGGGCTGTCGATTTATTGCGTCATTTGGTGCGATTATGTAGAAAACTAACACATTAAAATAATATCTTCTAACACTGATGCAGTACTCTGACAAACATGACTGACTGTGTGATGTAGCCTATGGGAAGGCAGTTTTGTGGCCCTAAAATTTAAGATATGAGTATAAAAAATGTCCCTATTGGTTTTTGACTTATTTATATTACATGATATAGTTTGGCAATACCACACAAACAAGACAAGGCTCTAGTGCTGTTTTTCCCCAACATCTGCACAATTGTTACAGTTTAGAAAACAAACAAACAAAAAATAAAGTGTTACATTTTAGATACATATTGTCTGTTTTTGTTCAGTTTCACAAAGAAAAAGTAGTTCCGAACTGAGTGAGTCATGATTCATTGTAACAATCATTTGCTGTGTTTGTGAATCAGCTGTTTGAACGAATCGGCTGAATGAATGACTCACTCATTACTATGGTGACTTGCCGCCACCTACTGGTGCTTTTAGATACTATTATTATTTATGCACTGTTCAGTCAAAATATTTCTTTTTGAATCAAAATATTTCTTTCTAAAGCTACATTTTGTCTACTGAATGCTTTTTTAACCTAATAATGATTTTAAATTGTTTTAGGGGGTAATTTCTTAGCCAAAACTGATGTGCAGTTAATATGTGATTAATAGTCTAACTGACATCATTATAAAATTAAAAATTCTAATTGCTTGACAGCCCTAGTTTTTTTTTTTTTTTTTTTTTTAATAAAAATGTTTTGCAGCTAAAATTCAATTAAACTGCGTTAATAGTAGTATAAATATATGTGTCAGGATCATAGACCTATTATGTCAGGTTTTGCCCCTGTTTCTTTGTTCCTGTTTTTCCCTATTTGGTCATGTTCCTGTCCTCGTTTAGTTTGACTATCATCCTATGCATACCCCCTGTATTTAAGTTCCTGTCTGCTCATTTCTCCCGTCGGGTCTACTTGTTGGATTACATGTGTTTACCCCTGTTCCTGTTGTGGATTTACACCTGTGATTATTTTATTAAAGACTGTTAACGCTTCTCTGCGTCTCCTGCGTCCTTCTTACAATGTATTATGACAGAATGTGGAGCTAAAATGAAAGAGGAATTTTATTTAATGTGAGACCTGTGTAATATTATGATTGTATTCATGTGTGGCATGAGGTCTAGACAACACTAAGGGCACGAAGCAACAAAAACTGACTAAATAACATAAAGAAACACTAATAAATATTATACATATTATATAGCCTAATAATAATCATATGTATATAATATGTTGTTATTTATCATTAAATTAAACTATAATGTTTAAGGTGAGATTCTAATACTCCAGCAATAGACTAATAGAAGGCAAAGAAAAAGCAGATGGTTTAAACTCAAAACAAGTCAGGAATAAATCTCACACATTTGGATATAATCTCAACATTAACAAGAGCAAAACCATCAATATACAAAAACATCTATGGACAATGAGAGGAAAAACTAAAGGTCAGGAGACACATTACTCCTTCTTGGCTTAGGTTTTTATCCTAAACATTTATTTTTTATAAGGGAGGAACCGGTTAAAGCAGTTAACAGTTGCAAAAAAACATTTGCATAAATTAAAAGTGATATAACCCACACAGATATCATTTGTGAATAATCAACAACTTAGTGGTGGATTATTTACAAATTTGCTTTTTAAATTGTTAAAACTTTTGGCATATCAACTATCAACTAATGCATCCAGGCCTCTAACTTTCAAAAAAGCCCTCTAAAAATAACCAGCAACAAATAGAAGCAATGTCTAACATTTGAGGTCATTATGAGTAAAATAAGCCTTTGAAAGATGTTAATGTACAAGAACAGGTAAAAGGTACAAAGCTATTACTAGGCCTGTAGCCTAAGGTACAAAAGCTGCAAAAGCTAAAACATCTTTGTACATTTTTTAGCCCTAAATGGTACAGTACACATTAGTGCCTTAAAGGTACATGGGTCAAAGACGATTAGACGTCCACATCAAAAGAAATTAACAAAAGTGATTTTATGTCCATAGAAAGGATATTAAATGTAAGTAAATTTGTTTGTGAAATAAGTTGTTACATTAATGTTACATTATCATTCAGTGTAACACAATATTTATGTAAAGAATAAGGGAGCATATTAAATTTGATTGTGTTTTAAATGAGTAAAAAAATCTTACTGACAAATGGGCAAAACCTAGGATAGTGGCAAATGTTAAAATGTAGAATTACAACTAATTAGTATTTGGGGTGAAAGTAATTTGTCTTTTAATATGTCATAAATTGATTTTTGTTGTAAATATGATTGTTACACTGAATGACATTTTAGTGGGTATCTTCTGTAAATTAGGGAAAAATGTATGATATGTATTTTTTGCTCAGAAAAACAAAAACAAAAATGCAATTAAATTAAATAGAAAACTTTTTTTTTTTTTTAACAGTATTACACTTTCATCTTCGACCCACCCTTTTTGAAATAGTACTGCCCAGTGACAGTTGTTTTTTTTTTTGTTTTTTTGTTTTTTGTTTTGTTTTTTGCACTTTTTCCTGTATTACCTCCATAAATTACACCAAATATATTTCAGCACTAGCAAAGTGAATATTTTGAGAATAAACCAAGTGAAAATGTCTTGTTTTTTATAATATATATCCTTTATTTCATGTTCATTGACAGTTCTGTAGGTGGAATGCCGGGCAGAGCATTTTCCCCTGTCAACTAATATTTCAGGGAATGTCGTCTCAATTAAAAAAAAAAAAAAAAAAGAAAGAAAAATTAAAAGAAAAAGAAATGAAAACACAACTTTAAGACAGTATAACCTCTCAAACATCAATGCCAGAAGTACAAAAGAGAGATGACAACAAACTACAGTCGATTAAATGGTGAACGTACACTCTATAAATTAAATAAGGCAACATCTTCATAAAGATGATGGACAGTTTCAGTATTTAACGGTGAGAGGGTGGTATCACCCTGTACCATCCCATTATTATGAACGAAACGCATTGTGGCACGTTTAACGACATTCTGGTGATTCACATCTACAGTTTCTATTAAGTTGATCTTCTTTGAAATACTGAAAGTGAAGTGTGAATGTCAGAATGTGATAGATACCTCCATTCCATTCAAGCAAAAGCTCAATAAATGGCTTTCATCCAGCAAAAACATTAAGATAATCAGTCCAAAACCTCTTTCAGGGCTAAAAAGGGAAATCTGGATTGGCAATTTGCTATTTGAGACTCAAGTCGCAAATAAAGCAAGTATTGTATATAACACACTTACATGGTATTTACTGGCTATTTAAAGGCTTTGAAACATTTCAAGTTTACATTGTTTCTTTTAACTTGAAATATGTTTTAAGGTTATATATGTACATCTTATTCTGCAAATTTACAGTTAATAATTAAGGCCAAAACCAAATGCCTTTCCATGGCAAATCTTCAGACAGACATCTGCCCCACAACCCTCATGGAGCCCATCAAACATAACGCCACTGAAAAATATTCATGGTGTTTGATAAATATACAAAGCGGAAGCCAGGAGGCGTTCAGTCAGATGTACATCATTCAAGCAAACAAATCATTAAACTCGACACATAGTAAAACGTATTGATGGACAACATGAAGAAAAACGAAATGAGCGGTTAAAGCAATATTTCACCCAAAAATGAAAATTCTGCCATCATTTACCTCACGTCAGCCCAAACCCATGCAAGATTATTTCCACCACAGAATAGAAATATAAAAAAAGGTGATTGTGACTCTTTCTCCCAAGATATAGAGACATAAACTGTGTACAAAAGTCTCAGTTGTGAGATATACAGTAGTCAACATTTGAAGTGGATCAAAACCTTTCATCAAAGTTGCCCTAAAACCAAAACAATACCCATTTTTGTCTTAGGACAACTTTGATGAGCTTTTTTGATCCACTTCAAATGTTGACTACTGTATACTTGCTGTAAGGAAAAAAGTCGCTCTTTTTTATTTTTTATTCTGTAACAGAAATAAGTTTTTATACAAACCTGTACCTATACGAAAAAAAAGGAGAGAGATATTTCAAGAAATGTCCATGCTGCTCTTTTCAGAAACAGAATACGGAGAAGAACATAAAATGTTCATTTTTGGGTTAACTATTCCTTGAAAACCTTTACCAAATGTGTGTGTCACAATATGTACAGTGATTGTTAACAGAATTTTGGGACGCAACCTCAATCTTAGCTAATTAGCGCTCTCAGCCTCTAGCTATGCAGAAAATAGAGTTGAAACGTGGATGTTTATATGCCAGCTGCGGAAATAAGATGCCAAACAGCTTCTGCTTTTAAAATGGTGCAATTCAACTCTGGTTTAACATAAACAAAAACCAACAAAAGGTGAAGTCAGCAGCATTCAAAATACATCAAACGACAAAACCGGCCTGCTTTAGGGAAGCAGAAGCCAGACTGAGAAGAAAAACTGGCCTATCAGACACTCCAACAGCACAAACATTCAGATTAAAATGTACTTGCAAGGTCAATTTACAGCAACTGAAAACGCTGGAGATGGAAGCGCACACGGCAGCAATCCATTCTGAAACGGGCGATTTAAATGCTTTATCATACAATGACGTCTGACACAACTCCCTGAAACACACCAGGCATGCTGGGAAGATTAGCAGACGATAACAGAATGCTTTTGGGTGAATCTCACCAAAAGCCAAGAAAGTGTCATATTTCAGTCCAACATTGGAAAATTAAGCCTATTTTTATGCTTTTTTAAAACATTTCCATGACTAAATTCATTATCATAATCATAATGCATAGAAAAAAAAAGGGTCAGTCAGATTTTTTAATGTTTTTGAAAAGTCTCTTCTGCTCACCAAGGCTGCATTAATTTGATGCAAAAAAAAAAAAAAAATACAGTAAAAACAGTAATATTGTGAAATATTACAATTTAAAATTATTTATTTATATTGTAACATATTGTAAAATGTAATTTATTCCTGTGATAAAAGCTGAATTTTCAGCTATAGATATACATTCCATATTCATTTTTTTTTCTTTTTTTTGTGCTATTTGTTGTATAACCTCTAATTAATGCATTATTTGTAATATATTATTTGCACAGTATAATCTAATGAAATGTAATGAATTTGGGGGAATAATGTGCTAAATTGTTATGAAAATAGTGTGAAAAAGGAACAAGGTATAAAATAGTTCCAAAAATAATAATAATCTATTAATTTTGGAGTAAATATGACTCGAACATTGGTGAGATTCACCCTTTTAGTGGTTTTGAGAACGTAACGTGACAGCACTTCAGCAGAACTGACAAAGTTTAGTTTGACAAAGACACAAGTCGACGTCTGTATGCAAACACAGTGGAATTACACTAGAATGAATTTTACTGAAGGCGAAGCAGTGCGAACTTCCACGTTCATTTACACGAGGAACGAACCTAAAATTGTTCTTTGGCAAAAAGCAGTTTAAAATGAACATTTCATTTCAACTTTGTCAAGATCAAATCATGATACACAGGTCGGATGAACAAACAGTGGCTCTCCCTGTCGTTTAATAGCGTTTCTATGAAATCACAATTGGGAAATAGGCTTTCATCCTTGAAAGCTCTTCCTTCCTGTGGGGGGTCACAGATGTAGTTCAGCACTTCCTGTGAGGTCACCGCGAGGACGTGAAGCTTCCTGTGAAGTCATCGCAGATGGAGCCAAACATTTCCTGTGAGGTCACGGAGAGGCGCTCCCAGCGGCATCACAGTGCTCACATCTTCCAGATCAGAAGACGAGGAATCGGGCTTGTTGTAAATCAAGGTGTGAAGCACGCAAACACACACGTAAGCGTTGGAAGGGGACTCATAACGGCCCCCAAGTTCGGCGAACAAATAAATAAAGCGAGTCGGATGTGGTGGCGGAGGAGAATTTGATATGGGTCGATCCGAACACTGGAGAACATCAACGTTCGCTTCATCCTCCTGCTTTCAGCCCAACTCCTCAAAAAACACTGAGCACATAAATAAAAATCAGTGCTTGAGAAAGAGCCAAAAGTGTCCGTGGAGCGGTTTTTGGCCGGGCCGGGCTGGTCTGTGCAAGCGGGCTGGTGTGTTGTGGGTGGCGGTCCTACCACACCTCGCAGCGGTGGCCTGAGTTCATGGGCGAGCCCAGCGGACACTGGAAGTGCTCTGCGAAGTCGGGCGAGTTGGACAGAGTGCCGATCACGCGGTATTTGGGTGGGCTGTGAGGATCCGTCATCAGGCCCTCGTGAGCGCTTTCTGGCGTCCGGACTGAACACCACACCTAAGAAGAAGAATGAGACCACATGTGTTTACAATCACAGCCCTTGTATTGTTTTGTATTATTGCGTATGGTGGAGGAGGAGTAGCTGTAATATCCGTAATACCTTATACCAAGTGCCTTATTTGCTTTTAAAAATGAAAACATTTGTATATGACTTACAGAATACATTAGTTAATATTAATTTATATTCACGTGATAATATAAATTAAAGTGATAGTTCAAACTATAGCATTCAGTGAAGCACATAAAATGTTCATTTTTGGGTTGACTACTCTTTGAAAACCTTTACCAAATGTGCACATCACAATATGTACGGTGATTGTTAACAGTTTGAATTTTTGGGACGCAACATTCAGCAGTTAACCTCAATCTTAGATAATTAGCGCTCTCAGCCTCTAGCTATGCAGAAAATAGAGTTGAAATGTGGATGTTTATGCCAGCTGCGGGAATAAGATGCCAAACACACGTACAGCTTTGGATTTTAAAATGGTGCAATTCAACTCTGCTCAACAAAAGGTAAAGTCAGTAAAGTCATTCAAAACACATCAAATGACAAAACCGGCCTGCTTTAGGGAAGCTGAAGCCAGATTCAAAAGGAAAACCGGCCTATCAGACACTCCAACAGCACAAACAGAACAAACATTCAGAATAAAATTTATTTGCTAGGTCAATTTACAGCAAAAACATTTAATTCAATTTAATGTTAATTTATACCAATATACTAACATTATAAGTTAGAATATATAACACCATTTGTATATATTTTGTATATATTTGAATATTAAATATTTGAAAATTAATTCAATTAATTTTCACAATTAAGATTAACCAAGATAATTATTATTAAATATTAAGTAATAATAGTCAATATTATTGTTTACATATCTTAATATATTAACGTTGTAAGTCACATAACAGTAATATATTAACACAATATTATTTATAAATTACACAAATAATTTATAATATATTCCGTAATTATTCTTTTAACATTTACCAAGACTGAGAAAGATTTTTAATTATTTTGAGAAAAAAATATATCTTATGCCCACCTTATTTGACAAAGAATACAGTAAAAACAGCACTATTGTGAAATATTATTGCATTTTTTTTAAGCTGATTTCTATTTTTTTCCAAAATAATAATTTATATCTGTGATATTAAGCTGAATTTCCAGCATTATTACTCCAGTATGTCACATGATACTTCAGAAATCATTCTAACATAATTTTCTGCTTTAACAAACACCACAATATTACTGTTTTGTCATAGTTTTGATTAAATAAATGCAGCTTTGGTGCACAAAAGAGACTTCTTTAAAAAACATTTTTAAAAAAATCTGAATTATTCCAAACTTCTGAACAGTAGTGTACATATATACATTTACTTTATAATTTATACTTTCTATTATATATTCTATCTACTTGTATTGCGTTAAACTAACTGGGACTTGTCACAGCACTAACATATTGTTGCTATTTTATTGCTTCTATTCTCCTCATTTGTATGTCGCTTTGGATAAAAAAGCATGATAATGTGTGTTAAGATATAGAAGTGTTACTGAAGTGTTATAAAAAAAATCAGTCATTCAAAATGTTATTTTCATGTGCAAATTCAATACTTACTCTGTCATCACGTCATACAGTATGTATGAAGGCATGTAAACGACGGTTATCATTTGGTCTCTATTTGCGCAGCACAATCTCTTTTGCATTTACACAGTAGTTGTGTGAACAGGTGTTTTACGTTGTACTTGTTACTGTTTTGGCAAACTTCTTTCTGTTTTATGCATTTTTCATACCTGTGCAAAACCTACAAAGAAGAGCTGGTCATTTGTCAGATTGACAGCTGGAAGTCTCTTCTCTTCACCGTTCTTCTGCACCCATGAGCGATACGCCTGCAAAACAAACACTCTCCAGAATCACTCAATGATCTGTATTAAACTGAATTGCAACATTTGCTTTAGCTTGGAAAGAAATAAATGTATAGTGATTTATATCCATGACCACTAGGGGGAGCCTCGTGAATCACAAAATCTTTCCTACAGGATGATTTTATAAAATGTAACTTCCCTCTGTAATGGCTTCAAATGACCATCCACTCTTACAGTGGACATCCACTCTCAGGCCTGTCATTTAAATTATTAAATGATTATGAATAAATAACTTGAGTGCCCATACAAACCTCTAAAAATACTGGGAATATGGGAAAGAGTTTGTAAGGCTGACAAACAGGGCAGATTCAGACACGACTTAGCCTGCATTTTTGTTTGTTTTTTTTTTGTTACACAACAAAAAACGCTAAAACCACAGAAAATGAAATGTAACCTACATGATAGGCAGCTTTGAGACCGCCATTGTCTGCTATGTTTTCTCCCAGCGTCTGTTTCCCGTTGATGTGCTCTCCGTTGATGGTGTACTGAGTGTACTGATCAATCATACACTCAGTGCGGTTCTTAAACGCGTCCACCGAGGAGTTCTGCCACCACGGCCGAAGGTTTCCATCTTTGTCATACTCTCTGCCTGAAGGACAGAATTAAAGGGCTTATATAATAAAATATTGAATTTTCCACAAGCTGACGAAATGCTACAGTCTACAAACTTTCAGAACTCAAAAAGAACTTCACTGAAACTAAGCAACAAAAATAGCGATATTTTGAAATTGTCAGAAAACAGGCATGGGATAGTCTTACAGATTTGGGACAACTTAAGGGATAAGTACATAATGACAGAATTTTCATTTTTGGGTGAACTGTTCCTTCACCCTGACACAACATAATGCAGACTTTCTGTAAAGAACCTGTGAAACCCCTTGTGAAAAAGAAGTGCATTTAATTGTGTTGAATGTGCACTTGTTGTGTTGTCATGAATCGGGTCCATGTTCTTCAGTCCTCTCTCCACCAGAGGTCGCCTTGCCATTTTATTGACATTCACGTTACACAGATTATTGCACTACACCCTGGACTACATTCCCTATGCTCTACCTCACTGAGTACGCACACAGGTGTATCCTATCAGACTTACTATAAAGACGAGGCCCTTCCCACTATTCAAGGCTGAGTATTGTGTGCGTTTATCTCTGTTTAGTGTTTAGTCAGCAGCCTGCCCTGGAGTTATTTTCGCCTGTCTTGGAATACACTTTGTCTTGCCGTTTCGGACTCTGTTTGCCCCTCGTATGAACTCTAGTCTGTTTATTTGGATTACCCGTTTTCCTCGCCCCTTGGATTACGTTCGCCGCCAATCGACCCCCGCCTGTTTAATGGATTACTCTCGTGTTTTGCCCATACTGAACCTGTTTGCCAATGTTTGACCATGCCTGTGTTTGGATCCGCCCCACTTCACACGTCTGTCACTCCGTAACATGTGTACTTCAAATCTTGAAAGCATAGCTGTTCTTGCGGATAATATAATATTATTGAGAGACACCTTCAATGCCCATGGTTCTTAACACACTCCCATACAGAAATGTAATATATGACATTTGTTGCACTATAGCTCTGGGTAAATGAAGATACAAGTTTATAACATGTATCAAATCCCCATAGTAAAATTTACATGTGTAAATAATGTCTTGATTTTATACAGGGTTCCCACACCTTGGTTAACTTCAAATTCAAGGACCTTTCAAGGAATTTCAAGGTCCAATACCCTCAAATTCAAGGACTTAATGTGGAGACACATTTCAAGTGAGAGCAAGAGAGCGCTCACTTGAGCAAGGTACATCACATTACCTTGTAAGATACATTGATACAGTTTTCATGTGTCAAACACAACTATGCAAAAAAAGCCTTTTCTTTTTCTTTTTTTGCATTTATTTCTGGCCATATGACTGAGATCTGACATTCTATTTGCCATATTTCTGTTTTGCATAAAACTGATGAATATTCGGTACATCCTATATTGTATTCTAAAATTATCTGATATTAACTTTTGCATGGATTTTATTGAAAAGAGCTTAGGCTCATGTAATGTTAAGTTAAAGTGAAATGCGTGTAACTATCATAAATCAAGCAAGCTAGTATGCATAGACTACAAAGTGTTGGTGAAATAACACATTGGCAGACTGGAGGAAATAATATGGTATGTTTTCAGAAAACTTCTTGCACAGAATAAATTCAAGCACTTTCAAGGACCTGTATCTATATGTGTTTATTTTCAAAAACTTTCCAGGGCCTTGAAATTTTTTTTTTTTTTTTCAGATTCACAAACTTTCAAGGATTTCAAGGACCCGTGGGAACCCTGGTATTTTAAATTAACTGCAATTAACACTACCTTCAGTTTGGACTGAAGTATACTCTTTTACAGTTTATTTGCAAATATATTATATTAGTATGGCATATTATTAAAGGGACAGAACGTTTCAATTTAAGGGTCAGAGAGAGGGTGGAAAATAGTAATGGAAGCTAAATGTTGGCTTTTTTGTCAGAAGAAATCTGTAAAAACAGCATGGACATCAGTGGAAAACAAACATGTATGACATTAAGTAGATGCACTAACCTTGGTCATCAAATGCATGTGTTAACTCATGTCCCATCACCACTCCAATGCCACCAAAGTTTAAAGCTCTGTTAAACACACCAGAACATCATGGTTATGGAAGAAAAACAACTATTTTTGTAACATGCTAGCTATTTCAGGCATGTCTCCTTACTTGGGGTGATCCTGTGCGTAGAAGGGGGCTTGTAAGATGCCGGCAGGGAAGACGATTCCGTTCTTGGTTGGCATGTAGTATGCGTTTACCGTGGGTGGAGTCATACTCCATCTACAGCATTCAGAAACAGCCATCAGCTCACAGTACCAATATACCAATACCAGTATCAATCTCACATGCTTCTCTCTTAACACACACTGTTACACTCACTGGTCTCTGTTGGGCGGTTTGCGCAGCTGGTCTGCCATCACTCGCGCTGAGAAGTTATAGAAGTTGATCATATTCTGGAAGAAGTTGTCTTCTGTAACCTCATACTAATGTAAGAAAAACACATTACGTTGCCTGTTAGACGGGATATTTTTAATATTAGTAAATTAATGAAAGTTATTTAATTAATCAGTTTTTATTATAATATAATATAATATAATATACATCTTGGTAAGTTTTATTATGATTATTGTTATTATGATTATTATTATTATTAATTTTTTTTATTTATTTTTGTCTTCTGATCACCAAACTGCAAAATTGTGAAATATTTTTTTATAATTAAAAAATAACTGTTTTCTTTGCAAATATCTGTTAAAATGTAATTGACTGCTGTGATCAAATCTCTTCTGCTCATCAAGGCTGCATTTAATTGATCAAAAATACATATACATACATATATATATATATATATATATATATATATATATATATATATATATATATATATATATATATATTAATGTTGTGAAATATTAATACAATTCAAAATAGTTTTTTTTTTTTTTTTTTTTACTATTTTAATATACTTTAAAATGTAATTTATTTCTGAATTTTCAGCATCATTACTCTAGTCTTCTAATTTCTCCAATGTAACATGATCCTTTAGAAATCATGGTAATATGCTGATTTATTATCAGTTTTAGAAACTGCTTAACAGTTGTGCTGCTTAATTTTTATTTTTATTTTTTTTGGAACCTGTGAATTCTTTCATGGATTAAAAAAAGTTTTTTTTTTTTTTTTTTTTTTTTTCGTTTATTCAACAAGTATGTGTTAAATTGAAAGTGACAGTAAAGACTTATATTGTTAGATAAGGTTTCTATTTTAAATAACTGCTGTTCCTTTAAACTTATTCATCCAAGAATCCTGAAAAACTATCACAGGCTCCAAAACATACACTGACAGCATTGACAATGACATTGACAACATTGACAATTGATAATAAATGAGAATGATCTCTGACAGATCATGTAACCTTGGTGTAATGATGCTGAAATTTCAGTTTTGCATCACAGAAATAAATTATATTTGAAAGTATAGTAAAATAGAAAACTTATTTTAAATTGTAGTAATATTTCACAATATTACTGTTTTTTTCTTGTATTTTTGTTTAAGTAAATGCAGGCTTGATGAGCATATGACACAACACTGAAAATCATACTGATCTCCCAAACATTTTAATGGCAGTGTTTATCTCTCACTCTATCTGTCTTTGACTATACCTGTCATCCCTCTGTCTGTATCTGACCGTATCATTGTTTTGTAAAAAATATCTAGCCACTCTTTGCATCCTGGGATGGGACAGCATCTGGAGCTGAACTGTTTTCCTTTTTTGATCAGAAGTTTTGTTGGACTCACTTGGGACCTTGTTGTTTGGCCATGTTGGACTGTTCATGAAGTTGTGAAAATTCATCACTGTCCTTGTGGTATTTAGAACCATTTAATTATGACCATGTTGGTTAACTTGATGTTGGTTAAACTTTGGCTCAATGTTGGTTAAACTTAAAGTTATGCAGGGTAATACTAGTTTCAAGTAATTATTTTTGTGCCCAGTTTATTTTGGAATTAAAAATAATATTAAATGCACTGCTCTACGACATTTCTTTCATGCAAATTTAAGAGTCATATGTTAAATAAAATTTGATCTGTTTTTCAAGATTGAAGGGTCATCGGATGCTGTTTTTCCACAAGTTCATATGATTCTTTAGGGTCTTAATGAAAAGTTTGGTTAAAAATTCTCAATTCTCATTATTGAGCTCTGTAAAAATCATCCCATTCTGAGGGATTGTTCCTTTAAATGCAAATGAGCTCTGCTCGTCCCGCCCCTCTCTTCTCTCTGCTGTTCTGAGAGATTGTTTACTTAAGCCGCATTTAGCGCATTTAGCCGCGAAACTTGCTAACTAGCACGTTATTAGGAAAGGTGATTGCAGAGATTTATAAAAAAAAAAAACACCTTACACTCACTTCTGCTGTAAGTGAAGCTGGATCACGAATGATTTGCGCGAACATAGATGCATTTATGTAGATCGGCAGGCGCATTCCCTTCACAAACCAACGTAATCCACTGCATCTTCAGTGGCTCAGATGTCGGGAGTAAATGACGACAACTATGTTCATTATTACATCCAGCAACACAACACCTCAATCGCTCAGTCGGGGATGTTCTTGTCTAACTTACATCCCTGCTCCAGCATCGAAACAATGGAGGGCGGACTGTTACAGCTGATCTGAGGTAAGAGCTCATGTCAATCAACTATGGTGGGAGCGGCCTCTGTTGGTGTGAAGCCACAACGACAGGCATCTGAGAATGGCTCGATTTGAAAAAGGGGATATTATTTTTACATATTTTACATATTATTTTAAAAACCACTGATTTTTATCATTATAGGGTAGATGTGTTCATACACTGTCAACACACATTAATGTTCAAACAACATGCAAAAGTGAAGTTTGCATCCAATGACCCCTTTAAGATGTCAAATTATTATTATTATTATTTATTTATTTATTTTTTTTTTTAAATAATAGGTGCATTAAGTTTTTTACACTATACAACACTTTATGCAGTTAAATATTGTTTAAAGCTTATGCAGTTAATGAACTGTTTAAGTTGCCAGTCATTAATATTCAGCAATCTGGTAAATATGTGCTGCATATATAGAATACCCAAGTTAAAGTAGTTCACGGTAAAAAAAAAAAAAAAAATTTGGCAATGTAAAAAATACAGTTATTTGCTGTAATCAGGAAATGCAGGATAATGCTGTAAATTAAAT
Organism: Cirrhinus mrigala; assembly: GCA_036247105.1. Classification (NCBI taxonomy): domain Eukaryota; kingdom Metazoa; phylum Chordata; class Actinopteri; order Cypriniformes; family Cyprinidae; genus Cirrhinus; species Cirrhinus mrigala. The sequence continues at coordinate 4,391,745 of CM070021.1, forward strand.
TACAGGAGTGCTGCTGTAAAAATTACAGTAACGGGCTAGCAACCCTGCCAGTATTTTACTGTAAAATTTACAGAAATTTGTTTAGTGAAGCTTGGTGATTCTACAAATTGAAACAAAAGACAGTTGCTGACTCACCCCGTCATACACATCATCAAGCTCTTTGGAGTCCAGAATGAAGTCTGGAAATCCGATCATGTCATAGATGGCATCCGCCTAGAGCCAGAAAAGACACTTTATCCTGATTTTTTGGCAAGCAATGCAAAGTGTTTACAGTTAAGCTGTTTTTGCAGTCTTTCATCCCAGACAAATCCGCAAGTTTTGGTGATCCAGTCATGCTGCTGTCTCTGTAATTCTCATTCTCTCTCACCTTGTCCTTGGCAGCTTGACGGGTCTGTTCATCCATCCAGTTCAAATCATCTAGCGCTTCTTTGAAAGCTGTGCGGATTTCATTGATCATCCCCTCTGCCTGCGTCATGACAGAAAGATGGAGTTGAAAACTGTGTAATTTACTCTGCTGCCACATGGTGGCAAACACATGCCAGCAAGGAGTCTGAATTAAACATGAGTGCATAAACTGGCAGAATTCAGGACAGCATACATATACAGTAGTTTTCAGTCTGAACATGACATATGGTTTTACATGACTCACTATTTCTTTGCTTTGTTTGTCGAAAGTGGCTTTGACGAAAAGAGCACCCAAAGCAAAACCGAGAGTGTCATCTGTGTTCCCAATGCACGTCTGCCAACGTGGAGTACAGGACTGAATATGAAACAGACATATTGACAAAATACATGGAGATTAACTTAACTGGCAACCAGAAACAAGCAGTCAGAAAAACAGCATGAGGGCCATATGTTCATTTAAAACATGGTCCAACTGAACAATAAATCACTAATTGTCCTACAAGCAAATGGATCACATACACAAACTGTATAAAAAATAAATAAATACATACAGTTCAGACTCTCTCTTTAAATGGAAAAGTTCACATAATTCTGAAATTCAGATTTTTTTATTATGTCAAAATTTACTCACCTTCATGTCCTTTATATATAAAAAAAAGTGTGCCTAATTGTGTTGAATGTGCACTTGTAGTGTACTTGAAATCCTAAAAGTATGTTTTAAACTGCACTTGCAGATAATATAATATTAATGAAATAAAAGGCAACTTAAATGTACTTAAATAAAGACACTTTCATGACTGTTTTTCTTTTAGAAAGTGCACTTTGTCAAAATGTCAAATGAAAAGTTAATACGTACTTAATGTACATATGTGACCATGGACCACAAAACCAGTCATAAGGGTACATTTTTTTTAAAATTGAGATTTATATATAATCTGAAATCGGAATAAATAAGCTTTCCATCGATGTCTGGGCAATTGTTAGGATAAGAAAATATTAAAATCTGGAATCTGAGGGTGCAAAAAAAAAGAAGAAGAACAATTTAAATTAATTAACTAATAAATAATAATAATAATAATAATAATAATAATAAATTATTGAGGAAAATCACCTTTAAAGTTGTCCAAATAAAGTTCTTAGCAATGCATATTACTAGTCAAAAATTAAGTTTTGATATATTTACAACAATATAAATACATCACCGTGAAAATACAACAAATATCTAATCACATCTTTAAGTGGGTCAAAAAAGCAGTCAAATTGCATTTAATATAAACTTAATCTATAGTGCATTTTCATTTATTGCAATTAAGTGTTTGAAAACAGTCCATTCGGTTTTCAATTAAGTGTCTTTTTTAAAGTGTATTATTTCCATAATAAGCAGTCTTTTTAAATATATACTACAATTCTTTTTCACAAGGGGGTCACATCAAATCTGTATTATTTTCTTCCTTACAAGCAAACAAGAAGTTCAGCAGGTCCTCTAGTCTAATCTATACAATGCAAGTGAAGACTGGGGCTGCTGAGCTAAAAAAAAGTCCACAAATGTATTTATAAAAGTAGTCCATGCAACTCTGACACTATATTTCAAGTCCCATTTGATTGTTTAGTGTCAGAATCTCATTGAAAGTTTGACTCATCAAGTCCGATTATGCGTGAATGCAAAAAAGAATTGGAGAGATGTGAAAAAAGGGTAAGATTCTCAGTATATTTTCAATAATGACTAAAATTTCTGTCTGTTCGTCACACAAACCTTTGTGTAATATTGCATAAAAGGTATTGCAGGGAGCTTTTCAAAGCTTGACAAACCCCCATTCATTTCAATTACACGGAAAAAGAATGTTTTTGTGTTTCACGAAACAGTCATTCAGGTTTGGAACGACATGAAGGTGAGTATATAAATGATGACAGAATTATCACTTTGGCATGAAGCATTTCTTGAACAGACACTCTAACGACACACACCTTCTTAGTGCCGTAGAGGCTCTCCAGCAGCTTATCCTGAGCATTCTCAAAGCGCTGGTCGAGACTGGATGCTCCTTTCTGCACCAGATTCCAGATCATGTAATTATTCAAAAGACTGGAGAAGAAAGAGAGAGAATCCATCCACATATCTAAAAACGGGACCATTTCTGCATATGCATACATTTATTTATACAAGTAAAGAGAGAGATGGTGTTAGGGAAGCAGTGAGAAAGAATAAATGCATTAATATGCTTAGACAGGGAGACAGAAACAGAGACAGCGAGAGAGACAGTGAAAGAGCGAGAGAGGCTGTTATTAGCACTGAATGTTCTGATACACAATCCAAACAGACGCTCTCAGAGGGGACGTCCTCTTCCTGAACTCTGATTAGCTGTAACCATGGAGACAGCCGTACCTGTGGTCTGTCTTGTTGATGAGATCTGAAACTTGTTGCAGGTATTCTTTAGCATAGACCACCACAGGCTCAGTGTCATTCAGCTCAAGCGGTGACAGGACGAAGTTCAGATAATCCAACCATTCAACCGCCGGAGCCAACCCCTATGACCGAAACAAACGGCATAACGTCAGCAGAATATTTCCATACTAATGCACTAATAACTGTAAAATTATGGTAGGAACAATTTTGGGCACCCAAAAACAAAACAAGTGAGAACCGCACCAACTACACCGTAGCAGATCTACACAGGTGGAGCTGGGAAGGTGGAGGGTTTCTGAAGCGCGCTGCAACTGTTACAGCAAACAATAGACAAGTATTTGAATGTTGAGCAGCAGGCTCATTGGCTACTGATACAAAAAGAACCAATCAGCTGCGCCATGTGATGATGTCATTATGTCAGATTGAGTTAGGCCCATCAGACTGCGCCATCTAGAGTTTCATGACAGAATTTTGGAAATCTTACAATTACAACTTTAAATCTCGCAATGTTACTTTATTTCTCACAATATGACTTTATACAGTATAATGTGAGTTTATATCTTGCAATCCACTCTTCGCAGAGAGTTTGATTGGCAGGCGATCCGACCAATCATAATGGCAAATCTGCTATTTTGTCCAAAAAACAATCCAGAAGAGTACCAGGAGAGTAGATTAAGGGTGCTTTTTACACCTGTAGATCAGTTGCTTTGTTCCAAAACAGGAATTAAATTTATTACAATGGTGTGGTTCGCTTTCACACGGCCAAGTTTCCAAATGTGTTAATACAAGTCACGCACGAGTAAACTGTCATCTTATTGGTCAAAGTTCCACGGTTTATCTTCCAGCATTCCGCTGGGCTGTCATCCGTCAGGATGGAACAAAAACAGCTTTGCGGGCTTATTGTTGCATTTTTTTGTAGCTATCGTTATATTGATTTATCATTTTGAGCAGGAGTTCAGGATTCATCGGAAAAACATTTTTAAAATGCACCTACTACAAAGAGAGCAATAAGATTATTATAAAATGAAAAGGCGCGTTTTGATTTTGAATGGCGAAGACGTGCCCACACACAGATATTCATATTCATTTTAAGAGGTATTAACAAAACAACAACTACTACTTTTCACGGAACTGTAATTACCCATTATACAATGTGATATAGCCTGGTTCATTGGTCCATTGGATCAGATTGCTTTCTCACTACAACCGAACCGCTCCAGAGTTTTCAGTCGAGGCGAGACCACCTCGGACTGATTGTTTTGGCGTCCTTTCTGTTGGCGCGCAGTCAGTGTCCTCTTTGCTTCGCAATGTATTTTTCACTGCGTGAGAACATGATTTGTGATGTGAGAGTGCCATGGCTTGTCAGATCTAGCAGCAGTAACTAAGGGGGACAGGTCTTTATTTTCTCCTAATTGTCACTTTGTCTCATAATGTGACTTTATTTACTGTAAATGTGACTTTATAACTGACATTGTGACTTTGTAGCTCTCGTAATTGGGACTTTACTTCTCACAGTTTGAGTTTATATGCTGCAGTGTCACTTTAAATGTCACAATTGCAAATTTTATTTCACAACTGTGATTATATATCACAATGTGACTTTGTATATGGTCAAGTGACTATCTTCACTGAAAGAAATTTGGTGTAGAATCAATTTTCACTGCTAGTAAATTTCACAAATAATTACAAAGAAAAGGCACATTACACATTGAATTAAACATGACGTGGAAGCAGAAAGACCTAAATAGTTGTTTCTTGTGAAACATACTCCAGTAAACCAATCCTACAATTGCAACTTTATATCTCACAAAGTGCCTTTATATGGCTCCTGATGATTATTTTATTCCTTTTATTCTTGATACCTTCCCGTAATGATCTCTCTTTCCGCCATGGAAAGGACACAGAATGCATGTTCGTATTCGCCTTCGCACAAATGCTCAAATAATCAGCAGGCTAGAGCCAATAACCCGCATGTTTGCATTCCTGAATCCTGGATGCAGCTCTAGCCTCTCTGCCCTTGGGTGTAATACAGCAAAGACCTCCATCGTAAACACACAGCTGAACGCCTCATTCAGCACACAGCCCTCATCTCGACGGTGGATTTTTAGCAGACGAAAACAGATTAGCTGACTAAAATGGACTGTTTTCTCTCTCTTATGGTTCTGAGAATCTGTGTTGTTTTTTAATAAACTCCAAAACCAAGTGAACCCTTGAGGGTGCTCTGCATAAAGACGTGCAAAATAAAAAGTGATTGCTCCACGTCTTGGCTAATGAGAGTTGGGGAAAAAAAATACAATTTAATTTTTTCTGTTACAATAAGGGCTGTCACACTCAACATGTTAAAATATGAGATTAATTAAATATGCTACATGCAGCTAAATTAACATAAGTATTCAGTTTCACTTTATACATCAATCATTCTGTATGTTTACCACAAAAGGTTTTAGATCTGACTGGAAATGACTGCAGACACTTAGGACATCTTAGGACACGCTAGTTCCTAGGAAATCAGTTTTCAAATAATTCTTTGTACAAAGGGATCTTCACACATACGAGATTAAGTCCACAAAGCGTGCAAAAAATTATTATTGCATTGCTATTGCTCACTACAGAATGTGTGTTCCAGCACATTCTGCTAAAGTTTAAGAAATAAAATAGTTTTTAGTCGTTTTTTTGTTGCGAGTGAGATGAGTAAAGAGCGCTGCTATATATTCACATCACCCACACAAATTGTAGAACCTAAAAATTACACATAGGCATGATATTTAGCTTTCTTTTCTTAAAAAAGAACTCAGTATGTTAAAATCAAATGTAAGAATCCTCTCGGGTTTTACCACACATCTGAGCTGCACGGCTGCCAGAGACGATTGCTCATCACACGCACGGGAACAGTGATATGAATGTATAATGTATCAGGATTCAGCGACGAGGCAGTGGAATGAAGAACTGCCGGTAATTTTGCACGCAATTTCATTGAATTGTTTTCTTACAAATTTCTCAAGCAATTTTAATTCAGATTGGTAAATGAAAATTTACTATGTATGAATAACTATTTAAAAAGCCACACTTTTTAAACATATATTTACATAATAAACTGACATCTGTTTAATCATGTGTAAAACAACTAAACAAAATTGGACTTGTTCAAAAGATACAAAGATAAGCCTTATTCCCTTTATACTGACAGCAGACATAATTTAATCAGTAAGTGATCAGCTGTCACAGAAACCCCTCCACCTCACTACTTCACTGTACAGTTGCTCAGCAACTGTTGCCATGGAAATTACAGGAGCCTTCACTAAACAAAAGTTTCCTGAACGCAGGTGCTCAAAGAAAAACATATCCTAATAATTAAATGATGGAAAAAAGCCAGAAGACACACAAAAAGAGGAATAAATATTTATATGCAGAGAAGGATTAAAGGGGCAAAAAATAGCATCGGTTGTGTTCCACTGAGCCAAGATGCGAATGACACAGACACACATGTAAATACAGTAGATAGATGAATACAGTAGATAGATATAGTATACCGATACAGAGAATGACAGAACAATAGAATGTTAGACAGAATGGTAAATAGATAGATAGATAGATAGATAGATAGATGATAGATTGATAGATAGACAGATAGATAGATAGATAGATAGATAGATAGATAGATAAATAGATAGAACGGTATAACAATAAAGAGAACGATAGAACAATAGCTAGAATGATAGAATGATAAAACAATAGATACAACAGTATAACGATAAAGAAAACGATAAAACGATAGATAGAAGTAGATAGATGAAATGATAGAACTATAGATAGATAGATAGATAGATAGAACAGTATAACGATAAAGAGAATAATAGAACAATAGCTAGAATGATAGAATGATAGAAAGATAGACAGATAAAATGATAGAAAGATAGATAGAACGGTAGATAGATAGATAGATAGATAGATGATAGATTGATAGATAGACAGATAGATAGATAGATAGATAGATAGATAGATAAATAGATAGAACGGTATAACGGTATAACGATAAAGAGAACGATAGAACAATAGCTAGAATGATAGAACGATAAAACAATAGATACAACAGTATAACGATAAAGAAAACGATAGAACGATAGATAGAAGTAGATAGATGAAATGATAGAACTATAGATAGATAGATAGATAGATAAATAGAACGGTATAACGGTATAACGATAAAGAGAACGATAGAACAATAGCTAGAATGATAGAACGATAAAACAATAGATACAACAGTATAACGATAAAGAAAACGATAGAACGATAGATAGAAGTAGATAGATGAAATGATAGAACTATAGATAGATAGATAGATAGATAGAACAGTATAACGATAAAGAGAATGATAGAACAATAGCTAGAATGATAGAATGATAGAAAGACAGATAAAATGATAGAAAGATAGATAGAACGGTAGATAGATAGATAGATAGATAGATAGATAGATAGATAGATAGATGATAGATTGATAGATAGATAGACAGATAGATAGATAGATAGATAGATAGATAGATAGATAGATAGAACGGTATAACGGTATAACGATAAAGAGAACGATAGAACAATAGCTAGAATGATAGAACGATAAAACAATAGATACAACAGTATAACGATAAAGAAAACGATAGAACGATAGATAGAAGTAGATAGATGAAATGATAGAACTATACATAGATAGATAGATAGATAGAACAGTATAACGATAAAGAGAATGATAGAACAATAGCTAGAATGATAGAATGATAGAAAGACAGATAAAATGATAGAAAGATAGATAGAACGGTAGATAGATAGATAGATAGATAGATAGATAGATAGATAGATAGATAGAACAGTATAACGATAAAGAGAACGACAGAATGATAGATAGAACGTAGATAAAACGATAGAACGATAGATAGATAGATAGATACAACAGTATAATGATAAAGAGAATGATAGAACGTAGATAAAACGATACAACGATAGATAGACAGATAGATAGATGTCCTTGTCTTTGTTCATAAAGTGTGAACACAGACTCACTGCACTGTATATTCTTCATTTCTCTCTGTTCTCATATCTCATACAAACACCTTTAATAAGCAAGTATGTTTGAAACTCACTCATTATAACGATTTAATGATCCAAACTAATGATCACGAACATTCAGCTCAGAACTTCTGAGCCTCATCAGCACACTTTCATGTGTTTACCGCAGCATTTCTCCAAACCCAGTGAACCCCTCATGAGGCTACACACACACACACACCTGCAGATCAGCTATTGTTATCTTGTGGTAGATCTTCTCCTCGTCCCGCCGTTCGTCCTGAGGCACCGTGATGTTAGCCAGCGCCGTCTCGAAGTCCAAAATCTGCTGCATCTGAACTCGAGTGGAATTCTTGTCTCCTCCCAACAACAATCCCAACTCCACCATGTAATCCAGATAAGCCTTCAACACCTAAACACACACAAACCAGCACAGAACAGCTATTAGACATGGACTGAAAGCTGCAAAAGACTCAAAGCTGTTGACATTCCAGTGTAAACTGAGACTTTAAGTTCTGCTTCATACCTTCTCATTGGTCTTATTGAGGTAATAATCTCGGGATGGGAGGAAGAGTCCTGATTGGTCAACCTGAGGAAACAGGAAGTTTACACAGGTGAGCAAACACAAGAGACATGGTATATACAATCAAACAAACACGTGTAGCAGATGGTAATTAAGCTTAATACAGTGAGTAAGTGTACCTGAATGACATTACTGTTGGAGTTTTTGGGATCGACGCTGACACCGACAGTGAAGAAGGGCTGAGCTCTGTAAGGTCCAGAAACTATCTTCAAAACGTCCAGAAAGTTGTCTTTGTCCCAGGACTCTGTGATGTTCCAGCCCCCTATCTACACACACACACACACACACAAAGAAAGAAAAACATCAGTTCTATTAACAAGACTAAAGGAGGTACTTAAGTACCTACTGTACTTATTTACCTGTTGTGGACTTAACATGAAATCAAAAATGGACCCTGTTTACGTCTGTTTGTTTTCATACTGTGCATGATTCATCACTGTTTTTGGATGTGTCCAACAAACGTGTGAACGTTAAATCAAGACTCTACCACTTAAACCAAGCATAAACATCCCAGATATTTAAAATGTAGGGGCAACAAATGCCCACATACAGTGAATCATCTGCTTTATCTATTTATTATCCAACATACAGTATTTCACATATGTTTCATATTGTAAATGTGCAGAATGTGAAGAAATTGATTTCACAATATTATAATCATTACATTGCATTGAAATGTATACATTTTGAGATCAAAATCCAATGGTAAAAATTTGTCAATTAATTCAAAAATATAAATACTGATATACTGGTATAACACTAAAATGATACATATATACTATTATAGTAGATAGAGTAACACAAACAATGTAAAACAATGCAATAAATAACAAATTTCATAAGTAACAACACTACTTCTTCAGAGGAAGAATCTGTTTCAATTAATCAACTGAATAACAGTATTTGACTTTAATGACAAGATTACTGAATAAGATCACAAAAAATATGCCTCAATGAATGTAAAAGAAAAACTGAAAATAAATATTCAGTTTCTAGCAACAAGACTAATAAAACAAAATAAAAGAAATCAATTATGGGATGCAAATATTTATAATAAAGTAAATATATATATATATATATATATATATATATAAATAAATACAACTATAAAACTAAAATATAAATATTAAAACCTATCCACAATTGATGGCAAATTCACATTTAGGTCTTGCTTTGCATTCTTATATGGACAATCCAAAGTCACATTGGTTTTCTAGTTGAAATACGAGTTTATTTGCAAAACTCTTTTTTTTTTTTTTTTTTAATTTTCAAAAATCATGTTTTTTTATTATGTTATCATCTTTTTATTGTGTTTTATTGTCTTAGTTAGCTGTATTTTTTTAAAAACATGATTTTTGAAAATTTGTATAAAAATAGGGTTATCCGTTTTTGCAAATGAACTCTTCATATGCAGTACAAATGCCATTTCGTGCTAATTTTAAAATTATTAGATCAAAGGTTTAGCAAGTGTGAAAAAAGGCAAAAACTTGAGGAACACGACTCTGATGAGTTCAGGCCGACACCTCATTAAAGCCAATTAAATCTGTCTCACCTCTGAGAATAAATCTATTCTCGGCTCTGTGAAACACTATTCGCTGTATCACTGATCCCGGTGACAAAAAGAGCGATTAAACGAGAGAAAGACAGAAGAGTAGGGCAGCATTTGTGTTCAAAAGGCAGCTCATCAGTGTGATTTTTGTCCTCCATCTTTCCCACCATATCTCTTTTAAGCCTTGCAGGAGGCAGCTGTGTGTGGGGAGGCTGTAAATTAAGAAGATGAAGTGCTGTTTGACATCACTGCTTTGTGTCCCTAACACAGATTCATCTTTCAGGTCTGTGCTGAGGGTTAGTTGCAGAGCTTTCTTCTTCAAAATGGCTGATTCAGAGAGATAGTAGAGCATGAAAACGTCTCTCACTGAAGGATGTCTACATAATTTCAAGGCTCGCTGATTTTAAACCGAGAGGAATTGATAGTATCGGAGCCATTCGAGACAAGTTGTCTTGCACAGTTCAAATAAAGGAGCCTATTTTAAGGAGATGCACAGAAAAGCAATCAAAAAAACTTAATCAGGCATCAAATTAAATCAAAGGTCATTCGACAAAATTGGTGTTTTTGTGTCCTTCATTAACATATACATAAAAAAGAAATACGCAGAAAGAATGCTTAAAATATGACAGAAATGTCCTGACACTGACTGACTGAGTTTGCACTGTTTATCCTCCATACCACCGGAGATGGTGGTATGCTACAGAAACACTCACCTTTGCAATCAAGTCGATGAGTGGCTGGGCTCCGAGCTCTTCTATCCGCTGTTCATTAAGACAGGAAAGGTAGTAGGACTGCGTCTTCCTCTCTGCTTCACTGCTTGAGTTAAAGGTGCCATTTTCTACGGGAACGCATAAGAAATTGCATTTGAGTTGCATCACAAAATAGTAACATTTGCTAAGTAAACGTTTAAAAAAGAGGTCCTATCAGGCCCTTTTTACAACATGTATTATAAGTCTCAGGTGTATTATAAGTTTCAGTTTAAAATACACCACTGAACATTATTCCATGCTGTAAATACAGTTTTTTGGGGTGAAGCAAAAACATGCTGTTTTCATGTGTCTCTTTAAATGCAAATGAGTTGCTGCTCCCCACCCCCTTCCCAGAAGAGGGCGGCACCTTGTGAGTTGTGAGACAAACTCAGAATTGCAATATATAAACTTAGAATCCTGTTTTTGTCACATCTTGCAACTGTTTTTTCTTGCCACAAAATAAAAATAAAAGGTTATTGCATCTTTATATCTCACAGTTCAGACTATTCTTCATATTGCAGTTCTGTTTATATCTTGTAATTGCATTTATTTATTTATTTATCAATCTAACAAGCTTCCACACAATGCTCCTTTGGTCACTGTATGCTTTCATCAATATGTTCTTCAAAATTACTCCTTTTGTGTTTATAACTAAACTAGGGTGAGTAAAAGATGACAATTTTCATATTCTTTAGGCACACAGATGCTAAGGCAAAACTGTCCCTCACAGAAATAAAAGACAGGACATGAAGGACAAGAGACAGGAAACAAAAACATTACATAGCTAAGGGAGGCAGCTTGGAGCACCATTGTTAGGGTAAACAAACATGACAGCAGGGAGAACAACTTGCACAGGGTCAACGCACAGGGTCATAAAACAGCCAACTGAGTTTCTCCAGCTGCCTGTCAAGCTGACACGACGGTGCCCTCTGATTGGCTCCCATCATGACGCATGGAATTATGGTACGTAAACAGAGGCAATGCAGAGCGGGTAAACAAAGTCCGAACTGGAAGAAATGCAACAAAGAGTCCTGCCATCCATCTTTTTAATGTCACGTCCGTGACAGCTGCCCTCGTGCGACAAAACGTGACGAAAAGCAGACGCCATTGGCGAGCCAAGCGAGCAGGGTGGTTTTCATCCTCAATAACCTCTGCCATCAGTCGCAGTCAAAACACTGTGTGCCACAGCTGCCAGCGGGACGACAGGCAGAGGGGAAAAGCACTGCCACTGTCATGCTAACTTCATTCACATGAGAAATGGCAAAATTAAGTGGAAAGGACCAGAACAGGTGACTGCCAGTGCTGGGTGCAAATTGGACTCAACAGAGAAACAACCAGTGAAGGGGCCACTCTATAAGGACTCCATGCAGGCTGACTTCCTAAGCAGTGTAAACACTCCTCCATTTACACAACATACTGTGGAAAAAACACGGCTCTACCTACATTTTTGTAAACCTCCAAAAACGTGCCTATACATATTATTCAACGCAGATTTTTTACACTAGTGGCGCCAACAAATTTGAGTCATTTTCACGTTAATTGACTTATTTTTGCACAGTTCCTTGCACAATACCATGGTATGACCTCAAAACACTGCTACCATTTTACCACACTTTTAACCAGCTGCGTATGTGTGGCTTTTCTGACATGGTAAACTTGCTCGGTAGTGCACCCGGTATAGCACTGCACTTGTGATGCGGAGCACTGGGGTACGAGACCCATGAAACACAAATCGATAAAAGAGTCAGTATATATAGAGAGAGTCAATATATCGATGAGAAGATGCTTGATCTACCAAAATTTTATTAGTCGCAGAACAAAAAAAACACGGGATGTGGTGAAGTCACACAGTCCGTGACGGACAGATCCTTAACGGCTGGTCTGTGTGGTAATACATTGGGTATGACATCCAAACGCTCACCTAGCATTCATCAACCATAAATTTGGCTTTTCATCTGAAAGGTGTATGTAGTAGCAATTTTACATGGCCTCTCAATCTAATGTTAATGTAGATAAATGTGCACTATTCAAGTGTCTGTGCAGAGTGTGGAAGCTGAATAGTGGTGCGCTTATACTGCATGATGTTTGATAACAAATGTTCGGGAGGAGCACGATTAGATAATCAACTAATTTGGCTCAGGTGCAACTCGTCTAGCTAATCATCCAATCTAGCACAAGTCATATATATGCACACAGCCGTCTTACCTCCGTCATTCGACTGTTTTTCGGCATCACCCCTCCACCCCAACTCCTCTCTTAATCTATCCTCATCCCATATTTGGGATGGGGGGGGAGTTCTCTGGGTTCGGGCCATGTTCCGGGCTCGGAGCCCTCCCCCAGGACAGCACGCCAAAATATGCTTACTGTTTACTCAACCAGATTAGATGTAAGGGTGAACTCGTGAAATGACAGACGAAGGCGCCAGTACGGTCACTTGCTCTTAAAATACTCTGTCATTTTTGGTGATACAGATAAAAGAAATACATCTTTCGAATCTGTAAAGACTCTACGTTTATTTGTGTGTGCTAGTGTTGCACGATATACCGGTACTTAAAAAGTATCGCGATACCCTGGTTTTAAAAACGGTACGATTCCGCATTTTACTAGTATCGCACTTCAAGAATGCATTTTAATAAGAACCGTATTTTTGCGTGTGGTTTCAGCCTCTGCTGCCTCAATAAATGAGTACATGAACACATGAACATAATCTCTAGAACTGCTCTGAGAATCACTTCATGAGCATTTTACCATTACTTTTGCGGAAAACTATCGTCATATAATGAAGACACTAAAGGTCTTCACAATAACCCCTCAAAATAAAAGTTTGGTTTAACTTGACTGTCAGAAATATATATTACTGAATGTAAAGATAGTAGTACTACTACTACTACTAATAAAAATATTAATAAAACAATGTTTAAGGAATATTTACCAGAAAAAAAAAAATATTTACCAGAATTTATTTACCAGAAAAATTGTAAATACACAACACAGTACTTCTGGGAAAAAAAAAGAGAGAAATAAATAGCCTATAATAAATGAATTCTTTATCAAATCTTATTACCCTTTTATAAATTCATTAGACATGCTTTTGATTATTAAATTGTAATGAAATGATTAAAGTAGAATCCAGAAAATGAATGGAAAACAGAGATTCACAAACAAAACTTTTAATAAATTGCTGTTAAATTCTGCAAGTTTCATGATTTAAATTAATTAGACATGCTTTTTTATTTATTTTCTTATTTTTTTTATGTAACCATAAAATGGAATTCAGGAAAAAAATAAAACTGATTTCATAGGGCCCTCTTTATTTCATTTGTGTCTTTGTTTTATTGTAGTTGTCCTTTAGTTTTGTTACTTGCATCTAGGTTCTTATTATTAATAACAAAGATAAAACACCAAAAAATGACTATGTCATGATGTAAATTGTTGTTGTGAAATAAAATTACTATATCATGAAATAAGATTTGGCTTTATCCTTTAAGCCAAATTACCAATATAGCAAAGATCTCTACATACCTGTAGGCTCGGTAGTTGTTCACCATAATCCTGTGTAGTGGCGCTGACGTGATTATTATTATTATTATTTATTTATTTTTTTTAAAGGGGGGGATGAAATGCTTTGTTTTAATAGATAAAATAATTATGATCTCCATTTGGATAATGTATTATTCAATTACTTTTTCATGTTGTTCTATGTTTTTTTGTAGTATCGGTTCAGTAGTAGTATCGTGATATTTTAGTCAGGTATTGTATCAAAGTCAATATTTTGGTATCGTGACAACGCTAGTGTGCACTCAGAATAACAACAAAACTCTGCGTAGGCCTACACTTGGCTTACAACAAGAAAAATATATATAGAGAGAGTGAAATGTCTACTTTTAAATGAACCTATTCAAACAGACAACAAATATTCTTAGATTATGTAATCCATATGAAACATGCATACAGACACGTCACTAATGCTGTTGATGACGAGTCAGTGTCGCTGACTTCTCTTAAGACAAAAACAAAGAAAGCACTAGTTTATCAAGAAATAATTTTTTGGGGTGTTTTTCCCTGACACATTCATAATCATTACTTCTGCCGGTGCGCTGCGGCAAGCTATTTTTGCGTGTTTGAGCGCTTATTAGGCTATTATTAATAAAGTGCAACTAATGGTCGACTAATGCTTAAAATGAACAACTACTAGTCGACCAGAATATTTTGTAGTTGAGGACAGCCCTAATATATATAATGTCTCCACATGACTTTGCAGACAACCATTTTTTAAATCTTAATATTTTGATAAAATTACTTCACTGCTTTTTTCATGATACAAAATGCATTTGTAATATTTCATGTAAATGTTACAATTTCATTTTGTGTTTATAGTGAAAACACACACTTTAAACATCTCAACCAAGAACAGAAGAACACACGGGGGTTTGCACAAACAGATAAAAGCGCACAAATGACGAGTCGCAAATACGCAGACACCTACCCACTCTTGAACACACAATTATGCTTGTCATCGTGACCTTTGATTGGTGCTTTTAGCTGTTGTCATGGAAATACACCTCACACTTCTTTGGAGGAGGAATAATTCACTCTTCTCTTTGTGTTTTACACACATCTGTGTTGTGCGAAAAAGATATGCTGTAATTAATCTACAATATGATCAGTCAAGCAAACAAGTTGCTAAACCAGCTCTTAGTTTCACATTCCCTTCTGTTCTTGCTCATTTGTCTTTTCCGCAGTATTTTCTCCTCCTAACAGTGCAATTACATTAAGAAACAGGAGGCAGGAATATTCAAGTAATAAATTCCCAGGGGAACAGTGGCAGTCCAATTACCGGTCAGCAGGTCTAGTCTAGAGAGAGGACACACGGCGAGAGAGAAATGAGCTTTGGCACGACTCACTGCTCGTCTAGCAGAATTCAGAGCTGATCTCGTTCCATTTCCAGAATTTGCTGGTGTTTGTTTGTGTTTGCTGGGCAAAAGGTGACAGTCAACCCGGTACACTGGCGCAAAATGCTCATTTGTCTTTTTCAGAGGCGCTGTATGCACACACTTACAAATACATAATCTGACTTCATGACTCTATGCTTTTGTTTTCGGTTAAAGAATAATGTACTCTCAATTTGGCGTATCATCTATCCTTTCATTCTTTCTAATTTACTAACTGAACTATTCAAATGTCTGTTGGTCTGTTTAAATAAGTTGCAAAACCTCTACTGGTTGACAAATTTCTCCCAGCCCATATTTGAATATGCAGATATTATTTTCACCATATTAAAAAAAAACAAACAAACAAACAAAAAAAACATCTAGAACAATAACAATGCAATATAGTATGTTATTAAAGTGATATTAATATTTGAAGAGTTCAGATGCAAAACCAGCTAAATCCATCTGACGTCTTTCTTTAAAAAATGCATTTTTATCAGGCTCAGATGTATAGGTTTCTATGTAAGTAATGGTACTTCTGATGGGGCTGAGGCTGGTATTTTAGCGAGTTTGAAGAAAAAGTATTTGATGGACGTATAATATGTGTCGAGAGCATTCCCTCAGTATCATCATCTCATTTTTGACCAAGATGGCTTTTAGCTGGTTTTGCATCTGAACTCTTCATTTTTAATTAATTAATTTATGCAAAAGCCATGTAGTGTACACCAGCATATCATTAAAATGGTGGTGGGCTTTTATGACTTTTATTGATCAATAAGTAGTGACATTTACATTTAGACATTTACATTTAGCAGACGCTTTTATCCAAATGACTTACAAAAAAAAAGGACAATGGAAGCAATCAAAATCAACAAAAGAACAATAACATGCAAGTGCTATTACAAGTCTCACTTAGCCTAACGCAGTACACAAGTTTTTTTTTTTTTTTTTTTTTTTTTTTTTTAATTATATAATAAATAAACAGAAAACAGGTAGAATAAAAAAAAAGAAAAAGCAAGCTAGTGTTAGAGGCCTTCTTTTTTTGTTGTTGTTGCTTTCTGTTAATTCTATAATAAACAAAGAGAAAAAATAGATAGAATACAAAAAGAACAGAGAAGCTAGTGTTAGTTTTTTTGTTTTGTTTTTTTAAGAAAACAAGCAGTAAGTAAATAAGTATAAGTCTAAAAGGGCAAGTTTTAGTGACCTAGCAACCACCCCCTAACAAACTAGTAATACCCTACCAGTCACCTAAAACACCTCAGCAAATCACCAGGGTCTTCAGCGTTTTTCAGGGTAAGGACCCCTTACGTGACAGAGACATGAAGCAGAGACACCCTATACAAAACGTGTCAAGCAGAGCTACATATTAAGCATAGAGCCTTTAATATTATTAGAAACTCTATTATGATTAAGAATACATTATATTGTTATATTGTATGTGTAAGACAGTAGATCATTATTGTTGCACATGCATCACTGCCTGCATATTACATTTTATAGTTAAAATTGAGATTTATGAATCATAAGAAACATGTTGAGATAAAAATCACAATTCATTGGTTGTTTGCAGTTGTTGTATATTATTTTAATAGATTTCATACATTTTAATTTTACTTATCAGATGGGAATTTACCTAAACCTCAGCTTATTAAAAATTCACATTTTAATTTTACGAATTGTACTAGATATACATCTTTACTTAAACTTTAACTTCAAGCTTTTTAAAACTTAGCATTTTATTTTTACTGTGAGATAAAGCAGCAGCTCCTTGACAATAATAGAAATGTACAGTGAGATATTTAAGATTATTTACAAGGCATTACTTTTACAAATAACTGGAATGGAATTAAAAAAAAAATAATTAAAAAAACAAACAAACGTTAAAATGAATATTTTTCTAGAAATCTTATTAGTCTGCATTTAGATGCTTATCTATTTTGACATGACATATTGTTGTCCCGCGCTAGTATCACTATATTGCACCTTCAGAGTGAATCACGCATTTAGATGTCCCTTTCAAAACTCTGCAGCGTTAGTTAGTTAATTGGCTGTCAGTCCTCTTAGCAGCATGAAAAACAATACTTTTATTCAATGGATTATAACTATATAGCCTTGAAAGTGCGAAAGGCTGCTTTACATTCTTTCTAGTCAGTGGTGTAGTGCTGCCATGGTGGGTATAAGCCTACGCCCCAAATACACGCTTAAAAGAATTTGAACTTACTGATGTCTGGACGTGACTCTCCACAACCTTTGATGAAATAGTTTGGGTTTTCTCTGTATTAGAGCCGTTTTGAATTTACTATTTGAACGTATTCGTTTACTGGATCCTTGAACTGAAAAGTTTACACAGGTTCACTGATTTCTGATCGTAAAAACCAGCTTCTTTTTATTTTAAGGTAATGTTTTTGTTATAATGTACTGATTCAAATTAGTAATCAATAATAATTATTATTTTACCACTCTGCCCGCCTCCCCGACATGCTCTCGCGTATAAACAGAA
This sequence comes from Cirrhinus mrigala, assembly GCA_036247105.1. Lineage (NCBI taxonomy): Eukaryota > Metazoa > Chordata > Actinopteri > Cypriniformes > Cyprinidae > Cirrhinus > Cirrhinus mrigala. The sequence goes on from CM070021.1 coordinate 4,409,918, forward strand.
CAGGCAGCATCTAAGGTGCATCAGGCGCAATCATCTAACATAGGCTATTTCAAAGGAAGTCGGCGCCATGGTTCTGACCGCATCACTGTCTTTACTGGGTGTTTTATGGATTACTTGCATTTATTCACATGCGACTGAATTAGCTAATCATGTGGTGGACTGTCACGTTTTTGGCTAATTCAGGACACAACTAAATGATGCGCATCCCTGCACTACACCACTGTTTACAGTCACTAAAAAGCTGTCACTCACGATCTCAGAACATTACATTAAAATCAATAAAGTTCTCTACACTGCATAATGAACCCCTTACTTATGTTGTGTCGTTAATGAGAAAGATTCATTAAAGCGAGCATAACTCATCACCGAACAGAAACTATGATTGATCATTGCGTTTAAGAGATCAACAAACATGTCTGTTATTGGCTACATTTCTCACCGCTGCAAAAACTTGCTGTAAATAGTACATTTAATATTCTCCGGAGCTCAAACTCATAAGCGCAATGGAGTGTTTGCTAAACCTGTTTGGCAATAATATTATATCATTACAGTATGAACTGGGGGTGCGCTTGCTTTTGTTTAACCATGCTTTTTTTTTTTAAATTGATTTTTTTGGATGTTTTTTTACCCATGTTTTAATCTTTGTAACAAAAAAGTATTTGTGATCAGTCACTAATTGGCGGACCCCCGGTTGAAGACCCTTGCTCTAGAGACATTCCAAAAAACGGCCAACCACCCAGAACACCCTGGCAACCACTTAAAAAAGACGTCACTGCCCTGCACGTTTTGTATGTCTCCATTATCAGACACACTCAATTCATGTTGTGCAGTTTCTACTAATAAGCTGATGAGTTGAATCAGGTGTGTTAGATGAGGGAGACATACAAAATGTGCAGGGCAGGGGTGCTTCCATGACCAACTTGAAAACCACTGACCTAGAAGAACACCATAGCAAACATACAGCAATGTCCTGACAACCATTTAGAACACTCTGGCAACACCCTGGCAAGCACCCAGAACACTACAGCAAACACCTAGCTATGCTCCAACAACCACCTAGAACACCGTGGCAACAAACCAGAACACCATACAAACAACCTAGCAACACCCTGGCAACCACTGACAACACCATAGTAACCAAACAGCAATGGCCTGGCAACCACCCACAACAACATGGCAAAAACCCAGCAACACTCTGGTAATTGACCAGAACCCCTTAACAAACAACCAGCAACCATCCAGAACTCCCTGGTAACCACCAGAACAACTTAACAACCACCTAGAAATGCCCTGGCAAACAACCAGAACACCAAAGCAACCACCTAGCAACTACTCAGAAGATCATAATCCAAGAACACCAGAGCAAACACCTAGCTACACTCAAGCAACCACCCAGAACACCATAACAACCACCTATCAATGCCCTGGCAAACAACCAGAACACCCCAGTAAACACACAGCAACCAACCAGGGGAGCGTTTCCCGTACAACGACGTAACTCGCTGATTAACCTCCATAGTACGATGCATTGATGTGGAAACGAACTAGCCAGTCACGACTGTTTCCCGAACACGGTCACATCTCCGTTGTTTGATCCACATTAGTTCAACAATGTAGGAACATTGTTAATGACGTCACCGAGTAATAACTTATGTTATTTACCTGATTAGAGATCTCTAAAATGCAGCTATACTGAACATGGCACCTGATGACTAATTTACAATTTTTTTGTTCCCTGCCATTTCGCTTTATTTGATGTTTGATTCATTGCGTGTTCCCTCCTACGTCATATTCTGGGGTTCCCTTAGGCATTTATGCGCATACGCACAATTCAAAAACGGCACTGACAGGGGAAGTTTAAAAATACATAGATTAAAATGCATTTATATTTAGATCCAGTGAAAGATATAGATTGTACTGCATGTTAGCTTGCTTACTGTGCCCAAGAACATAATTTATTGAGCCCATATGTCTTACTAACAAGGAACAATGCTTCTAACCACAGGTCGAGAGCTGTAGTTCCAACCACGTAAGTCTGTGACGCTGTATGCAAATGTTCATTTGAACTATGGTTTTGGGAAACATCGAATCATTGAACTATGTTGGTAACGATGGAACTTGCGACCATAGTTGGCTAAAGATTCTTTTAGGAAACGCACTGCAGAACAGCAAAGCAACCACCTAGCAACCACTCAGAAGATCATAATCACCTAGCAATGCCCTAGTAACCAACCAGAACAGCGAAGCAACCACTCATAAGATCACAAACACTTAGTAACGCCCTGGTAATCAACCAGAACAACCTAGCAACCACCTAGCAATGCCCTAGCAATCTCCAAGAACACCATAGCAAACACCTAGCTACGCTCTAGCAACCACCTAGAACACCCTAACAACCACCTAGCAATGTCCTCGCAACCAACCAGAACATCGCAGAAAACACGCAGCAACCACCCAGAACACCAAAACAACCACCTAGCAACCACTCAGAAGATCACAAACACCTAGCAACTCCTTGGCAATCAACCAGAACAGCAAAACAACCACGTAGCAACCACTGAGAAGATCACAAACACCTAACAATTCCTTGGCAATCAACAAGTACACCATAACAACCACCTAGCAACCACTCAGAACAGCGCAACCACCTAGCAATGCCCTGGTAACCTCCAAGAACACCACAGTAAACACCTAGTTACGCTCTAGCAACCACCTAGAACACCCTAACAATCACCTGGCAATGCCCTGGCAACCAACCAGAACATCCCAGTAAACACACAGCAACCACCCAGAACACCGTAACAACCACCCATAGCAGCCATTCAGAACAGTGCAAACACCAGCAATGCCCTGGTAACTCTGAATGAGACTCTGTAAATATAATAAATGTCACAATTACATTTGATCTTTTTTGCAATGTGGAATCCCTGGATGGAGTGTGATGTCATGTCCTGTTGCCCATATTCACAGAGGAGCCAAAATAATTTCACAAGCCTACAATCTGATGTGAGCACATATTTTATCCCTTCACTCCTTCTCAACATTCTCTTCATTTCTGTTTTTCCTATCCTCTCTCTCTCTCTGACACAGGTCATTAGGGAATGCTCTTCATTTACTGTTCACTGGAGCGTTGCGTTCACCTCATGCTGCACACGCACAAGAACCCCAATCCACAAAAGATGTATCATATATCTGAGAGTAATATGAGATCAAAAAATATAGTCATGTAAGGCGAGTGTTATTAAATGTGCAGAGGGGTGAGAGAACCGTTTCATGTGATTGGATGAGGCTGGCTGCGGGGGTGATGCAACACGCAGAGTCAATGTGATGGAGTGTCATCAGGGCAAAACGGCCGCAGGGACCCTAGTGTGAGAGCGCATTCATTAGATAGAGAGAGAGTTTGATCAAAGCCAGCGCATTACAACAGCTTATTAAATAAAACAGGCAGAGTCAAAAAGACCAACAATTAGACAGAGAAATGAAGCAATACGTTCAAACGCAAAAGAGTTTCCTGTAGGGAACATTAGAGCTTGCAGGGCAGCAAATAATTAAACAGAGAGTTCAATAAATAACAAATATTGGCAATATTAAATTCTTTGAAAAATCTGCATCCTGATATACAGTAAGGGAAGACTGATCAGATTCCTACACTTTCTATTAATTGGCATTGTTTGTTAAGGCAAGCAATATTGCTGTTTATCATATTTACAAACAAAACTTTACCATGTAATGAATGACAAGCCTACAAAAAAAAAAAAAAAGAAAAGAAAAGAAAAAAACATAAAACATGGCTCATTGAGAATAGGTGCTATTAAAAAAAATCGCAAACACCTAGCAACCACCAAGAACACCAGAGCAAACCACCTAACAATGCCCTAGAAACCATCTAGAAACATCAAGACAACCACACAGAACAAGCTAGCAACAACCCTAACCCTCAGCAACCATTTAGCAATAACTTAGTAACCATAAGGAACAGCACAGCACCCACTTAGTAACACCTTGACAATCATCAAAGAACTGTGTAGAAACCAATTATCAATGCCTTTACAACCACCCAAGACCCCGTAGCAACCATTTACAAACACCAGGGCAACCACCCAGAAAAACCTCTTGTTATGCCCAGACAACTACTCAGAATATCCTAGCAACCATTTAGCAACACCCTGAAAACCTTTGAGCACAGCACAACAACTACTATACAATGTCCTGGCAATCATCAAGAATTATGTAGCAACTACCAATGCAACTCGGCAATCCCATAAACACTCTAGCAAATGACCAAGAATCATTGTGGCAACAACTTAGTAATATCCTGGCAACCATCAAGAATAGAATAGCAACCACTAAGCTACATCCAGAGAATCAATCAAGAACTGTGTAGCAACCACCTATCAGCACCTTCTCAATCAAATAGCTTAGCATCACCCTGGCAACCATTCAAAACAATCTAACAAACAACTTGCAGCACCCTGACAATTACTCAGAATATCCTAACAACCATTTAGCAATATCCTGGCAACCATTAAGAAAAGCATTGCAACCACTTATTAACAACATGGCAATCATAAAGACATGTGAAGCAACCACCTATCTGCACCTTGGTAACCATCCAGAACACAATAACAACCATCTAGAAACACCATGGCAACCAGTCAAAACAATGCTAGATTGACTGTAGGTGCCCAGACAATTAATTAGAATACCCAATCATGTAGCAATGTTCTGGCAACCATCGAGAACAACATAACTAGCATTTAGCAACACCCTGACAATCATCAAGAACTGTGTAGCAACAATTTAGCAGTGCCTTGGAAACCACCTAGAACATTGTAGCAACCATTATAGAAACACCATGGCAACCACCCGGAATAACCAACAAGCCACCTCCAGTGCTCTGATAACTAATCAAAATATTATAGCAACCATTTATCAACACCTTGGCAACAATTAAGAACTATACATAAAGCAACCACATAGCTACACCTTGGTAACTGCCCAGAACACTGTAGCGACTATCTAGAAACACCATGGCAACCACCCAGAACAACATATCAATTACTTGCAGTGATCTAACAACCATGGGTTCTAGAATATCCTAGAAACCATTTTGCAACACCCTAGCAACCATCAAGAATACTAAAGCAACCTCTCAGCAACACCCTAGCAATCATTGAGAACTGTGTAGAATCTACTTAGCAACACTTTGGAAACAATCCAGAACACCCTAGCAACCTCTCAGAACAGCTAGCAGCCACATAGTAATGCCCTGGAAAAAAAAAAAAAAAAACAGAAAGAAAACTCTAGCAACAACCTGGCAATTATTGCGGACTGTGCACATAGTAACCACATAACAGCATCTTGACAACTGCCCAGAGCCCTGCAGTGACCATCTAGAAACACCATGGCAACCACCCAGAACAACATATCAATTACTTGCAGTGATCTAACAACCATGGGTTCTAGAATATCCTAGAAACCATTTTGCAACACCCTAGCAACCATCAAGAATACTAAAGCAACCTCTCAGCAACACCCTAGCAATCATTGAGAACTGTGTAGAATCTACTTAGCAACACTTTGGAAACAATCCAGAACACCCTAGCAACCTCTCAGAACAGCTAGCAGCCACATAGTAATGCCCTGGAAAAAAAAAAAAAAACAGAAAGAAAACTCTAGCAACAACCTGGCAATTATTGCGGACTGTGCACATAGTAACCACATAACAGCATCTTGACAACTGCCCAGAGCCCTGCAGTGGCCATCTAGAAACACCATGGCAACCACCCAGAACAACATATCAATTACTTGCAGTGATCTAACAACCATGGGTTCTAGAATATCCTAGAAACCATTTTGCAACACCCTAGCAACCATCAAGAATACTAAAGCAACCTCTCAGCAACACCCTAGCAACCATTGAGAACTGTGTAGAATCTACTTAGCAGCACTTTGGAACAATCCAGAACACCCTAGCAACCTCTCAGAACAGCTAGCAGCCACATAGTAATGCCCTGGAAAAAAAAAAAAAAAAAAAAAAAACAGAAAGAAAACTCTAGCAACAACCTGGCAATTATTGCGGACTGTGCACATAGTAACCACATAACAGCATCTTGACAACTGCCCAGAGCCCTGCAGTGACCATCTAAAAACACCATGGCAACCATCAAGAACACCATAGCAACCACTTAGCAACACTCTGGCAATCATTAAGAAGTGTGTACAGTAGCAGCTTACCAACAGCACTCAGGAAACCGTCCAAAACATAATAACACCCTGGCAACCACTCACAACGCCATAGCAACCACAGAATAACACCTGGCAACCACCTAGCATTGTCCTAGCAACCTCTCAGAACACTTTAGCATTGTGGCATCACTCCACAAGTCAGAGTCAGTGGCATCATCACTGCCAGTTTGAATGTCAGCGCCACAGGAAGTTTTTGAAACTTTAATCTTACATTTCTTTAAAAATTATAACCGATAAAAACAAGACTTGAAAGCACAATACAGCAAATCCATGAGAGGGTGACTAATGGAGCCTTTTACGGTTAAAGAAACAGAGAACCAGTGCAGAGAGTCATTGTCCCGTATCGAACAAACAGACTGGGACGGATGCTCCCTGAGAAAACAAGTAATCAGGACACACAGAGCAGAATCAATGAAAACAAAAACAACCCCAGTACAGAGAACTGAAGTGTAAGACTCTTCAAAACGCATGAAGGCAGCGGTTTTCTATTGGAAAATCGAATAAATCATTTAGAAGTCTTTCTAAGTATATACTGTTGTGTGAACACTGAGTGAGATTTACTAAGCAAACCCCATCCTACAAAAAGGATAAGCATGTGTGTGTGTATGTGTGTGCGTGTGAGGAGTGTGTGTGTTTTCCAGCACTTACCCAGCAGGTGTTTGAGCACAGCCTGGTTCTGGTCCCAGATGCTGTTAAATGTGCTCCAGCGGGACCGGCCATCTGGCAGGGGGTTTTTGCGGACCCATCCTCCACAGGCGTACTGGTAAAAATCCTGACATGGGTCGGCGGAGCGGTCCAGAGCTTCCACAATCTTACTGGCCACGGTTACACAAGCCTCTGTTAGACAGATACTACGGGTGGGATCTGGGGGTTAAAGACAACAGGACATGATATTTGCAATCCATTAAATATAAAAAATGCAGATTATGTTGATTTGATCCATTTCAGTGATCTGATTTTGTCTGATTTTCACACTCGAATCACCACTATGATGTAGTTTTATGTAAAATCAGCAGGTCTGGTATGTGACCAAAAGTGTGAATCATATCCACTGGCCAGCTTTCTAAAAGACAGTAGTAACAAAAATGAATAAATTGTTAGATTCATGTCTTTCAAGACAGACACATTAACCGGTGTTCATTCAAATGAAAGGGGTCATGACATGAGAAATCAAATTTACTTCGATCTTTTGGCATATAAGAGGTCTTTGTACCAATAAAACATCCTCCAAGTTTCATAGCTTGAAACGTCCTCCTCATTATAAACAAAGCATTTATTTAACCAAACTCCAAAAATGGCTCATTTGGATCTGAAGCGCAAGGTGACGTCACCCGGGTATAAATATTTGCAGAAACTGCCTCCAGAGCAAAACATCAAAGCATAGTCATTTTCTCACCATAGGCCCTGCCTACTGGCGTTCAGTAGCTTAACGGCTGGCATTTGAATACACTGAATGCGTGCTGAGTGTCGTGTCGCATTAAAAGCAAACAGAAATTACAATCACTTGCCTACACTGGATACAGTATACAGATGCACATTCACTTTCTGACACAGACCATGCACTTGAGTCTGTCGTCAATAGGACAAATGAAGTGAAAGAACGTTTTCTTTGACGCGTTTGGTTTAAACAGCTCGTTCGCGTGTTTATACAGATATCAGAAGGATCCCAGCTTAAGGAACAAGTGGATAGTTTATTTGTAATGGCGTCCCGGATCGTGTCAGAAGATTGTTTGGAGTATTTTGATTTGTAAACGAGGCACAGTGTCCTGGAGAGTTCACAAAGAAGCATTTGTTGAAAGATGAAGCGGTACTAGATCTGACTGCAGCTGCATCACAAACGGTAAGTAAATGATTTCATAATGCTTTGTCTGGAAATTACAGTTTTTTTTTTTTTTTTTATCATGTTGTCAAAACACTCATATGCAATAGCGAGGGGGCGTTGATACTGTTTCCAATGCAATGATGTTAGCCAATCATAACAGTGGCCATTTACTAAAAGCCTTAAAGGGCACGCCCCTTAAAAACAGGCAGTTTTAGACAGAGGGTCAGAAGGAGGGTTGAAAATAATCATTTTTCCACATATTTGTTTTTTGGTTTTTTTGGGGGGGTTTTTTTGTGCAAAAAAACTTCATTAACATTATAAGGTAAACCTCAAGGAACATGATGAACAATGATGAAACATTTTCTTCTTTGGAGTAACACGCACATAGTCCATGCAAGTGCTACAATTCTATCGCAATTTTACAATGTGAAGAATGTGTTTTCATAATGCAACCACCTAGCTGCAGGCCAAAAAACTACAACTAGGGCTGCTTTCCAGTCCATTTTTTTACGCCCTTCACTCGCAAACTTCCCTCCGTCTCGGATGTACGTCATTGATTACTTCGAATAAGTGCCCACTACTGGCGGAACACTTGCAATGGGCTGAATTGGAACATCCTAAGCCTCTGATCACTTAGAATTTGGTTTATTGTTTACATTTTTCCCCTTCCAAACTTTGTTTGTTGCAGCATTCTATATTTACATAGCTATGCTTGGGTTGTTATAAATGTTGAAAAGAAATGTATCCACCTATTTCCAAGGGGCGCTACTGTATAAAAGAACGTGGGTACAACTTCCGGTGAGGCGGCAGTAGTAGTATATCAATGGTATTTTGTGTGCTAATTAGCCAGAGGCCAAGTGTTTTTTGGATAATTGTTTACTTTGTAAAGTTGCAAACCTTTATGAGAGATGTTGTTACGGTGCTCAGGGACAACATGTGCTGTTCGAAGCTGTGCTCCCATATCGTTAGCAAGTTTGGATCACTAAATCTTAGTTAAGTTAACTAGTGATGTGACATTTGAACCGAGGCATCGGAGCTTGTTTTAAGGAGTTTGCCAGATGAAGCCTCGGTTCGAGGCTTGTGTTGTTAACATAGAAATCATGAAACCAGTGACAACTGAAGCCTCACTTTCTCTCCAGTCCCGTACGCGACTCACTTTGTGTGTCGGTTCGAAGCCCCAGATCTTACTTATTCATTTATATTGTTAAATACCCAGTCATACAAGTAATATGAAAATACAAATTATTTCAGGAAAATTAAATATTTGCCATATGCACTTAATGTGTATATTATTATACTACATCATATAGATATTTATACTAGCATTTAATGCCACAGTTTAATGGGTAAATGAATTTATCAGAGACAAAATGTTTCTTTCACAGGCTTTTGGCAGCTTTATTTTTTACTAACCACCAGATCGCGCTGTTTTCGACACACTCGAAGCTTTGAATCTTTTCCCAAAACAGTCAGAGGAAAATGTCAGTGCTTCACAAGGCTTCATTTGCCCATCACTACTGTCAACTGTTGAATGAATGAGTGGCATGTCCCGCTTGTTTACTTCGAACCGGAAGACGCTTCCACTTTTGTCGCAAGGCCTCCTGGGGCGTAGGAAACTTGTGGATATATTTATACACTGTGTGCATAATTATTAGGCATGTTGATAATCTGGTCATATTTTTTTCCCAAGCACATTTTACCAATTTCAAACCGCAACAATCTTAATAACTATTATTAATTTTGTATTTAATCATTTGTAAGTGATATATAACTGTCCGTGAAGGCTGGAAGTGAAAAACTCCTTATATTCAGGTGTGCATAATTATTAGGCATGTTTTTTTTTTTTACAGATAAAATGAGCCAAAAAAGATATTTAACCCAGACTGAAAATTCCAAATTATTAAATGCCCATGAGAAGAATGCAATACTAATGCATTACAAGAATTTGCAAAGTTAAGGCTTGACCATTGGACAGAGAAATGCTTGTTGAGTCTGCATGGTCAGAAAAAAACAGGTGGAGAAGAAAAGATGCATGTTTACTGCAAAAGAATTAGGAATTAAGGTGAAGAATTAGGTGTGACACCATCAGGAACCATTTAGTCTCCAGCACCACCATTTTTCAGAGCTGCAACCTACCTGGAGTCTTCAGAAGTTCAATGTGTCAGGTTCTCAGAGACTTTGCTTGGTAAAAAATCCTAAAAAATGCCCCTGACTTAATAAGAATAACAAGCTGACGTGTTGTGAAATACATGAAGACAGTTTTTTTTTTTTTTTTATAGGCTTTTTAGACAGATAAGTTGAGAGTGACTCTTGAAGGACAAGCATCACATTCTCTTGTACCTCTGATTCAAGAATTTATCTTCCAAAATCTGGCAGTACATTTTGGGAGTTCATGTTTAGTCTCCTATCCTGAAAAGTCTGACTTGTAGAGATGGACTAAAATGAACTCCCAAAACTTAAATCTCTTTTTTGGCTCATTTTTTCTGTAAAAGAAAACATGCCTAATAATTATGCACACCTGAATATAAGGAGTTTTTCATTTCCAGCCTTCATGGACAATTATATATCACATATAAATGATTAAATACAAAATTAACAGTAGTTATTAAGACTGATGTGGTTTGGAATTGGTAAAATGTGTTTGGAAAAAAAATATGACCAGAATATCAACATGCCTAATTATGCACACAGTGTATGGCAGATTATGACCAGGAAGTCTAACACATTACCAGAAAACAGTTTACTTCCACATTGAAAAGTAAGGTGGATACTGACACACCTGAACAATATTACTTGAGTCATGAAAAAGGTGGGTCATGAAGATGTGTGGCCATTGTATTGAATTCATCTAATTAGATATTTGTTAGATGAATCAGTAAGTTATTGTGTGTTACATTTTACAGCATCTGTGTGTGTGTGTGTGAGTTACCTCTGTTATAGCGGACTCCCAGTGTGATCGCACAGCCAAACAGAGCTAGAAGTGAAGCAAGAAGCAGACCAGCCAACACCACCTCCAGCTGAGTCCTCCTGCCCAGTGGACCAAACAGCTGAATACCACCCTTACGGAAACCCACCTGAAAGAGAGTCAAAAATTGATCATGGAGCCTTTTTAAGTTGTTACTATTTGCCCAAACTATGTAAACCAAAAAAGTTTGGAATGTTTATGTATTTATATATTGGTAACACTTTACGGTAAGGGTGCATGAATTACCATGAATTTATGCATAAATTCATGCATTAATTATGCATTACTTGATGCATTAATATGTCATGAATTATTAGGAACTAATATGAGTTCAAAGTCTTTCATTCATGGATGAACAACACCTTAATTAAGACATTAACTAAGATGGGTACATCATCATGATTTACAATTTATTATGCATGATCATGATGTTTTCTTTGTTCACAAAAAAATAAATAGGTAAATTGACAGACCCTAGCATTGGCCAATCACAGCACATAGCATGTGAATTCTGCTGACATCCAAATACAGCAGTCATTATTAACTGAGCATTAGCTTCTCATGACTTCATCATGTTTGTGGCCCCTCAACTAAAGTGCTGACCAGACCCCAACATTGGCCAATCACAGTACATACGTGAATTCTGTTGCCATCCAAATACAGTAGTCATCATTAACTGAGCAGTAACTTCTTATGACTTTATCATGTGTGTGGCTTCCCAACTAAAGTGGTAACCAGATGCCAAAATTGGCCAATCACAGCACATAGGACATGAATTCTGTTGACATCCAAATTCAATAGCCATCATTAACTAAGCATTAGCTTCTCAACTTCCCCTGAACTAAAGTGGTAACTTGGTCTAGAGCCCTGCATTTCAGCCCGAGCCCGATGGGCCCCAACTTTGTTATGCTCCTAGGGCCAGGCTACGGCCCAATTTTCAGACGCGGGCCGGGCTTCGGGCCTGTTTTAGGCTTCTCCTTATTTTTATATTTTAGACATCCACCAATTATGGTGATGAAAAGAGACTTTCGAGACCGGCTCGGAAGGCGTTTAGTGTCTCAGACAGCAGCAGCAGCGAGCGCGCCTTCAGCGCACCCGTAGAGATCCAGGCAATAGCCTAGGGCTTGCCGCAAAGCACCAGCAAAAGTTATTACCATGATTGTGTCGGGGGAAAAAAGTAACGAGATTTTTAAATTATCTATTAATAAACTAGTGTTTTCTGAGTCATTGTCGCAGGGATAAAGTTGCCGATCCTGACTCGCCATCTCCTTTTTAGACGTGCCCTTGGAGAGAAGAACATCTTTACAGATTATTCATTATATAATAATGAAGGAGGTTTCTGTTTTCAATTTGTTTTATATTGTTAATTAATAATTTAAAGCTTTCTATAGATATATCATGTCTGTGAGGTATGTATTCGCTGAGTTTCGGTTCATTTTGTGAAGCGCTCCTTTTGAGACGACAGAAAGCGCATCATGTTTGTGTTCTTTATTTTATTTTATAAATAAAATATATTTGTGAGTGCACACAAATAAAAGTGGACCCTTTACAGTTCCGAATAATGTATAACTCTTACCTTTATGAGCAAAAATGACAGAATATTTTAAATTGTTTCCACTGAAAAAAATGCAAGTGATTGCGCTGGTGCCTCCATGTGCTGCAAAGCGGCTTCAGCTTCCACTCTATGCACAAATGATTGAATATGTGCCTGATAGCGCACATTTATCTAGGTTTAACGTTTAAACTAACATTGTTTTATGCTTGAACTGTTTATTTTAGACAAGTCGTGATGATTTAAGAAGGCAAAATTGATCAAACAGACTATGATTAGTCTTTCGCTGTCGGGTCGTTACTTTAAAAAACAAAAACCTATATTTAACGAAAAAAAAATGCTTCAAATGTTTTTCTAAATTAACTTAGGCTAATAAAAAAAAAACGAAAAGAAATATAATCACTTTGCCATTACATATAAACGGAACTATTTTAATAGCTGAAACAGTTGTATAAGCTGTTTTGGGAAAGGGGGGAAAAAGACGGACTCGGGTCGGACTCGGGCTGAGAATTCTGATAAGCTGTCGGACAAGGTTCATTAATTAATTTTTTGTGAACAAAGAAAACATCATGATCATGTGTAATAAATCATAAATCATGATCATGTACCCATCTTAGTTAATGTCTTAATTAAGGTGTTGTTCATCTGTGAAGTCATGAATGAAAAATGTTTATTTCATGTTAGTTCCTGATAATTCATGACATATTAATGCATCAAGTAATGCATAATTAATGCATGAATTTATGGATGAATTCATGGTAATTCATGTACCCTTACCGTAAAGTGTTACCTTCTCTTTGGCATATCATGGATCATGTTATGTAAATGCCATGGTATATAAACTTGGTAGTCATTCAGTGCCATGATATATATCTGAAGAATACCATGGCATTACCATCTGATAGCAGCACTGTAACACCACAGTACATTTTTGTGACAATAATGGCTGACAAATTGTGGCACTGCAGTTCAAACACTTGAAATGTTGAATATTGTTGCTCCCATGGTGCAGGTTTGTGTCTGGCTAGTGACTAATGCTGATCTCATTCTTCCTTTCTTTCGCTAATAAAAAATTCTGTCTAAAACACTGGAAAAAAAAAAAAAAAAAGAGATCTCCTCCAAAAAGAGCAATGTCTTCTTAAGTTGAAACGCTGTGAACATCACGTAAGGTTTTTGTGTCAAAATATACTGCACGTCTCCTAACATCATTCAACACCTAAAGAACAAAGAGCAAGTTGCCTGGGGGATACCATATCAAATACATGCGTCATATCATTGCTTGCACGGCAAACCAACAGAAGAGGTGTCACATTTCCTGTTTGACATAAAAGTGAGCAGCAAATGAAAGGGGCCATATAAATCAATATGAATTAATATCGAATGTCACTCATAATGCATTGTAGAAAATTCCCTGGAAATCTGACCTGCTGTTTTCTTCTGTTAAAAGGTATAAGAATATGTCTACACTAGAAATAATGCTGGAAGAAAAGCTGCTGAATATTTCTCATGCTGTTTTATCTAAACTCATGCTGTTAACCGTGCTTTCTTTCCAATTACCATACAGTGTGTTCACCATTTAATACTTTTAAAGGCGGAGATTCAGGTATAGTTTGTTTTAAGAATATTACTAATACCTGGGTAATTGCTCAGATCTATTCTGCATTTCTATAAAATAAAAAAGAGAATTAGTTCCTAATCCACAAGATGTTTGCCCATTTAGTTATGAGTCATTACGTATTAAGCACTGAACCATTTATGTCTAGTTTTTCTTCTTCTTATATTAATGACCTCTATTATAATTGAGCAATCTCACATATCAAAATACGGTTGCTCATTGTGGTCAAGTTGCTAAATACTGAATGGGCTGATGTGTAAGCGTGCGTGGTAATACATTAATGTTTTAATGGTTGTGACGTCCTATCTGTGACAGTTTCTGCTATGTTGGCTTTGACAGTTTAGCTTAGTTTGGATAGTTTGTTTCACTGGAGAAGAAAAGAACTAAAAATAAAATCTGGAGTACTTCAAGGTTCAGTGCTCGGTTGCTTCCTCTTCTCCGAATATTTACAAACCATGAAACCTACGGTCTTAAAAATCAAGGCTTTTTTGGCATTGATGGCTCCATGACAAACCTTTAACATCTATGGAAGCTTTTCAGTGCACAAAAGGTTCTTTATAGTGGAAAAAGCTAGTTTGGAGTATTAGGATCTTGACACACTAAGAAAAATGCTTTTTTTTTTTCTACTGCACAGTGATGACTTCTTTTATTAATGACCTCTATTATAATTGGCTAATCGAAATACTGTTGCCCATTGGGGTTAATTTGCTTAAGGCTGAAATGTGGGTGGTAATACATTAATGTTTTAATGGTTGTGAAAATATCTTTGACAATTTCTGCCTTGCTGGCTTTAACAGCTTAGTATGGATTATTTGATCTGCTTCACTGGAGAGGAAGTTTTGTGAAAGGCCTCAACACATTTTTGAACTGCAAAAGAACAAGAAGAAATCATGTTCTCCATGACACATCTCCTGTAAAGAGCACCTTCTGAACAACTTCTGACGAAGCATATCCTCATATCCTACCTCATATTCCTACTTTGAGGGAAGCAGTCAGTATCTAGGCAATATCAGCTAACCACTGGTGTACCTCAAGGCTCGGTGCCTGGCCCTTTCCTCTTCTCTGAATATTTACAAACTATGAGACCTACACAATTAAAAATTAAGGTTCTTTATTGGTTCCACGAAGAACTGTTAACATCCATGGAAGCTTTTCAATGCACAAAAGGTTATTTATATTGGGGAAATATTTAGATTATTAAAACCTTGACACACTTAAAAAAACTTTACTACTGCACACAGATGACCTATTTTATTAATGACCTCTAATATAATTGGCTAATCGAAAAGCTGTTGTCCACTTGGGTTAATCTGCTGAAGACTGAAATGTGGGTGGTAATACATTCATGTTTTAATGATTGTGCCTTGCTGGTTTTAAAGGGATCATCAGATGCAAAGTTCATTTTTATATGTTGTTTGAACATTAATGTGTGTTGGCAGTGTATGTACAAACCTACCCTATAATGATAAAAATCCATGCAGTGGTTTTTAATTAATCTGTAAAAATGACATCCCCTTTTTCAAATCGAGCCGTTCTCAGATGCCTGTCGGTGTGGCGTTACACCAACAGAGGCCGCTCCCATGATACTTGATTGACATGAGCGTCTTACCTCAGCATTACCAAAGCATGTTATAGACTTTTCATTAAGACCCTAAAGAATCATATTAGCTTGTGGAAAATGGGCATCCAATGACCCCTTTAACAGCTTAGTATGGATTAATTTGGTCTGCTTTACTTGAGAGGAAGTTTTGTGAAATACCTCAACACATTTTTGAACTGCAAGAGAACAAGAAATCATGTTTTCCATGATACATCTGCTCTAAAGACCATGAGAGTTGTACAACTTCTGACTAAGCATATCCTCTTTTCTACCCTCTAGGCACTGGACATGGGTAGATTCTGCATGCTGACTTTGAGGGAAGCAGTCAGTATCTAAGTAATATCAGCTAACCACTGGTGTACCTCCAGGCTCGGTGCTTGGCGCTTTCCTCTTCTCCAAATATTTACAAACCATGAGACCTACACACGTTCTTTTTTGGAACTGATGGCTCCATGAAGAACCTTTACCATCCATGGAAGCTTTTCAATGTACAGAAAATGATGATGCACTAAAAGGTTATTTGGGGACACCAGAATAGTTCTTCTATGGCATCGCTGCAAAACCCCCTTATGGAGCCTTTATACTGAAGAGTGTATTGTCAGAATTTCCAGCTACTGCTATGTTTTACCCTTTCATCTGATGTTCTCACAGTGTCTGTATGTCTCTCGATTTGCCTGGATATCTCAGCCTGGAAGAAAGAGACAGATTTTCTTTCCTACTAGCCTAGCAATTCAACACAACATAACTGTCAGCTATATTTTCAGCAATAGGAGCATCCAACCAGGCAGGAATTCACAGAGCACATCACAACTACCCAGCAGTTGTTGTTTCACTATGCACTTTTCGAGGGAACTGCACAACAGTACTACTTCTCACTGTCTCTGTAGAACTAACAGCTTAAATTGTTGCTTTCTTTATTTGTATGTGGCGTTAAATAAAATATCTGGATGTAAAACATAAAATGTACACATCCACACTGAACCATGATCCACACTCACCTCCACACTGTCAGGAGAGATGGCTCCATCTGCAGGGACGTCTGTCCCATCCTCCTCCTCAAACGTTGCACGCTTGTAGTTAGACATCTGAAAAAACAGAGAGTAATATGTATAAATATGTTACTACTGTTAGCCCTAAAGGTGGATGTACGCCAGAAAAAATCATTTTAAAAAAATCTCCTCAGATGCGATGTGAACAGCAACAGACCAGAAGAAATAGTTATTCTCGCTATTTTAAGTGACCTTCCAAAACAATCAGGCATTGGTAGAACATCTACTAAAGAAATATTTGTGATTTATGTGTTGCTTGCGAAAAAAAAATTCGCAACAGCCACTTCAGACTGGCTGTCAACTGAGATAGATGCACCATGAAATCAAAATCGACCCTATTTACTGTCTTTATATTTCTTAATATTAAGTTTCTACAGAATCTCCAGAAAACAATTTTAAAGGCCTTGAGGCCAGAGTCTGAGGACAAGAGATACTGCAAGGGAGTGTGAAATGGAGATGAATGTTGGGGGGTTTCCTTGTTTTCTCACCCCCATCTTGGATGTCTGAGAGGAATTTGTTTGCACATTTGCACACACACATACACGACTCTCACTGTTCACAACTGAAGAGGTGGCTAATCTACACCCGAGGGCAGCACTTTGCTGTGCAAGTCTCACTGTTATAAGCATCACCCTACATCACTCCTTATTTACGCCGTCTATTGAAATCTCCCTGCCTGTGCTGACAGCCATGTAGACAGCAGAGGCACAGGCCTAGAGCAAACCTCCCACCCAGGTTACTTAACAAGAGTAATAATAAGAGATAACAACAGACTAAACAAGACAGACAGAGAGAATCTCACACACAGTGAATCTAAATAAGAGCAACCAAGGACTATTCATATATCAGTACTGACTAACCCATTGTGCATTTCTAAAATAAAAACCATGTTTGTTTTATCAGTTCATTTCCAACTGAAAATGTCCCTGGAGGTTTTGTTTAATTTACATAACTTCTGAGGGCAAATTTGTCCAGAAACTCTAGCTAAGTAAACATATAACACAGAGATCTACCCAGAGGAGAACTGTATTGCTCAAAGTTTGCTTTGCCAAATCTCTGGAGACTTAATGGAGTTCTCAATTGTTTCATTTAAGTGTCGGCTTTAAAAGAAACAATGTGAGACCAGTGTATTTTTCTCAGGAAGAAAATGTTTCCATTGGCTTTCTGTTGATCGCTTTCCTATTTGTAACTTTTTGTTCCTGTGAGTATTTTTCCTTTTAACTGACCGATAACAATGCAGATACAGATATCTACCCTAGTGAAAAATAAATATACATACATATATATATATATATATATATATATATATATATATATATATATATACATATATGTGAATATACATGTATATATAAAATATATTTATTTAATGCTAAGTATACTACAAATACATTTACATATTATGTACTTATTAAAAATACCCTGCAACTGTACTTTTAGCAATACTAAACTGGTATATTTAAAGTCTGCTAAATTGGAACAACTAATTTTGTACTTAATAAACTTTAATTGTGAGGAATTAGTGTTGAAGTCTAACCAAAGATATACTTAAGTATATTTGATTTTCCTAAAGTGGAACTATTGCAAGTATACTTTAGGTACACTTTAAATCTTTTGCATTTAAAGACCGATATTATTTAAAGATCACACTATCCTTATCAATAGTGACATTAAAACATATTTTAGGCTTAATATTAGGAAATGAGCATTGTGCACAAGTAGTACTCCAAATAAAGTTTAGTTACAACTTTTTTTTAATACTTTTTATATCAGTAAGTCACAAGCGTATGTATGTTGCGTAACTATATGAAAAGACTTGGACTATACTTAATATAAAACAAATGCATTCTAAATCTATTACTTTTTACTAGGGTAAAGAGCTGTATGATGAAACATACACAAACCTTACATTAAAAGGAACATATTTTGTGCAATATTCACTCAAAATTCGATGTAAAAACTAAATGTTCATCTAAGGAAATCAATAGAATTACAACCTACAAGAGAGAAAAAAAAAAAAAAAAAAAACTATTTCTTACTAATGCCAACCATATTTGTTGGTTTTGAATACACAAACTTTACATAGAGTACTTTCATCTGCTAAAAGCCCTCGTCTAAAAAGATAGATGACTGTACTGAAGATTTCACACATGCAGACACACACATCAATACTGTTTAGAGCAAGACACAAGAAAGCAACGGGAGCCCTTTGTAACATGTTTTAAAGTTCAGCCGGAACGCAGCACTCAATCATCTTGGCTGTTAGTGTCTCAGTTGAATAAATGTTGTATCTTTGCAGCCAGATTTGGAGTTTCAGTAAGCTATTCCTCAATGGGCTTTTACAGGAAACCATAAATGAGATTACAAAGACGAAAACTCTGACTCATGGTGATGTGAAACAAACGCACATGCTAAGCCCACACAAACATGTAGTTTAACAACTGGCCTGACAGTTTCCCGTAGTTGACTTGTTTCCTCATAAGCAATCAATTATTGCTTTAGATGTTCGTTATAACGCCCTATGATACTTTGCGCTGCAATGGCCGTGGTTGAGAAGGGGGTGTAGCTGTAGGAGGTCATACCCACAAGAATTCTCTCCAGAGGTCTGGACAAGATTCACCAGATTCCTGGGTGGCTGCTCAGGGAAGCTTCTCAGAGGAAGGAAAAACAATGTAGGACAACTTGGTGTGAAAACCACCCATGAGCACTAGGAAAGAACTTCCTCTTTCATGTCTAACTGACACATTCATGACATGCTATCATGTGAAATTCAGTATTTTTATAGTGTCCAACTTTATGTTGGGAATAACATATGACCATACACTTGCTGTACCATTTCTTACTGGGCTTCCTTTCTTTCTTTTAAATTCCTTTTTTCCCTTTCTTTATTTATTATTTGTTATGGATTCCATTTTAATGGTTGAATACAATTGTAGTAATCAAAAAGCATATGCAATTAATTTAAATCATAAAACGTACACAACTTAACAACAGTTTATTAAATGTTTAATACAAATTTTTAGGATCCTATAAAATCTGTTTTATATTTTCCCCAAATTGCTTTTTTTTTTTTTTTCTTCTCCTCTGTCAAATTTTCATCTTTTTATGGATTCCACTGAAATGGTTACAGTTTTAGTAATCAATTTTAGATTCAGATTCAGATTTGTTTATTGTCATTGTACTTACATACAACGAAATTATAGATTTGCCAATGTATCCAGCTGAAGAATAATTAAATAATTTAACAAAGAATAATTAAATAAAGGCTATGTTCTTTTAACAATCAATTTCAGTAATCAAAAAGCATGTTTAATTAATTGAAACTCTTTTTTTTTTTTTTTTTTAAGTTTAAGAAAAATTCCATTTTAGGATAATATGAATTTTTTTTAATTTTTCCCAATTCTGTCTTCCGTTTTAATTTTTCATTTTCATTTAATTTAATTAATCTAATTTTTATTAAATTGTAATACTCAAAGTAATTTGTTGTCATTTATTCCTTCAAAAATTTGCCAAATTTTGTCACATTCTATGACCAGATTCCACGATTCTTGATATTTTCCATTGCGGAAGTCATAGGGCCCTACGTTTTTTTCTCAGAATATAATATTTCTACTGTCCCTAGTATGCAAATTGTCTATATGCTTAAGATGATCTACTACAATTGCCAAAATGTACTACAACATACTGTATCCCACAATGCAATGCACTGCACTTGGCCTTCCATTGTGATGGATAACCTAGAACAGAGGTTGGCAAATTATGCCAAGATGGATAATAATATGAGTGATAGTGAGAGAGGTGCATGCATTTCATTTAAAGTCCTTCAAACTTGCATACCGACAAACATTTTGAGGTAGTTATTTTGCATAATCACACAGTTAGGAAGTTACGGAGCTATAAATACTATTACAGTGTGAGGTTTTATTCTGCGGTAGTTAAAGGAGAAGCCCACTTCCGGAATGACAATTTACAAATAATTTACTCACCCCTTTGTCATCCAAGATGTTTATGCCTTTCTTTCTTCAGTCATAAAGAAATTAAGTTTTTTTTTGAGGAAAACATTTCAACATTTTTCTCCATATAATGGACTGATTTGGTGCCCGATTTTGAACTTCCAAAATGCAGTTTAAATGCGGTTGTAAACGATCCCAGCCAAGAAAGAAGGGTCTTATGCAGAAATGCAGAAATGTTTTCCTCAAAAAATATCATTTCTTTACGACTGATGAAAAAAAGACATGAACATCTTGGATGACAAGGGGGTGAGTACTTCTCCTTTAACAAGAGCGAACAGCTCTGTTGAAAACATTTGCACAAGTGTGGCACATATTAGACGCAGACAGATCGTAACAGATCAAGGCAACAGCATCGTTCCTCAGAGTTAAGTTAAGTCTATTTCACTTCAGTTAAATAGATGACAGCTTAAAGCGTGTTCTGCTTTTTTGTTGCTCTCAGCTGACAGAAGAATTAGCAGCTTAAGAAATTACCACTGATAATACAGGACTTTTCCAATTTAGTATACAGTATCCTTCAGATTTCACACACAAGTCACAATGACGGTGAAGTGCGAACTACAACATTCACACGTACATACAGTACTGTGGGTTTCTGTAGGGTCACATTGCAAAGCTGTTATTTAAAGCATATTTAAACTTGAAAATAAACCTTTTAGGTTTTTGAAAAGTTTAAAGTGCGTTTTATGAAAGACGGCTTCAGAATATTTAAGATTCTGTATTATTTGTATGATAACAAAAAAAAAAAAAATGTGATGGAGTAACATGGATCATCAAGTTTCAACTATGCAATTTGTTACATTTTTCATTACACTTATAAACACACCACTTATATTTCTTGACTATTTGATTCGAATGGCAAAAATAGATATTTTACACAAAACTGGATTCAAAAAGCAAAATGCAAAAAACCTTTTTAGCTCTGAGATGAAAACTGATCACCATTTGATTAATAATGATGTTAGAACAGCCATTATCCCTGCTGAAAAACATAATCCAGCCTAAGATGATTTGCTAGTCTTAGATGGTGCAGGATGGTTTTAGCAGGTTTAAGATGGTTTTCCAGCTCGGTGAAGCTGGTAAATTGCTGGTATAGCTGAGCAGCCAGTTGGACTCCAACTGATAATTGTGTAAAATCCATCTATAATCTGCCAACAGACCAGACTTTTTTTTCAGCAGTGGTATCAGCGATGATTTTATCATCATTAACTCATTTTACTGGGTTTGCAAAAGTTAAAATTAGAGTCAAAATGCAGAATCATCACAACACGCATGGTTGTAAGAGGCTTTAAACATGCATAGCATATGCAGCAGCATACAGAGTGCGGTTTCACACAGCCATGGTCTTATATAATAACAGGGTGTCATTACAGACTCCAGTCCGGTTCAGCAAGCAAACACATTCACCGGCGGCCACAGCAGACCAGATAAAGCTATTGACGGATGACTGAGACTCACCGTTCATTAGCGCAGTAAGACACCAGCAATCCAAAAGCAGAAGTAAACTGATGCCACTGCTGTGGAGCGACTGGAATAAACCATCTACTGGAGAACGGGGGGAGGAAAGCCAATGTTTTGTTAACATGACCCAGAAAGGGCAGGTCGCTACCGTGGGAGAGGGAAAGTTGCTGGGAGTGAGGAACAGATAAAACTCACTTCCAAAAAGGAGACTCCTACCTCGCTTACATGGGTAACCGTAAAACACACGCATACGGGGAAGTTATAAAAAAGTCACTGAAGTTACAGTAAACAGTAGCAGCTTGAACCACTGGTAAATGTCTGGGGATATGGGATGATGTGGGATGCTAACCATGTGAAACTGAGGAACAGATCCTGATTTTTGCTGTATTTGCTGTACTTCTGACAAGTTAAAAAGACAGAACGAAATCTGAAATTGCTCAACACGTCCCATATGATTTCAATCAAATTCACTTGAATGCACCTCGTATCGTAATGACGACTTTTCAGGAGTATTTGAAGGTGGCATAGCGTGCATTCATTACCAGAATTTATGTTTTGACCTTTAAAATGCTAAAATCTTGCCAAATATTCGTCTTCATCTGTTCCTTCTCTCTCTCAACGGACTTCCAGACTGCCTTTCTACATTTCAATTCATTTATCATCCTTCATCTTCTATAAACTGTCCTCATTCCAGCCTCTCGAGAAAGAGTCTGTATGACTCAATAATCTGCTTGAGTTTAGTAAATATTTCTTAAATATTTGTATAAATATTTTTTGGGCACTAATAGCTTACGAATGACCTCACATTGGTTATGAAACCACTGAATTCACAAGCTTAACAAAATGTCATGTCTTGTAATCATCAAATAATATTTAAAACATGTGAGTGCACACATCTTAATCATTGTTTTTCAAAAAGTTATTTTATTTTATTTTATTTTGTATCTTATCATATATAAGCTTTAGAGAAGTTTTACCACATGACATTGAGTAATAATAACATGTAATAAAAAGACAAATTATCATATATTTTTAACAGACATATTGACCTGGATGATAACATAATTACATAAGTTTCCACATACTAGTCGCACTACATTATTTTGTTGGTCGCACCACATGACTTTGATGATGTGAAGTTTTTAAAACATTTATTATATTTTAACAAATATTTTTAAAAAGTTTTGCTTTTCAAAAAGAACAGTTGTACCACCTTTTCCTTTTTCTTCTTTTTTTTTTTTTTTTTTTTTTATTTAGGTTTAGTCATTTTGGTACTTCAGTTTTAACTGATTTTATTTTGTATTTTAAGATTTTCATTTATAAAGTAAAAATTGCTAAAGAAATACAGCTAACAAACAATAAAAACACGATAACATGATAAAAAAAAACATGATTGAAAAGACTGAGTTATCTGTTTTTGCAAATAAACACTTCAAATATATGTTTATATATTTTTAGGCTCTAATAGCTCACAAATGACCTCACATTGGTTATAAAACCACTGAAATCACAAGCTTAACAAAATGTCTTGTCTTGTAATCATCAAGTAATATTTAATACATGTGAGTGCACACATCTTAATCATTGTTTTCCATAAGGTTTTTTGTTTTTTTTTTCCTTATCATATATACGCTTTAGAGAAGTTGTACCACATGACATTGAGCAATAAAACCATATAATAAAAAGACAAATTATCATATATTTTTAACAGACATATTGACCTGGATGATAACATAATTACATAAGTTTCCACATACTGGTCGCACTACATTATTTTGTTGGTCACACCACATGACTTTGATGATCTAAATTTTTTAAAACATGTATTATATTTGAACAAATAACAAGTTTTGCTTTTCAAGAAGAACAGTTGTACCACCTTTTCTTTTTTCTTTCTTTTTCTTTTTTTTTTTTGGCTATTATAGCATCTATTCATATTTTGATTTTTTTTTATAATATTTTTATATTTAAGTTTTCTTTTTTAGTTTTAAATATTTTTGTGCTTTCATTGTTTTAATTAGTTATTTTTATCTTTTAAAATTTAGATTTATTTTTATTTATTTAGGTTTAGTCATTTTAGTACTTCAGTATTAATTTAAGATTTTCATCTAATCTGAAGAGTTATCTACATTTTTAACAATTTTCAAAAATCATGTTTTTTTCATTGTCCATTTCAGTTAATCTCAATCAAACTACAGCTGGGTTATTTTGATTAAGTAAAAATTACTAAAGAAATTCAGCTAACAAACACAATAAAAACATGATTTTTGAGTTACCTGTTTTTGCAAATAAACACTTCATATATAATATATATATGTTTATATTTTTTCAGATCTATTTCAATTTACAAAAACATTTTTTAGTATTTTTAGTTTTAGTCAACATTAACACTGTGTCATGTAAATGGTGTATTAGAGTCAGTGTTTGCATGAAGTGTGCTATATTCATTTTCAAATAAATTAGATTTAGAGAAAATAAAACAGGTGAAAAAAATCCCAGTAACCCAAATCCTGCCGTGAGTTTCCTGCCCCTCGTCAGTCCCGTGTGTGCATGTGTGAAACACACAGCGATGGCTAAAGGTCAAGCCGTCATACACGTTCTCACTGCCCATCCCATCACCATGGCAACAAGCCCCCATCAAACGAACTATCACTAATTAAATCAATATGTTCTGTATGCTTTCACAGGCCGTTTGATTGGACAGAGGAGCAGCCAATCAGAAGCCTGACGCAAGAACAGTTGTGAGGTGGTGCGGGGTCACGAGCGCTGAGACAGTGAGCAACCTTTAGTGCACCGCCACACAATGACGCACAAACAATAAACAGCAATATGGAGGTAATAATAGAGAGCGAGAGAGGGAACATGCACATGGAGGTTATGAAACCAGCTATAATTGTTATTTATGAAGGCCTTTTTAAAGCCTTGACGCAATGGAGAAAAACTGAAGGTCTCTCTTCATCAGCCGCGATACTTTTAAAGGTGAACATGATATATTGTCTAAACATACTCTAAACAGGGAGCAGAGAGTACGATTCCAGTGTTAGGAACGAAGTTTATTTTTAAGGTCCTTGAGTATTTCAGTCCGACATAAAAGCTGCACATAAAATATCTCTATATATGCTCAGATAGCACTAACCTAGATGTCTTGAAAACAGAACAGGATCATTTCAGAAACATACAGATTTGCCAGTATTTATATTCTGGTCAATACTATAAGCCAACAATTATTTACAAATTATGCAGTATTTAAAAATAAAAAAGTAAATTTGGAAACCACACCACTGCAATGTTGATTATTGATTTTGAGATTTGCTAAAGATTACATTTAACAATGTATTATAGATTTTTTTTAAATATCAAGATATAAATACTGTACATTATTCAAATACGTAACAGTAAAAATTTTATATGTGACCCTGGACCACAAAACCAGTTATAAGTAGCACATGTATATTTGTAGCAATAGCCAACAATACATTGCATGGGTCAAAATTATTATTTCTTTTATGCCAAAAATCATTAGGATATTATGTAAAGATCATGTTCCATGAAGATATTTTGCAAATTTACTACTGCAAATATATCAAAACTTAATTTTTGATTTGTAATATGCATTGCTAAGAACTTCATTTGGACAACTTTAAAGGCGATTTTCTCAATATTTAGAATTTTTTGCACCCTCAGATTTGCAGATTTTCAAATAGTTGTGTATCAGCCAAATCCTGTCCTGTCCTAACAAACCATACATCAATAGAAATCTTATTTATTCAGGTTTCAGATCGTGTATAAATCTCAGTTTCAAAAAATTGACCCTTATGACTGGTTTTGTGGTCCAGGGTCACATATATATCCCACTACGCAAGGGTACTTTATGTATTTGGATAAAGTTCGAAATAAAACAGTATATCCAACATTATATAGAGAGCTATGTGATAACAGTTTGCTTTTTCATCACAATATAAAAAATGTAATATAATATACAATATAAACAACTTTTAATAAATTACCTGCGATAATGTAGTTTCTACAATGTTTCATTGATATAACAGTCACACAGTTGAGAGCTGTGTTACAGTACATGCCTAATGTACTAATATTAATATATGCTAATTAGCATTTTTAAATATTAACTTTAAGTGAGCATTAAACGACAGCAAAGGCATCTCAGGGACCATGACCACATGACCATAGACAGACAGATAGATAGATAGATAGATAGATAGATAGGTGTTCTGTCTGCGGGCAGTGCACGTTACACAATCGTTCTTCCACACCGAAGAAGCTTAACCAATAATCGCAGAGCTCATTTACATACAGAAGTCTTAAAGGTAGAACAGCCAAAAAGATTGATGTAATTCTGTCGCACATGTGTGTAAGTTGAAGGCCAATGAGAAACATGCGGCGAGACGGAGAAAAAGAGCAGCCTTGCGAGGGGAAGGGAGAGGTTTTCCCAAGTTCCAGGAGTGGTGCAGGGCTTTCTCCGCGCGGAATGTGATTGTTTGAAGTGGTTTCCTGACGAGTGTTTTTGAAAGGAAACAGCTCGCTGGGGGAAGGCTGGCATAGCCCAACCTCTGCCCCTGAGAGCTAGAAATACCCTCACACTCCTGCCCCGAGAAACCCACCCAAGCCAACCCAAAGCCACCTTGAAGAGAGAGAGAAAGCACCAGCTACACACACACACACACACACACACACTGAACGGTTATTAAGAAACTAGCGCTGCCACGCACGTTTCTGTCGGCCCTCATGAGACCATCCGAGGGAAAGATGAGGTAACAAAGCCTGCTTTTTACAGCCAGCATGGGCTTCACTCCATCCAAGCGAGAGGAATACTGAAGAAGGGTGAAGAGAGAGGGCGGGAAACAGCGCGAGTCTGAGATTAGGCTGTCATCGGTCTGCAGTCCCCCAAATGAAGGTGCTCAGACAGTCTGTCGCCGGCAGACATGGGTGAGGTCCGAGAACAAATAATCACACACACGTACATAATTACATACACAATTGTCTCTCTAGATAAAATATGAATGCATTCACAGATGAGTGATTACTACAGATATTCTTCACACAACAATAGGCCTGCTTAATTTGGAGAGAAAAACCTAAGGTAAAATCACTGCAAAAAATAACACTACTAATATTTTTTATATTTTACTTTACAACTGTAAAATTACAATACTAATATTTAGTCTTAAATTCTTCATTTGTAAATGTTAAACCATAAAAATTTAATTTTGATGAAAAAAATGCAGGAAGCTATATGCTTTCACTAAGCTATATGACAATTTCGGTTTTATTTGATTCTTATGTGGCCCTATACACAAATATATATATATATATATATATATATATATATATATATATATATATATATATATATATATATATATAAAATATATGAAAACTTAATTTTTGATTAGTAATATGCATTGCTAGGAGCTTCATTTGGACAATTTTAAAGGCGATTGTTCTCAATATTTAGATTTTTTTGTACCCTCAGATTACAGAGTTTTTTAAATAGTTGTATCTCAGAAAGCTTATTTATTCAGCTTTCAGGTGATGTATAAATCTCAGTTTCAAAGACCACTGAATTCACAAGTTCACAAGTTTATGTCACGTCTTGTAATCATCAAGTAATATTCAAAACGTGAGTGCACACATCTTAATCATTGTTTTCCAAAAAGTTTTTTTTTTTTTTTTTTTTTTTTTTTTTTTATCTTATCATATATAAGCTTTAGAGAAGTTGTACCACATGACAATGTGTAATAAAACCACGTAATAAAAAGACAAATTATCACATATATTTAACAGACATATTGACCTGGATGCTAACATAATTATATAACAAGTTTCTGCATACTGGTCACACTACATGATTTTGCTGGTCGCACCACATGACTTTGATGTGATGGCTAAAAGTTTTTAAAACATTTATTATATTTTAACAAATAACAAGTTTTGCTTGTCAAGAACAACAGTTGTACCACCTTTTCTATTTTTTTTTTTTTTTTTTTGGCTTCATCTCCCAAAACTATCAAAGGTATTTTTAATTATATATAGATCTGTGTTATTTTAGTATTATTATATCAGTGGAAAGCTTATTTAAATCTCAATCTCAAAATCTCAAATATTGACACTTATGACCGGTTTTGTGGTCCAGGTTCACATATTATATTTATTCTTACTTTTTTGTCTAACTTTAACTGTAAACAGCCTTAAAACAAGACTTACATTTACTGGAAAAGAAAGCTGCATGAGATAATTAAATTTGTTTACACTGAACCTGTTTGTTTGTTTTTATGCATTTAAATACATTTTGTTGTTTTTCTGTACGTTTTAGAATTAATCGTAAAAGGTTATTGAGTTTCATGCTTACAACATGCATGCACAACTTGCCAGTTGGCTCATTTCTACACACACAAAACTTTCTCCCATTAACTGCACTGTTGTTTTTCAGAGGAAGTGAGAGCATTTTCCAGTTTGATCGAGGTTTGAGGTGTGACGACACACATACGCACTCACACACAATCTGTAAACTCTTAACAGCAAATGTCAGGGCCTAAGTGACCTTGCCTGATCATTTGAGGAAGTGGAATTCCTCACAGGGTGTGGATTACACAAACAAAACACACTTACTCACGGAAAAACATTGCCTTGCCGAAAGGGGATATTGAGCAGCTGGGAAAGCTCTGATAAATTGGATGACACTAGATCTGTAATTAGGCCAGCGCTCTACAGAGACGTCAACTCACCGATATCATCGACCCAATGCCTTTCTGCTTTTGTGTAAAGTTCATGCAATCTCTTCATAGTAAGTGAAGAGCTTTAAGTTTGCACAAAACTGAACGCTCTGTCATCATTTAGTCAGCTTCATGTCCTTCCAAATCCATAAGACTTTCGTTCATCTTTGAAATATATTTTAATAAAATCTGAGACATTTCTGTCCCTCCACCAAAATTTACAAGCTGCAACAAGTTCATAGACTTCAAAAAAGTAATCCAACTCTTCTGAAGAGACATGATTATAAACAGACGGAAACTGAGATTTTATTCACATACAAACAGATCAATGCACATACATATGGTAAATGGAAGCTCAACTTGCTTGATGCATAAGAAAAAAACATCATTCAGAAGACTTGGAATAAACCACTTAATTCATATGGACTGCAAATGATGAACCAGGAATGATTTGAAGTTTGAAAGTTTTAGTGAAAAGAACAAAATGAAGGGACAAAAATCACTCAGCTTTCAATAAAAGTATATAATTTGTGTTTCGAAGATGAACATATATATATATATATATATATATATATATACACACATGTATTATATACACGCACACACATATACATATATATATATAGCGCTCACCATCTCTGTAATAAAAGCCCAAATGTACTTTTTTTCGGAATTTTTGCTGAGTGTTTTCACAGGATTCTAAATGAAGGGCAAAAAAGTTAAATTTATTTTCAGATACGCTCTGTCAGAATCTTTTTTAATAAAGCCAAAATTGTCTAGCGTGGGGTTACTGGAAAAGAACCGTGCTTCAAGAACGTTCTCGCTAATATGTCTGCTGCTCTTTCCGCTTCATTTTTTGACATATGACTTAAAGGTTCGGCTGTTATTCTGTAAAATACAACAATTCTGTATGACTCTCGGTTCTTAAAAAATGCTAAAAACAAACCCTTCGCTCAATCAACAGAGTCGTGCCCCCAACTCACAGCATTGGCAGTCAGAGTGCTCAAAAAAACAAAGAAATGCTTTTTGTTGAAAGCAGCACAGAGTCACAGTCTTTTCAGGAAGTCAAGCTACCAACAGCTTGCAGTTGCTAAAAAAAAGAAAGAAAGAGTTTAACAAAAATATTACACTCTCTTTCATTTGGATTATTTCTTTCCCTTTTGCAAAATAACTGTAATGCTACAAACAGAGTGAATGTGAAAGGGTGAGAGGGTGAAACAAGGGTGTGAGAGCGAACGGGAGAGAGTGAGAGAGAGAAACTGCTGGCCCGAGCTCTCAGTGGTGACACGAAACGGAAGTCAGGGTTCAGCAATCTCCTTTTCCTCTTTTCTTCAATTCATGACCTCTCTCCACACTCCGACAGCGAGACCCGCTCAATAACTCGCACATGCATACACAAACACTCGCGCACACCTGTTATGCAGACGGAACAAACCACTAATTATCTCTCAGACATATTCTCAGACACTTTACTGCATCCAAACACTGACTGTTTCTGCTTAGCAGGACGGATCAACATCTTTTGTCGGTCTCAGAACAACAAGTTCCAAACACAACCTTTGACAACAACTACAATCAGAGGGAATTGT
Organism: Cirrhinus mrigala; assembly: GCA_036247105.1. Lineage (NCBI taxonomy): Eukaryota > Metazoa > Chordata > Actinopteri > Cypriniformes > Cyprinidae > Cirrhinus > Cirrhinus mrigala. The sequence goes on from CM070021.1 coordinate 4,440,564, forward strand.
TAGGCTGAGAAGAATGCTGCTTGAGCCACTAAACCAAGACTTCCCTTTGGAAAGAAACTACAAATGAGATCTCTTTAATATCTCAATTGTTCCTCTAAAAAGGGAAATGAATTATATTGAGAGATAGCTGAGACTCCTCAGGGAAGGTAGATGTCAGGACCTATAAAGCTCACTTGAACATATCTCTATGATAAACAAAAGCCATTTCACATTTTTTTTTTTTTTTTACACGCATAAGACTATAATAAATGGAGGGTCTTATTAGAATGCTCAAATTCTTTAATATTATTAATATCTGAAATATTGGTGTAACCAAAATGCAGGAAACCATTTTGAGAAAACCATAAAACAGAGATGACATTTAGACCCTCATGAGTCCAGATCAGTACATTTTAAGTTATTTTTGGCAATATTTGTCCAGTCAAACGAAGTAACCCTATTAAAATTTCTCAATATTTGACTCAACATGTCATGATATTTAAAACTACATATATTAATTTCAAATTTGGTTAAAAATGATGTTTGAATATTTTTTTTTTTTTTGAGTTGAGATTATGTTTTAACTTGATGGTTACACCACTTGACATTTTTGCATTATTACACTGAAACATCTGTGCATTGTTAACATAAGATAAATAAATAAATACATAAATAAAGTAAAAATAAAGATTGCTGATTGTTTGATTTTTAAGAACATACTATTTCAGTCTTTCTACTGCAAAATTTCACATTTAATTCCATGTGTTATTTGTCATTTCTGTGTAATTTGTGAAATTTACTACCAATTTCTAAATGAAAATTGTTTCTAAACTAATTATTTCAGTGTAGAAAAACAGTGTAAACTTTGACAGATACAACATTTTTAAAAACTTGACACTTTAATCTAGATTTTCTTTTAAACTAGATTTGTTTTGTGGACTCACTGACCTAAATGCAATTTAGTCTTATTAGAATGCTCAAATTCTTTAAAAAAAAGAAAAAGGGAAAGCAATAGAGAAAGAAATAACTGAATGTTTCTACATAAGAAAAAGAAAAAGCAGTGAAGCAACTGAAGAGTTCAGATGCAAAACCAGATAAAAGCCATCTCGGTCAAACATGAGATAATGATACTGAGTGAATGCTCTTGACACATATTATACGTCCATCAAATACTTTTTCTTCAAACTCACTAAAATACCAGCCTCAGCCCAATCAGAAGTACCGGTACTTACATAGAAACCTTTTCATCTGAGCCTGATAAAAATGCATTTTTTAAAGAAAGACGTCAGATGGATTTATCTGGTTTTGCATCTGAACTCTTCAATTCTTTTTAAAAAAATATTATTAATATTTGAAATATTGCGGTATACAACATGCAAGAACCCATTTTGAGAAGACTGTTAAACAGAGATGCCCTTCAGACCCTCTTAAGTCTTTATCAGTAAGCTTAAATTATATAAATGTTACATATTTTAACATTTTTAGCAATATTTGTCCAGTCAAATGAAGTAACCTTAAGAAAATCTCACGATATTCATGACTCTACATGTCATGACATTTGAAACTACACATATTACTTTAAAATGTGGTTACAGTTATGTTTGAATACTTTTTTAAAGTTGAGATTAAGTTTTAACTCGATGGTCACACCACTTGACATTTTTGCTTTATTACACCAAAATATCTGTATATGTAAAAAAAAGTTTTTTCAAAGTAAAAATGAAGATTGCTGATTGATTTTTTTGTTCAAGAACAAACTATTTCAGTCTTTCTACTGCAAAAATTTACATTTAATTCAAAGTTTTATTTGTCATTTCTTTGTCATTTGTGAAATTTACATATAGAAAACTATATAAACATTGCCAGATATAACATTACTAAAAAATTGACAACTTAATCTAGATTTTCTATTAAACTAGGGTTTTTTTTGTGGGCTCACTGAACCAAATGCAATTTGGACTAAGCGTATAAGGATGTAAATGTTGATACTCTTTGCACCAAACAGCTACAAATAGCATCTTGTTTACATTAAGTGATAAATGGTATCCACACAAAGTGAAAGCAATATGCTATTTGTACTAAGGCTAAACTGTCTGAGCAACAGTGGCAGAAACATCAATCATAAACAGATTGAAACAGCCTGCGGAAAACACATACTTGTGCATATATTCTCACCGTCTCCGTTAAGTCAGCAACGGCATTTGCACCCGGACAGCAGGAAAACAAAACAATAAATCAATCCCTCATTCGACGCAGTGCATCACACAGATCCGAGAACAAGTACTGTACGTACCTCACACGCCACAAAGACAAGAAAGACACTGCCTCCCCCTTCTCATTTCCTTTTCTCTTCTCTCTCTGTGGTGTTGGCCTCCGTCACACAGAGACCGTGAACAGCAAGCAGAACACTTTTAGACAGGCGGGAGGGACAAATGAGAGCAGATGAACGCACAGACAAACAACACAAGCAGGGGAGTTTGAAAATCACAGTCAGGAGGGTCTGGGAGAGTAGGAGGGGGTTTGAGACGTGGAAAAAGGGATGAGAGACAATCAACGGGGGAATTGTCTGAAGGGATGATGATAGCGGGGAAAGTAAACAGCTTCGCCTACGACAAAACGCCTGGGGCGGCTGCTTGATTCGTGTGACATCATGACAAAATAGAGGACAGTTCCTAATAAATTAAAGTAACACCCAGAGAAAGAAAGAAAGTGAGCTGTAAAAAATGAGCTTTAGCCTAGTGGTTAGTGCATGCTGACACACTGATCCATGGTGCTCAAGTGGGCAATGCAAGTTCGAATCTTGCTCGCAACATTAATTTATCTACTTGTGAAAATTTAAAGTATTCCAAGCCCATAAAAGAACATGAAAATGGTAAAAAAAAGAAAAAGATGAAAGAAGAAAATAATATATTTTACGATGGAAATTATCGTGATATGAGGTGGGAGGAAAAAGTATATTTCTGTGGTTTTGCGATGAAACAAATGTTTGCTGATTTTTTTTTTTTTTTTCATGGGAACGCAATAAGTTTGAGGGATTGTTTTCTCAAGCAAAAACAACACTTGCGAGAGAATGCATGGTTTCTCACTGTAACACAAAAGCATTGAAATATAATCATTTTATTTTCTTTTCAAAATGTTACAGTATGGAAGAAAAGATCTATGGCTACTTCCATGTCATCGCAACTTTAACACAGGATTTTAGGGTTTGTTCATTCTGTTGAAGTTTGACGATGTAATAATGATGTTTGCCCACTAAAATACCCCAAAATAGGCAAACAAATAAATTCTGTAAGTATTATACTTTGAGCCATGGTGCTCATGTAGGCAGCACAAATTTGAATCTTGCTCACTAAAAATGTCATTTCCCAGGTCTGACTACATAGAAAAGCCAGCAAGCCACATGATTCGAGGTATCGTTCATGCCTGTCATTTCAAACCCTATCTAAAGATGAATACAAAAAGTTCAGAATTGTCATGCTTGCCCTTTCAATATGAATGGATGTGACTAGTGGCTTTCAAGCTTAGAAAAAAAATAAACATAAAAATAACATAAAAGTCCACAAAAAAGAGTCTAAATGACTCATGCAATATATTTCAGATCTACATTTCTGAATCATTAGTTTCAACATCTTCATCAATGTTCCACAGAAGACAGGTTTGAAATGACATATGACAGAATTAAAATTTTGGGCTATACTTTTAAAAGAGTAAAACGAGAAGAAAACGCAAGCTGAAATAACATGGGCTCAAAGTATATAATGCACATTTACATCAAGATATTCAGAGTATCCACCGGGACATGCCGCATAAAAGCAAACCGCAACCCTTCCTTTCGCTCCACAGAAATTCCAATTCAGAATCGCCCCACCAGCCCCTATTCCCACAGTCCTCTGGCCGCTCATTCATAGGGACTTCATTCAGGCTGTCGGCTCAGAGTGTGCTAACGCTTCTGCACCGTTAGAGGGGGCTTCCATTGTGGCTGGTTAAAGGATACAGGGACAGAGAGCTGTACTGTTGTGGTACAAAAGGCCATTCTGTTCTGGGCCAGCGGCCCATCATGCCCTGATGTAGTTAGACACTTGAGCGCACTTCACACGAGCCCCCCTTTCGCTGCAAACTAATAAGCAGAGCGTATGAAGACCTGCTGATAGCTGCTCTTTGTGAAATTATGTTTTTGACAATAAAGTTAAAGCGAAATGCCATCTGCAGCCCATTTTGCTTCCATAATATGAGTGTAACCTGACTGTCAATGTTGAAGAATGCAATGCAGGGCTTGATTTTATTTGCCGGGAAGTGATTGGATCATGAGAAGTGTGTGTGTTTAGCAAAATGGAGGCAGGTGGTTGAAGGGAGGTGTGGAGAATTAAGGCAGACTGGTGACATCAGCCGGAAAGGAAAGTTGTTACACAGGCGGAACAAGTTACTACATTTTGATTTTGCATGGAAACATTTTTGGAATAACATGCACCGGTGAATCATTCACAAAAAGGCTTGGCATGTGTATTAAAGAAATACATACACAAAGTCTGACACTACACTAATATTTTACTTTTAAAAAATGCAAAGGAATGTAGATTACATTAATGCTCCTGTAGCTCAAACAGTAGAGCATTGTGAAGGCAAGACCAAGGTCACTGGATTGATTTCTAGGAAAAAGCATGAACTCATAAGATATGTACCTTGAACCAAATTTAAGCTGTTTTAGATAAAAGCATCTACCTAATGTTTAATGCAATATTTAATATTTTAAGCATATTTGTGAGACTGATCATGTGAACATCTTTGAACAAGCTGGGAACATAATCATCAGGATTTACACAAACTCGGGTGCTGCTAATGAACTTGTGAAAAAGCACATTTGGAGAGACATATCTGTGAGGAATTTCATTCAGGATTTAGAACATATCATAGCACTGAACCTGCACTCATTAGACAGCACTTATCATGATCATGGTTGCATCACTCTCTTAGTATTATTGGTGCTTAATGCTGATACTACTGACCACAACATTGTCTTAAATAAGCTTGCAATTTATGTTGGCATTAATGGTGTTATCACTTTGTAGCAAGAAAGGAAAAGGTGTCATATAAATCACAATATCGATATGGTGTGCTGCAAGGCTCAATACTAGGACCACTTTTTTAATAATACAATCAGCTCTGTATTTCCTCAAAGTCAGATGAAACCTACCAATTCTCTAAACTAATGGACTGCACAGTTAATATTAAAAACTGGATGACTAACTATTAACACTGATACTACTGACCAAAACACCGTCTTAAATAAGCTTGCAAATTATGTTGGCATTAATGGAATGGCATTAGCATAGTTTATAACTTATTTATCCGGCTGTTATCACTTTGTAGCAGGAAATGAAAAGGTGTCGCATATGTAAATCACAATTTCGATATGGTGTGCCGCAAGGCTCAATACTAGGACCACTTTTTTTAATAATACAATCAGTTCGATATTTCCTCAAGGTCAGATAAAAACACTGTCTTAAATAAGCTTGCAAATTATGTTGCCATTAATGGAATTGCATTAGCATAGTTTGTAACTTATTTATCCAACTGTTATCACTTTGCAGCAATGGTGTGCTGCAAGGCTCAATACTAGGACCACTTTTTTAATAATACAGTCAGCTCTGTATTTCCTCAAAGTCAGACGAAACCTTGAGGTCAGATAAAACCTACCAATTCTCTAAACTAATGGACTGCATAGATCATTTTAAAAGCTGGATGACTAACTATTAATGCTGATACTACTGACCACAACATTGTCTTAAATAAGCTTGCAAATTATGTTGCCATTAATGGAATTGCATTAGCATAGTTTATAACTTGTTTATCCAACCGTTATCACTTTGCAGCAAGAAATTAAAAGTGTCATATTAATCACAATTTGATATGGTGTGCCACAAGGCTCAATACTAGGACCGTTTTTTTAAATAATACAATTGCTCCGTATTTCCTCGAGGTCAGATAAAACCTATCAATTCTCTAAACTAATGGACTGCATAAATAATATTAAAAGCTGGATGACTAACTATTAATGCTGATACTACTGACCACAACACTGTCTTAAATAAGCTTGCAAATTATGTTGCCATTGATGGAATGGCATTAGCATAGTTTATAACTTATTTATCTGACCATTATCACTTCGTAGCAAGAGATGAAAAGGTGTCATATAAATCACAATTTGATATGGTGTGCCGCAAGGCTCAATACTAGGATTGCTTTTGTAATAATAAAATCAGTTCATTTCCTCGAGGTCAGACAAAACCTACCAATTCTCTAAACAAATGGACTGCATAGATAATATTAAAAGCTGGATGACTAACTATTAATACTGATACTCCTGACTACAACATTGTCTTAAATAGGCTTGCAAATTATGTTGGCATTAATGGAATTGCATTAGCATAGTTTATAACTTATTTATCCAACCATTATCACTTTGCAGCAAGAAATGAAAAGGTGTTATATAAATCACAATTTCAATATGGTGTGCCTCAAGGCTCAATACCAGGACCGCTTTTTTTAACAATCAGCTCTGTATTTCCTCGAGGTTAGACAAAACCTACCAATTCTCTAAACTAATGGACTGCATAGATAATATTAAAAACTGGATGACTAACTGTCACTAACTTTCATTCAGAAAACGTAATAACCTAGAAAACAATGTGTCTCTTGATGGATGTTCTGGCAAGGTCTTGGTATTCAGTTAAGAACCTGAGTGTACTATTTAAAAGCAATCTCTCATTTAATAGCCACATTTCTAGCCTTGGAAAAAAATCTTTTTGCATTTTAGAAATCCATATCTGTACATTTTGTGAGTGTCAAATGACAAAAAAACAAATTCATGTATTAATGACCTCAAGACTAGATTCTTGCGATGCATTAATGGATGGGTGTTCTGCAGGTTTTTTTTAAACAAAGTTCAACTTTTTGAAAATGCAGAAGTTAGACTGTACAGAAGTGTTCATAGAATATCTATAATTAAACAAAACATTCTGAAGTTAATATAAATTCTTCCGTTTTTGTTTCAGTCCGCATGTATTACATTAAAGTATATCAAACCTATTTCTACATATAATAGTGGTGCAGATTTGAATTTAAAATATCAGATTCAATATGTTTTTTGCAGTTTACACTGAAAAAAAAATTACATTTGAACCATGTTCAACAGCAGTGTGAGCGTAGCCATTCAGGGTAAAAGAGTACGGAAAAGCATCTGCTTATGAGAATTTACATTCTCTTTTCCGTTTGCTATGCCACCCTCGGTTTGAGTGTGTCATCGATTAAACAGAACAACACTGAGTGTGTGTGTATGTCTTTGTGTGTTTCTGAGAAAGAGAGAGAGAGAGTATATTCCCCAGGGAGCCCGAATGACGTCACCGATCTGGGCATCAAGGTTACCTCACTCCCCACACACAGACCGCGAGAGGAAGAAGGGAGGAACGGAGGAAAAACAGAAGGAAGGAAGGAAGAGAAAAGACATTGGGGAGAGTGCAAAGAGTTTTGATGGGTTTGCAGGGATACTGTGCTCTTTTTCTTTGAAACTGGACAAAAAAAATCAGATGACCTACAGATTCAGTCTGCTTTAACTTTAGCAAGAGACTATTATTCTTTCTTTAAAAAAACAAACTGTTGACCAACACACATTTGAAAGGTAAATTTAGGACTCTAAAGCAAATTATGCAAATACATACAGCTTTTCTCAGAGCTACAGTGGAAATGCACCACAGGATTCATGGGAGGGAGCCGTCCGAACGTCACACTCCACTGTAGAGCTGATCTTCACAGCATATCGTCATCTATTAACTGCTTACTTCCTGTCTTCCTGTGAGTTTCTGCCTGTGCAACCGTGACAGACTTCAAATAGCTTCCCTCCTGTTGTCTAAGCTTTCACACAGGTGTGTGCACAGAAACCTTACACTGCAAAAAGCATTTTCTTTATCTGTATTTTGTACAGTTGTCGAGTACAAATATATTAACACGCTAAAAACAAGATAAGTTGACTTCAGAAGAAATAATGTGTAAAATAATAACACTTTCTATCAAAGAATAATTATACAAATATATTTAATTAATATAGAACCTTTCATACATTAAATGCAGCTCAAACTATTACACAATTAAGGATCTTTTTTTTTTTCTTCAATTTCTTAGCAATATGTAAACAATGTTTTACTTGTTCTAACATAAAAATGAATACATTTTGTAAAGAAAAAAAAAAAAGAAGTTTAATACGATGTATAAACTAAAGATATATTTTCTGAAAATAAATCTTAATGTCCTAGACCATTTTTCTTCTCAGGAGCATTTATCCTGTGTAGCTTATGGCTTTCAAACATTAAAAAAATGAATAAATAAATAAATAAATACATATTATAAAATAAAAATAAAAAAATAATAGCCCTAATTTACATGCAAACCAAACAAAATGCATGAGCTGAAGAATGAGCTGAAAATGAGGAGAACAAATCATAATATTGTTCATGATCTAATAAGCAATCTGTAAGTGACCTAAACCGTAATCTGTAAATTTACTGCTGGAGGATGTAATTAAGAGGAAGAGGAATTGAGTTCTTCACAGTCGACAAGCTGCTCACAAAAAGAAGGAGAGATTGCAGCGGGCAAAGCCAAACCTTGTCCCCTCTCTCTCTCTCTCTCTCTCTCTCTCTCTCTCTCTCTCTCTCTCTCTCTCTCTCTCTCTCTCTCTCTCTCTCTCTCTCCCTCCCTCTCTCTTTCTCTCTCCTGTCATTTTCATGCCAGGTCTCAGGTACTGCAGTGCAGAGCTGGCAGAATGTTAAACAAGCAAACGAAGGGAACATGGAGGAATAATGGAAACTCAAAGATATATAAGAGAAAGTTAAATTGTACATGGTGGGTTAAGGCAGCAGGGTACAATGCTAAAGGACGGATACATATGAATAAAGTATAGCTGGTTTGAAAAGATGAAGACCAACCGGTCCCTAGAATTCAGTAATGACCCTATGTACTCCCATAACTTCATATTCTGTTTAGATCCAATTTAATAGCTCAAAAACATAATTAACATTGAAGAATCACGGTTAATACTTCATGAGTTTTTATAATCTTATGAGAACAGTTTGTAAACAAAATTTCAACTTGATAACACACTTCAAACGCCCTTCAGGAAAAATATTACATTACTAATGTTTGGAGGCTCCGAGACAGCAGATAAGCATGAATAAATGCAATGAATTCTCACACACTAAGACTCTCTGACTGACTTGTATATAAACTGAAGCGACACTCCTGACAGTTTATTTTGATTTATTTCTCGACAGAAGCAGACGCAACATCACTGTTTTTATTCAATAATAGTTGTGTTTCTGAAAAGTCTGTCTGCTTTGTGAAACAACACAAGATTGAAGCTTCAGTAATGTCTCTCTAGCGGGTTTTGATTAGGTCCGAATCCGAAAGGAAAATAAGAGGTTAATTGCAAAATTACTATCGTTATTTTCATACGTCCATCACTAGAGCCTCTGGGAAGCAAAACAACAGGAAAGTCAATCTTAAAAGAACATGAAGGTTAATAGACACTTCTGATCTTATTGCACTTTTCATCTGTCAGTTTTTCATAGGAAAAACATTTTAATAATATTTCAGCAAAATGAACGATCTGCTTCTGAAAATACTTTCCATTACTTCCAGAATTTTTCCTTAAATATCTCCAAAGATCCACTGGACGTAAATGCTAGTTAATGCTGTGGGTTAAGCACAAAATAGCAAATAATAAGACTAACTAATTTTTTAAACAAGTGTTATCACTGAGATAAATACACAATATATTTTAGTTTTAGGAGTTATAGTATTTGCCATTTTTCAGTTATCAGCCATAAAATTAAAATAATTCCTGTTTCTTTTTTTTTTTTTTTTTTTGTATCAATATATGTATGCATACTTAGAAATATGTAATATCATTGAAGTACAATATTATATTTGTTTGCTCATTTTATAGCATCCATCATTTAATGAGCCTACATGTTTAGTGTAAATTTCACAAATATACAGCATAAAATGAAACCCATACTCATTATAAAAATGTGCCTGTGGCAACATTTCTGCAGGATTTTATTATGCTGCTTCTTGCATGTGAAATGAAATGCCAACTGTCCAGAGAAACGTTTAGTTAGAGACGCTAAAAGGTTAATTCTTTCTCCGAGTTTGAAAATAACACACTGCCTACACTGAACTCTACTCTAAACCTAACCAATAGCATTAACAAAATCAAAAATATTTCTGAAGCAACTATGGCATGCTTTAGCTTGCTTCTACAAATCCTTGTTCCTACAAATTCCTACAAATTCCTACAAATCCCTCGGCATCATAAGTGCAATGTTGTATCAGGTGCGCTACCGAGCAAGTTTACCTTGTCAGAAAAGCCTATATGCAGCTGATAAAGCAATGCAAATGCGAAAAAAAAGTTAGTTTAGAAATCACAGTGAATGTTTTTTGAGGTCCTAACATAGTATTACACAAGGAAGTGCACAGAGATGTGTCTTTGTTAATCGATAATCTGCTCCTGTAATCACAATTTGTGTGAAAATGAATAAAGTTGCTGGTGTTTTACTGCCACTAGTGTTCATTCCAGCTGGAAACTGAAGTGAATTGGATGTTAAAGTACATTTTTGGAGTTTTGCAGAGATGTATAGTAGATAAGTTCCAAATTTGTTTGTGTGTCTTATTCTGTGGCATTATATTTTATTATTTTTTGTATAATGCCCACTGGCTCTCAAGAAATTGGCCATTTAAAAACCCACACTGATCGACCACTATCCTAGAAGTCTAGAAAAACCAAATGACCCCAAAATCCTCAGGTCTAATGAAACATTGTTCAAAAAGACCTTCTGTAAGACACATCAGATGGCAACTGAGAAGGTGGATTGCTAGATCGCTGACCTTAACTTGGACCCTGAACACACACACACCGGTACAGATGGAGTCTTGGCGTAGACAGGAAAGTGTGGCCATCTCCCTGATCTCACACACCCAACGGCAGGATGTACCAGTGCTCCCGAGCCCTGAGCCGTGCTTCAGGGGTCACGCAGGGGATGACTAGAGAGTGCACTCCACCTCCAGAGAGCTTAACAACCAGCCTTTCCCACAGCAAACCACACCCTGGAGTCTCCCTGTCTTTCTGATCTGGAGCCAGTGTTGCGCTCTCTCCAACGATGGTTACGGTTTGGATAGGGATTTGAGAAGCTGCTCCTAGATTAGAGCCAAAGGGCAATTGCTACTCAAAAAAAATCATTTTGTTAATACTACTATACCATAGTATCCACAGCGAAGTGTAAAATGGTGAGCTAAAGACAACACTGTTCCAGAAAATGATGGGTTAATTTTCAGTAAGCGTTAATGGAGATACGCATGAAGGATAAACATGCAAACAGGATGATGCTGGTTATATAACATCTTTATCTTCATGACCACATAATCCAATAACTGTTGACACAAACCAGTGTGTCTCCGGCCAAATCAAACATCAGCAAAGCCTGGCCGAAAGTTTACAGCAAGACCCTGAAACAACACTACTAAACAATAGCATTGCTATTTAAATGTGTGAAAACCACCTCAAAATGGACACTGGTGCAATCTGCATGATGAAACTAAGAGGAAGTAAAGTGGAAGATAAGATAAAGAACTAAGCTATCAGTGACCTTACATACTAGAGTTCATGTCGAATCAGAGGAGCAAATGTGGAAAAAAGTTTGATGCAATGCACTCCAGTGTAGCAGCATCAAATAAGAATGTCAGAGGAGGAGGGTCAGTGCTTTTGGAAATTCAATTTAGCATATTCCTGTTTAATTCAGACTTTTCCACACCCTCAAAATAGACATTATTCACTGCCATCTACCAAACACTCCTTAAAGGGATTGTTCACCCAAACATGAAAAGCCTGTAATCAGTGGTGTGTGATATTATTTATCATCTACAATAATATCGTAATTGTTGTTTCAATGATGTGCAAGCTGACATTGAGTATGTCACTCACTTTGCAAAAAAACAAACAAAAACATGCCTTGAGAGCTCATTCACTGAGTGATGAAGACTAGATGCTCCTATAAGGGCAAAAATATCCCTATAGGGTTCTTTTTTTAACTGTATCACATAAGACAAGATATGGTTAAGTAATATCATACAAACAACAGCACTATTTTCCTTCATATACAACAACTCAAAAAACAAAGTTGATATTGAGTGAGTAACATTTTAGACACAATATTGTTTTTTTTGTTTTTTTTTCTGTTTCACCAATGAAAATAGGTTCAAACAAAGCCGAAGTGGAACATTTGCATGTCACTGAATCTGGAATCCAGAACGAATCTGGTTTTGAATGATTAATTTAAATCAATGATTCAGTTATTCATTTCACACATTTGGGCCCTGTCCCAAATGGCACACTTCATATGCACTTACGGTCTTGCGGACTCACTGCGTATGCATGTCCACAAGACTGCAGGGTGTCCCATTCTTCATTTAATAATTTAGAAGGGTGCTCGTGAGCGCCCCCTTTGCGGCCGATATGTGCCCTCGATGTGCACTTCTGCCGAATCCACACTGATACAAGCTCCCCGGAAAACTTCTACTCGACAGTCAAAGCGGCATTACGTCACGAAGAAGACTGTGAAGACTGTGAGGGTGCGATTTGGGACAGGGCCTTGCTTAATTTCTAAATGAATAAGCTTTTGAACAATTCATTCGAATCAATAATTCAAAGAATCACTCATTGAGACAGGAGCTTGCTGCCACCTACTGGCAGCTTTAGTGTTATATTTATTAATCCATGACAGGCCTAAACCAGCCAAAGTACCAGCATACAAACACACTTAGCAAAAAATTGCTTAATTATCGTTCTTGAAAAAAAAAAATCCTTAAAGATACTGATATATTATTTGTCAATACTGCATACCCCTAATGTCACCCTCATGTCGTTCCAAAACTGTATGGGGTTTTGTTTTTTGCTTTTTTTTTTCTGTGAACACGACCAAAAATATTTTGAAAAATGTCTCAGTGTTTTATTGTTCATTCAATGAAAGTCAAAGAAGCTCAATACAATGTTGTTTTGGACCCCATTAACTTTTACTGCATGGGCAAAAACTGTGAAAACCTTCTTCAGAATTAATTATTTTGGGTTCCACAGAAGAAAGAAAGTCATATGGGTTTGGAACAATGACGATGAGAGAATAATGACAGAATTCTCATATTTTGGTGAACTATCCTACCAGATTTAATAAGAAAACAGGACTACTTTTCATTTTGGCAAAAGAGTGGCGATTTCATATGAATTTGTACAATTTGAGTTATCCAAAAACAAAACAAAAAAAGGTCCACACATAAACCTATCCCTCCATGTCATGAAAGTCATACATTTCATAAAAAATTCGCAACCAACTCACCAAAATGTAAAATATTGAGGAATTTCTTTGGGAATATATTGGAACAACATTTAATAATGCACCAGTTTCAACTTAACTGCTAAGTTTTCATACTTTATTGAAACTGGTGAAACATTCAGTAAAATAGCAAGGGTACATGCTGTACATTCAGTAGTTCTCTTTACAGGAAATGGTGGTGATGTCATTCATCATTTTTTATGGTGAACATATAACATTAGCACACCGACCTGGAACACAGTGTACGACATACGTCAGTCCGCAAATAAATTATCTTGCCGATCCAGATAACAAAGTTGTGGAAATGGCTCTGCAAGCAGTAATTGATTTACAGCATATTGGACAGGCTAATTAGAGCAGCTCCATCACGACCTCTGAGCACTCCTCCCAAATGACTGAAACCGTGCGTGTTCACATGAGTGCATTCACATCCGCTCTGCCTACATTACATTTCAGTTATTAGTATAGTGATTGCTAAGGCAGGGTGATGGGTTCTTCAAAAACCCTTATCCCACGTATGAAGCTTCGGCAACTCCCACGCAGTTTAATACAGACATGAGTGATACCTGAAACTGTGTGGGCTGTTGAGGAGAGGAGAGCTGTTAGATGTATATGGAAGCCTATGGGTAGCAAAATTCCTTTTGAAATGTAATATGCAAAATGGAAATGCAATATGTAAAATGGCAATGGATTTCTGTATTTAAATTTACATTTTCCCATATATATGTGCAACATTTAGTGCAAAATGTAAATTCAATTATATAATTTACACATGCCATTTCCTACACTAGATTTATTATGTAAACCATATTTTAATGCTTTATAAGTTGCAAAATTAACATGAAAATGTATTACCCAAACTTATCAGATAAGTTTAACATGTCCAAGCAAAAACTGTAGCAAAATTATCATTTAAATGCTATTTTTCCTAAATGCGTTTAGACTCACGGGTAGGACACTTGTGACTGCAATTTTGGCCATATATTTTATATAACATATAATTTTGCAACTTATAAAGCATTAAAATATGTTTTTAATTTACATAATTAACATTTTGCACTAAATGTTGCACGTACAGTCATGGCCAAAAATATCAGCACCCTTGCAATTCAGTCAGAAAATGCAACACTTCTCTCAGAAAAGTGTTCCAATTGCAAATGTTTTGGTATTAACATGCTTATTGTTTTTGTTTGCACTGCAACAATACAAAAAAAACAAAAAAAAACAGAAGAAAAGTCAAACTTGATAAAATTTCACACAGCACTCACAAATGGACTGGACAAAATTATTGGCACCTTGTCAAAATTGTAAGAAATAATTGCTTTTCAAGCATGTGATGCTCCTGTAATTTGTATTTAGACACACCTGTGGCAAGTAACAGGTGTGGGCAATATAGTAATCACAATTGCAACCAGTTAAAACGGCGAAAAGTTGACTCAACCGTTGTGTTTTGTGTCACACTGAGCATGGAGAAAAGAAAGAAGTGTAAAGAGTTGTCTGTGGATTTGAGAGAAAAAATTGTGGAAAAACATGGACTACAAGTCTACTACAAGTCAAGCCTACAAGTCCATCTCCAGAGATCTTAATGCTCCTGTGTCCACTGCATGCAATATCATCAAGAGGTTTACAGCCCATGGCACTGTAGCTAACCTCCCTGGATGTGGAAAATGAATGGAAAAAAATTACAATGAAGGATTGTTCGAATGGTGGATAAAGAACCCTTCCAAACAAAGAACTTCCAAACAAACTCAAGCTGATCTGCAGACACAGGGTACAACAGTGTCAGCTCACACTGTCCGTCGCCATTTGAATGAAAAATGAAAAGGGATGCTATGGTAGACCCAGGAGGACACAAAGGCATAAAAAAATAATACTGGAGTTGCCAAAACGTATTTGACAAAACCACAATCCTTCTGGGAGAACGTACTGTGGACATATGAGACAAAACTAGAGCTTTTTGGTAAAGGACATCATGGCACTGTTTACAGAAAAAGAAATGAGGCCTTCAAAGAAAAGAACACAGTCCCTACAGTCAAACATGGTGGAGACTCAAAGATTTTTTGGGGTTGCTTCACTGCTTCTGGCACTGGATGCCTTGACTGTGTGAATGGTATCATGAAATCTGATGATTACCAAAGAATTTTGGGGTGCAACGTAGTGGCCAGTGTCAGAAAGCTGCGTCTCCACCAGAGGTCATGGGTCTTCCAGCAGGACAATGACCCAAAACACACTTCAAAAAGCACTCAGGAATGGTTACAAACAAAGTGCTGGAGAGTTGTGAAATGGCCAGCAATGTAGGGTCGTGCTGATAGACGATAGTATGGTGTATCAACGATAGTCAGAGATATGGCCTGTTGCTGATGCCTTTGAGGATAGCAAGACGATTATTATTATTATCCGTCAAAAATAGACTAGGCGCCTAACTTTAGCGATGATGCAGTGCAGAGCCGCTTCTGGGGCGCTTTAGAAACTTGCCGCGAGGTGCCTGGTATAAACACAAAGGCACAAATCACGATGAGAGGGAGGGAAAACGTGCAATCTGTAATTGCGTGCAGTTGCTGACGCCCGCGAAAGCGTGGAATCTTTCTTATGCGCGCTATTTTTTCCGGTTTTACTTTCACTTTTGAAATCGAAGCAGTTCAGCAAGCAGGGGAGAGAATGGAAAAGGGGGACACAGTAACTCGTTTTGGGAGAAAGGCCCCTCTTCGCGCCGTAGACGTGTGCAGTCTAAATAAGGGGTAAGAAATTCATTTTCATACAGTGATATAACTATTGTATTCACTTATGGTACTGGGAGTGTTTTTTAAAGTGCATAAACTCACGCTAGACTATGCTAGGCTAGTCAGTGATGATGTTCTTTGATAACGTAGGCTAAATGTTCTTTGCTCGTTTTCTGTAACGTTAGCTGCTTTTAGAATAACTAAGGAAATGCAAGCATTAGTAACTTACAATGTTTCTATTAAATTGTTATCATGTTAAACACAAATTAAGTCATATTGAAAACATTATGCTGCTTTTAGCCTTATGCTGGTGTTGGTTCATTTGCCGACAGTGAAACTAAGTAAATAAATAAATTAGCACGGTAATGTCGTGTATCGGCAATCTCACAGGCTGACGATAGGACGATATGAGATATCGCCCAACACTACAGCAATGAGTCCAGATCTGAATCCCATAGAACACCTGTGGAGAGATCTCAAAAAGCAGTTGGGAGAAGGCATCCTTCAAATCTGAATGATCTGGAGCAGTTTGCAAAAGAAGAGTGGTCCAAAATTCCAGTACAGAGGTGTAAGAAACTCATTCATGGTTACAGCAAGCGATTGATTTCGGTTATTTTTTTTCCAAAAGGGGTGCTACCAAATATTAAGTTGCCAATAATTTTGTCCAGTGCATTTTTTGGGTTCTGTGTGGAATTATATTAGATCTGACTTTTCTTCTCTGTTTTTTGTGTTGTTCCAATGCAAAAAAAAAAAAAATAAATAAATAAATAAACATGTGAGTACCAAAACATTTGCAACTGCAACAATTTTCTGAGGGAAGGGTTGCATTTTTAACAGAATTGCATGGGTGCCGATGTTTTTGGCCATGACTGTATGTATGGGAAAATGTACATTTAAATATAGAAATACATTGCCATATTACATATTGCATTGCCATTTTGCATATTACATTTCAAAATGAATTTTGCTGCCCATATGCTTCCATAGACGTACACTTTTTTTGCCTGGAAGACAATACAATACACAGGTGTTTTAACTGTCTTTTGAATTTTACAGTGCACATTTTCAGCATTTTTTTTTTTTTTTTTTTAGATGTTTACTTTTTTTCTCTCTCTCTCTCTTTCTCTTTTTTTATGCAAAAGATCCTAGGCTGATGCATTTCTTTGTTTGTGTAACCCAGTGTATTCAGATTTATTCTGTCATATTCACATGTGACCCTGGGCCACAAAACCAGTCATAAGTAGCCCAGGTATATTTGTAGCAATAACCAACTTGTATGAGTCAAAAAGATAATATTTTCTTTCATGTCAAAAAATCATTTGGATATTAAGTAAAGATCATTTTCCACAAAGACATTTTGGAAATTTCCTTAAACTTAATTTTTGATTAGTAATATGCATTGCTAAGAACTTTATTTGGACAACTTTAAAGGCGATTTTCTCAATATTTAGATTTTTTGCACCCTCAGATTCCAGATTTTCAAATAGCTGTATCTCTGCCAAATATTGCCCTATCCTAACAAACCACACATCAATAGGAAACTTATTTATTCAGCTTTTAGATGATATATATATATAAATGACCTTGTGGTCCAGGCTCACATATATAAGTGTTCGAATAAATCAGTCTCACAACTACAGCAACAAACACTCAGGTCATGAAACGATATTGAACATGATTCTAATTTTTTAAAGTAAAGTAAAAACCTCATGTTTCACAGCGTAGTTGTAAAGCAGATCTCGCGGGAAAACGGCATATACCTGTTACAGTACAACTATCCTTGCACGACCCCCCAGCGCTCTAGTTGCCATGGTAACGTACGCCAGTCCGTAAAGCGTTGTGCAACTCAAGATGCTCTCGTAGCCACTCCCTGTAAACAAACGAGTGAAACCTCGAACAAAGAGGCAATGAATAAAAACCAGTCGGTCTTGTGTTTAAAATAAATCGCGAACTACTCTACAGAAAGGAATCTGTGCTATTCTGTTAACCGAACGGGTTCGGCGTGTCGTGTCACTGAGGAAGAGTTTGATGATTTCGGGGAATGCACGCGTTACAATAAATAGTTTGTTTGCGACAGAGAGCAGCGATAACGACTCAGCTTCGTTCGAGCGCTGTGAAACATCTGAACATTTTCACTGTTTCTTTTCCTGAAAAAGATGCTTCGTGTTTAATGAAACGCGAAAACATCCCAAATATAATTCAAACAGTTGTTAGAATAAATAGAGTTGCGTTGTACAAGAGTATAAAATGATTTGTCCTGAGTTTGGTTACATCAGTCCTTGCGCAATCGAAGAGTAAACATTAAAAACAGACTGATGCGGTCTATCTCCAAACGTGCAGAATTCGCCTTTTTACGTGCGTGCCAAGAATCAATTTAAAGCAGCTTCGCTCAGTTCGCCCCATGGTGTGCCAATGAGACGGCTTGCAGATGTGTTAGATGTAATAAAAAGCATCAGTGCGACTCACGTTATTTCGTAAATCTTGCAGCGCTACACTCATCGTGCAGCATCGGCGCTCCGCACGCGACTAAGCCATCCCTCGCGCCTGAAACAAACATGATCAGTGAGTGTTAAAACCATCCTTCATCCATTGGCAGTCGCAGTTTTCCATCTGCAAATGCTGAAAACAGACTGACAGATGCAATGCGTTTACCCTACCGCTGAACGTTTTCAGAAGACGGCGCGCATGATGGGCTACTGTGCCACCGCCAACGACCAGCACGTCCTCTGCTCTGTGTATTACAACATAGAAAGATGTCTGAGGGAGATAGATAGAGATCAGCCTATGTTCGCTCTCTCTCTCTCTCTCTCTCATTCCCCCGCCCCTTTCGCTCTCATGCGCGCCGGCTCCGTGTCCGTGATTGAATGCGCGCTCCCGCACGCCCTCTCGAACTCCTGCAGCATCCGTATGGAGCGGGTTGCTCACGCTGTCATAAACATCAAGTGGGATGAGCGCTAATACCCTCTTCATGTACTCTTAAAAGTCTCAGTTTTCCCCGTACTTCTTGAGCTGCCACATGGTTCTTTAGAGATTAACACGTCGCGAAGTTACACTGTTCTTCAGATCTGTGTATTGGTTTATGGAGCATCACTACATATAGTTTTCTAAAGAACTACAGGCTATATTAAAAGTTACTGGAAAATCATTTAGGTTCTTATTTAAATATTATTGTTTAAAAACGTATCTCCACTATTTGAAAAATATGTATAAAGACAACACATACAAGTAAATGTATATACCCATATCTGCATGGACTGTTTTTGCTGTAGAACTGTATGATGCATATGGTGTAAAATATTGATTTGACTGATTTGTTTAGCATTTTGATTGTAAATTATGCTCCTACATTATAACAATCAATGTCACAATGTCAGCTAGTTTGCAGGACAAGGTTCAAAACATCACAGAAAATCAAATGTTTGCAGGACACAAAAATGTAATCAACGAATGCAACACTGGAAAATAAAGAATTTTAACCCTATAAAGCCTACTGTATTGTATTTGATTCTCAGTGCTGGGTAGTAACTGCTTACAAATAATCTGAATTACATAATCAGATTCCAAAACTTTAGTACTTGTAATTAGATTATTTTATTTATTTATTTTTTTTTTTTTTTTAAATACTTATAATCAGACTATAGTTACTTTTTATGGATTACATGATTACAAATTATTCACACATTGGCATTAAATTATTCATAAAATAGTTAACCCATATGAGATCAATACAAGTGACTAAACACTGCTGTTATATAACTGGGAAAAAAAAAAAAATTAAAAATTAAAACCTTGAAGACTTTGTCCATGTCATGTTTATTATTGTTTGTTCATGTGATGATTCCCAGAATATTTTTGTCAGTCAAACCCCTCTGACCTAAAATATTTACTTGAAGTCCCCCTGAGATTCTAAGTTTAAACAACATTTGCATGTTCTCTGATGTTGGTTTATATATATATATATATATATATATATATGTATGTATGTATGTATGTGTGTGTGTGTGTGTGTGTGTGTGTGTGTGTGTGTGTGTGTGTGTGTGTATTTGAACACTTTCCAACAATGACTGTATGATTTTGAGATCCATCTTTTCACACAGAGGAACACTCATTACAACACAACTTCAAACACTCACTGATGCTTCAAAAGGAAATACAATCCATTAAGAGCTGGGGGGTGAAAAGTTTTGAACAGAGTGAAGATGTGTACATTTTTCTTTTTTTCTTTTTCTTTTTTTTTTTTTTTTTCATTCAGTACTGTCCTTCAGAAGCTACAGAAGAAACTTGTTTCCTTCTGGAGCATCAGTGAGTGTTTGAACCTTCCGTAATAGTTGCATATGAGTCCCTCAGTTGTCCTCAGTGTGAAAAGATGGATCTCAAAATCGTACAGTTATTGTTGGAAAGGGTTCAAATGCACAAAAATGCTGAAAAACCAAAGAATTCATGACCTGAAGGATTTTTCTGAAGAACAGTGGGCAGTTTAACTGTTCAGGACAAACAAGGGACTCATGAACAACTATCACTAAACAAAAAAACAGCTGTGGATCATTCAGGTAACAACACAGTGTTAAGAATCAAGCGTATGTAAACTTTTGAACGGGGTTATTTTTAAAAAAAATCAACACTTATTTTCTCTTGTGGACTATATGTAAACGTCTTTCATGTTAAATATATTATTCAGGTCAGCACTAAATAAAAAATAACATGCATTTTGTTTATGATCCCTTTTATTCTGGTAAAATAATTAACATTTTGCAGATTCTACAATCTATCATTTACATCTACCCAGCACTGTTGATACTCAAAAATGATCGAAACTTTGCTGAAAAAACTGTTGTACACAATTTACTACATGTTTTCTGTTGTCTGATTAATAGTTTACAGCATTTTAACAAGTAAAAGGCTTTTAATATCGCATGTCTTAGTTTCTGACCATAAAAATATCAGCATCTGCACCATACTGCATATTTGTGCTCAGTTTGGGCCCCTGAATAAATTTGGTGTGTTTTTCTTTCTCAAGCATGAGCCCTTTATTCACACTACATCATATTATATGAGCCATAAAAGCCTGATGTATCAAATATGATACTTAACAAAAAACATACTTTTGTCTAACGGATCAATAAACTGCTCCATTTAAAAAAAAAAGAAAAAAAGAAAAGATTTTTCTGACTGTTATTTATGATGTCAGGCTACGCAGGGTCAACGCTGGTCCTGGGGTTATGAGAACCTGATCAGTGGGTTCCCACAGACAAACATACATAGCTCAGCGCTGGATCTCACAGCTGATTGAAAACATATGTTTTACATGACTTAAGCCTGGGTAGGGTTATGTAACAGATTTGAGCCGCTCTCTCTGCTTCTCTCTCTCGTCTAGGAATGAACGCAAATATCTCTGCATCTTGGAGGCCACCCAACCCCTGCATCGTTCAAATGAAAAGGGAACTGCAGTAAAGTGCTGGCCCAACATCAGAAAGTAGATTAGACTGATTAGCTCATACACAAGACAAAGATACAAAGACTGATTTCTTAAGTGTATCCACCAAATGTGCTTCAAGACATCGTCATTGTCTGAATCCACCATAGCATAATGCTTACTACATGTAAAGTTTACTGTTTTCTACTTCTGTGAAAATCGAATTTGAAATAATACACATCAGTTCCCTGCTTTGGCATTGTGAGCTCAATGCATTACATATTTAATTACTCAGCGAGTCAAGTAAATGCATAAAGCAAGTAAATATGGTTATTTAACATTTAGCACCTTTGTACCTTTGTACCTCCAAATGGTGCATATTAGTACCTTAAATGTACATATTAGTACCTAAAGTCCTCATATTTAATAACAAATTGGTACAAATTAGTACCTTTTCAAAGGGTACTGCCCTATTGACAGTTATTGTACCTTTTCTTTTCTGAGATTGTATTGCATTTTCAAAGCTTGCATATGTATATGACACAGCATACTATATACTGAAAAAAAGAGTAATAAAATATGCCATATATGAATGAGTAATAAAATCTCCCTGAAAAGTAGTACTTTTTTATGTATCAATATCTTTAAAGGCCATTTTCCAGATATGTAGTTTTAACACATGATGTACACTATAAGACAAACCAAAAATATATTAAGAAAAAAGATAATGTTCTGATTACCAGTACCTTATCTATTAATTTTACAAACATTTCCTTCAAACCTAAAACACAATGCAATGCATAATTCAAAATATGGTCAAAATATTTTAAAAAAGAAAATCTATATTAATACTGGGCCCTATTTTTACAGACTTTTCCAACTCTTCTAAAGCCATACTTCTGTGAGAAAATAAATTTGACATAAGTAATCAAATTTTGAAACATAGTTTTCCTAGGGTGAAATAAAGTAATAAGTTTGGAATGGCATGAGAGTGAGTAAATGATGCCAGAACACTCATTCTTAGGTGAAGTGGTCCTTGAAATTGTTTTGTTTTTCTTAATTTGTAAGTCACTTTGAAGAAAATCTGCTGCTAAATAAATGAATCTTTTTTTTTTTTTTTAATTATCCAACATTAACTGCCAAAACATTTGTCTACAAATGCTGATATATGATCAGATGGTACAGCAGTGATCAGAAAACATTCAAAAGGAGAGCATTAAAAAAATAAACACCTTCTACCAAAGAGACGTCGCAACAGTGAAGTCTTTATCTTAGTTTAAATGCTGATCAGTAGCCGAAGACTATAACTCTTGGGTGGTTTTCATAAAGCGCCCCATGCATAATATAACTCAGCACTCAACTTCTGGCTTCGTTTGCTTGCTTACACCAGATGGGAAAGCAAGGTCGCCAAGCAAGATAGCCCTGTCTGCCATCCTCATCTCTCACCTTGAACAGCATCAAGGCCTGCCAGAAACCCAATGATCTGATGCAAGCGCATGCACTTACATTCTCTCTTTCTATCTCATTTCTGTTTAGTGTGATTGTCTATTCATTTCAGTTTCCAAATGACATACTGAAGAGTTTCTCTGGAGAAAGCTTGAGGTGCTGTGAAGCGAGAGTTAGACAGTTAGACACATTTCTTGTTTCTCTTCCAAGTAACTTCTAGTTTATTCTTCATTCCTGTTGCCCTTCACAATCTCTGCTGCTTATTTCTGCCTGTCTCTCTCGGCCCCAAGCTCAATGCTGTTTTTGTGTCTGCCTCCGACAGAATTCTGTTCACCTCCTCCCTCCTTTATGGTAGAAGGTCAGATCTTGCTATTGGGTGAAATGAACAAACGCAGCATGTGGCCTTGTCATGTTTTTAAAGGAATATTCTAGGGTTCATAACACATTAAAGGAATAGTCCAAACAGAAAATTAAATTCCGTCATTGTATTACTGACTGAATGATATGTGAATGACATGACAGATTCATACATGATTCTGACTGATTCTTTCATAGATTCAAAGATCCAATCAAAACTGTTCTTGAGTAAGTGTAGATTAACACAACAAAGATTGTACTAAAAATTAAAATGTTTTATGTACACACGGATGCACAAAAATGACTAAAAAAATAGTAGTTGGCGATGTTTCTATGTAAAGAAACACTATGCAAACACATAATGCTTGCATATGACATCACCATTTTTACAAATTCACATTTACACGAAGACGATAATAGTTTTAAAAAATTTGAACCTTGAAACACATTTCTAAAAGTTTATGTTTCGGGACCACCAAAACGCTGTTGTCGTATAAATGAATAGCCAAAATGCATTAAAAAATGTCTGGTTTTAGCTGAAAACAGTGTTGTGTAAATATCCCTGAAGTTATCAGTAAATAATGACTCAAATTTTAGTCTTTGACAAAGCTATATGTTGTGTTATTATATTTCACCAGAAGACTTACAGAAGACTTTTTTGGTCAAACCTGTTCATTTTAACAAAAAAAAGCTAACCAAAAAATTCACTAACATTAGTTTATATCTCTTTTTTCACAGAATTCCAAGGCATTAAGAATTGCTTTTTTTATTTTTAATTCCATGGTGGAAACCAAAAACAGAATTGTGAGATGTAAGCATGTTAAATTTGTTAAAATTCTGAGGAAAAAAGTCATCAACAAAAACTTTTGATAAAATCAAAGTAAATCAAAAGTAAAAATGCAGTCATTACAGCCTGACAAATTTGCGTGGTAATCAACATCTCAGAATTGTAAGTTTGTATGTCTAGTCAGAATTGCAAGATAAAAAAAATTCGCAATTGCCTTTTTTGTTTTTTTATTCCATGGCAGAAACAAAACAAAAACAATTAGATGTCAACAGCTTTCTGAGAAAAAAGTCAGAATTCTGAGATGTTGTTATGTAGATTGTGGTATTATTAGGATGCATGATGCAGGAAGTCCAAAGAATCACAGAGAACACTAGCAAATACCACATTACATTAAAGACATGGCGAGAAACAAACAAAAAAAAAAAAAAAAAAAAAAAGGAACAATACAGAGAGCGTTAAAGAACTTAACTAGACACAGATGGGATTACTTAGTAACCAAAGTAACAAATAGGGAGAACTTTGTAACTATAGAAACTGAAGTGAACTAGAAGTTAATAGAACAGGAACATAAACAAAAACATAATGAAACATAATATAATCCTGAAATTAGTAGGTGAGCAGTTGATGGGCACGGAACCGGGGGAGCCTGCTGCAGGGAAGTCCTAGTACAGGGGTGTCCAAACTTGGTCCTGGAGGGACACTGTCCTGCAGAGTTTAACTACAACTTGCCTCAACACACCTGCCTGGAAGTTTCTAGTAAGACCTTGATTAGCTCCTTCAGGTGTGTTTAATTAGAATTGGAGCTGAACTCTGCAGGACAGTGGCCCTCCAGGAGCAGGACTGGACACTCCTGTCACAGGGGATGAAGTCAGCTTGAATGGACAAAGCAACATCTGGAGCAAAACAGAATGGGGAGGCACCAGAGGAAGTGAGGACCAAGGCAGAACCAGAGAGATAGAGGAGCCCGGTAGAGCCATAGAAGTGGAGGGCTGATGTGCAGCCGGAGGCGTGGACGTCCGCAGCAAAACCATGGTGATGATGGAACAAGCTGTAGCCAGACGGATCCCGGTGGAGCCTGAGGGATGGCGGACCACAGGGAAGCAGGCCAAGGTGGAGCAATGGGCCTGCAGGCCTAAGGTGAAGCCAGGGGATCCGATCTACAGCATGGGCATCATCTACGGGTCATCTATGGGTCCTTTTGCATGAGCTTTCTCTCAGCTTACCAGGAAAACTCCGGGCCGGGATAATGTGTCCTTTCTGGAGCGGGCAGAGAGATGGCTGCTGAAGGTGGTAATAGTCCTGGCGAGTTGGAGTTAATGGTTAATAGTGAAGGAGGATCCGCACATCCTCACGGCATTGTTAAAGAGCTTAATAAAAGGACAGTGATCCTTCCCCAACAGCACCATCTGGCCTAGGATATCATCCAGCCCACTCCAGAAGATCTGTTGCTAAGTTTATTTTTAAGTTTTCCCAGTGTGCCCCTTGTGGTAATGGTCCAGAAACTCTTCTATGTACTCTTTCAGCCAGAGGTTGCATTAACCGTAAATTGTCCGTCATTGACGGATTTTTTTTTTTATCAATGATGGAAAAATCTGAAGGTCGTCTGTCACTTTGACAGATTACACTGAGGGTGAACTATTGTAAATTGTAGCTGTAATTCCCACCCCTGTCCAGTTGGTGGCGAGTGCGCTCCAGTGTAGCAGCACAGCACCAGATCCAGAACAAAAACGAAACTGTCAAGAATCATTTGCTATGCATTTGATTCGTTTGATTACGTACAGGCGAGAAACAGACTTATAGAATTTGACATCTGAGACTTGACTTTGTTTCATATCAAAAGTAACAAAGCACACAGAGTTTAGCCTATTGCGATTTATTGGATGGGAGGCGCACTATGTACTGTTCATTCATCAACTGAAAACAGCATAGACCATAAGATTGATTAAAAATCGATATTGATATTGGTTCATTAAAATAAGAAAATTAGAGTTTTTTTTTTTTTTTTACCCAGCCCTAGGGTATTTTTTTTAAACACTGCGCTGTTGTCCTGTAGGTTCATGATTAAACATGAAAATGCGAACAAAAATAAAACCAATTAAATGTGTTATTATAATTAAAATATGAAAGTTATGACAGAATTTTTACAACCCTGTCAGTCAAAATCATGGACAATGTTAAAGCCTAGCACAACCTCTGCCTCCAGCAATCGCCTGTTCTGTAAAAAACAGTCCATAAGATACTCATTGTTGAGGGTTGTTCTTCTGTCACAGACAATTATTATTTTAAAAAATCACAATAAACTTTTTCATTTCTTTTTAGCTGCTGTCAGAAACAAGTTTACTTACAAAACACCTGACTGTGCAGATTCCTATTGAAATGATTGGATTTTGCCAAGCAATGGTACATATGACCACACCTTACAGTAAGTCTTCCTGATTAAGAAGCATCCCAGGATACAAAACACAATGTATTAAATGTATTAAATGTATTAAACTGCCACCAGCACCTGAACACCCGCTGCAAGTTGGTATTCCCTCACTGTATCGCATATATCCCTGATTCTCCCACCAGAATGAAAGTGCAGCCATGCAGGACGCAATCTTGTTTCAGATTGTGGCATATAATGGAACACTAATAACACGCTGTTCAACCACAATAGTGGTTTGTGTCAGGCCAGGGCATAGCACGCATACACCAACAGCCTCTCTTCACATCCCCACTGCGTCTTGTTATCAGGGGTGTAAAAAAATAAAAGTACTCAGAATTTATACTTGTGAAAGCATGGATACTGAGTGAAACATTTATTCACTTAAATGTCCAAGTATCTACAAAACATATTTGAGTCAAAATAAAAATAAGGAAATGAATACAAATATTAATACAAATACAAAATAAATGTATTACTGCAAACATATAAATGTAATAATGCAAAGATAAAAGAGAGATGACTTCCTGCTAAAAACATCAATGAATAATGCATTAACATTTTATAATGTTCATTTAAAACACTGTTTTGAGATTTATAGCATTTAATAATGGCCATCAAAATGGTTATATCAATACTGCTGAACAAAACACATTCATTTCAATTCTCATTTGCAGTGTAAAGGACAATTACCATGGACCAGACGATTTTTATGTTAAACACTGAAGCATATACTCATATCTGTTAACCTCAATGCTTACAAAAGATCTGTCTTGAAAGATTTAGACAGGCTATTTAAAAAAATTGTTTCTTTATGGATTTTTTTAATAGTACTCTTACTTACAGAGCCATATCGTAGCACTTTATTACACTCTATTCAGCTACAGTAAATAACCCCAAAAACTTGTTTGGATAAGAACAACCTGACCATCAAACCTCAAAACACCACTGCAAACATGTAACTAGAAGTTTTTAAAGGGGTCATCGGATATCAATTTTCCACAAGTTGATGTGATTCTTTAGGGTATTAATGAAAAGTCTATAATATACTTTGGTTAAAAATTCTCAATGGTAATGTATGTACCTATTCTGATGGATTGTTGCTTTAAATGCAAATGAGCTCTGCTCACTCCGCCCCCTCTTCTCTCTGTGGAGTGACGAGCTGTGCTCTGAGAGATTGTTTACTTTAGCCGCATTTAACGCGTTTAGCTGCGAAACTTGCTAGCACATTATTAGGAAAGGAGATCGCAGAGATTCATAAAAAAAAACCTTATACTCACTTCTGCTGTAGGTGAAGCCCGATCACAAATGATTTGCGCGAACATAGACTCATTTATGTAGATCGGGAGGCGCATTCCCTTCACAAAAAACTTAATCCACTGCATCTTCAGCGGCTCAAATGTCGGGAGTAAATGATGACCACTATGTTCATTATTACATCCAGCAACACAACACCTCAATCGCTCAGTTGGAGATATTCTTGTCTAACTTACATCCCTGCTCCGGCATCGAAACAATGGAGGTCGGACTGTTACAGCTGATTTAAGGCAGGTCTGAGGTAAGATGCTCCTGTCAATCAACTATCGTGGGAGCGGCCTCTGTCTCTGAGAACAGCTCGATTTGAAAAAGGGGATATTATTTTTACAGACTTATTAAAAACCACTGCATGGATTTTTATCATTATAGGGTAGATGTGTGCATACACTGCCAACACACATTAATGTTCAAACAACATGTAAAAGTAAACTTTGCATCCAATGACTCCTTAAAGTCAAAATAAAATTGTAATGAGTAAAAAGTTTGGGTTCCTTTCTTCTTTGGAAATGTAATTAAATGAAAGTACAGGTATTTTGTACAAAACCCTCTTGTAAAGTAGTAGCTAGTAAAGTATTGTAATCAAGCACAATTATGCATACATTTCATAACCTTGCATGTTTTATTAACAATAGTTTAATCAATGGTTATGGTTTATTGTTATTTGTCATATCATGTCCTAACTAGTGTTGGGGGTAATGCATTACAAGTAACCTGAATTATGTAATCTAGTTAAAAGTAACTAGTGAAGTAATGTATTACTTTCCAATTTACAAGGAAATCCTTCCTTTTACTTGAGTACTGTTACTGTAGTCCCAAATATCCTTTATGTATTTAATCCCATTTTATCAAACAGTGTTTTTGCTGCTGACTTTTATTAATCCAATTACCAATAAGCAAAAATTAACTTAGATAAACATAACAAGACTTGTTTTTTTTTTTTTTTTTTTTTTTTTGCTGAAGAGTAATGAGATTTCTTCTCCTGCATCCTATTCTTCATGCAAACCAGAACAGCAGCACAGCTACAAGATTTGTTTGAGCATGAATTTATATTTCCTTCAACCTGAGGGAATAAAAGGGCTTTTACATTTGCCATAAATAAACCTTTTTATATTAAAAAACAAACAAGCAAACCAGTCCAAATGAGAAAAAGTAACACAAAATCCCAATTAGTAACTTTTTTAGGAAGTAACTCAATATTGTAATGTATTACTTTCAAAAGTAACTTTCCTCAACACTGGTCCTAACCATGCACCTTCTTTTTTGCATCATTCTGGAATTTCATTGGTCCAAAAACTACATATCAAACATTGTTCAGTTGCCAGTTAGTTTTAGTATGTGACTGTAAAAAAGGTTTTCATTTATAAAGCTCTAAAAACCTTACTGACTGACATTATACACTCTTAAAAATAAAGGTTCTTCATTGGCATCAATAGTTCTATGAAGAACCTTGAACATCCATGGAACCTTTCAAATGCAGAAAAGGTTCTTTATAGTCAAAAAAAGGTTCTTTAGATTTTTTAAATGTTCTTCAAAATGTAGGAACTGTAGGAATTTTAGGAACTGTTCACTGAAGGGTTCTTTGGGGAACCAAAAATGGTTCTTCTATGGCTTCACTGCAAAAACACCCTTTTGGAACCTTTATTTTTGAGAGTGTAGTGCACTTCCCGCAAATATGGAAAAAACAAAGGGTCTGCATTAAATATGTGCAGTTTCACATGATTAGTGCAAATTGTCACATGACCAGAGCAGTTTATTTCCTGTTTGCACCTTGAGAAGATATTAGGTGTTCGAGCTCATGCTGCGCTGCGCAGACCGATCGGCGAGATTAGCCGAAAGCAGTCGGGGAGGAGCTGAAAACGGAGCAGTCAAGTCGGACACGTTGGGGATCTCGTTGCTTCCTCAAACATGGCAGATCACGTGGCGTTTGCCTACTTTATTGCAGATGAACTGGAAGTTATAGAAATACCTTTTTTGTTGGAAGAAATGCAGCAGAATGAACAACGACGGTGTTTATAAACAATATGTGCATGTGTAAATCATTTCATTTTAAAGTAACTGAACAAATACTGTTTTACAAATCAAGCTTATACTTAATCAAATTATGTTTTGTTTAGTGGTGTTATGTTAGGCTTCTGTAAACAATAAATAATTAGCTGTAATTGCTTTTGGAGATTAAGCTACTTGTTTTGTGTTTATAGTACAAATACAAATAAGTTTTTATATTGCATGTTTAACAGTCGTGTAAACCTTAATTGTTGGAATCTATCCCAGTTCTACAAAAAACACTGAATGACAATACTTTTGAATTACAATACATGTGTATATAATAAGTACAATAACAAACTTATGCACAAATCCAATATAAAAAATTTAAGGGAAAAAAATGTACTGCAGTCAAAAGATCGTAAACAATTTACGAAATGGCATGCAGATTGATTTGTTATGCAATTATATGGATTGAAGCACGAAACACTCGTGATCATCGTCATGTGGTGAATGTGGCCAATCATGAGAAGCTGTGACGTCATCACAGCCTGGTGCAGTCGCTCCTGAAATATGGAACGCCATTGGGGACAATACCTATTATATGAAACGTGTGAAATCTGGACGCATTAACACGCAAAGTTTGTACGTGTCTTTTTGGTACTTGTAAACGCGAACGTTTTGTATGTCTATGCACGAAATTTTTTGTCGTGTTATTTAAAGACACGATCGTTTGTATCGCCTTAACGTAACATTTTTGGCCGTGTATTTTTGTTACGTGTTTCTAGACGAACGTTTTCGTCGTGTAAACATGACATTTTTGAACTTGTAATATTTCTAAGTCTTATTTGATGTGCGACATACTAATTTTTCTGTTTTAGTTGAACTGGTGATAATTTAGGGTCAATAATTAAATACACTCAATGACTGCATGAATTAACATTATATTCTTTTGTAACGTTAAAGGAATTTGTCCTGTAGGTAAAGTGAGTGGTCTCGGTGATCCAACGACCACATTTCCCCTCTGATTAATACATTCGAGGTGTCCACTGCAAATAGCCTACTTGTTGGCAGAACTAAATACACTAGGCCAGTCTAACGTTACCCTATATGTGGAAAAAGTCACCTCTTTAGTCAGCGGTTTCTGTGGGGTAACGTGTTAAGGGAGACCGGGGTTCTATTCCCACTGACAGCGCTTTTTTTATTACTTTACAGTTAATAAACGCATTTTTTTTCAATAAAAATGATTTGACTTAAAATTCATTTTAATTCATAAAAGTTACATTTAGGGTAAGGTTAGGGGTAGCGCTCTTTAATATCTCAATAAGTTGCCATGATTTTAATATTGTTTTATAAATATAATGATTTACTGTCAATTATATTGCAGGATGTTTAATGCACAACAATACTGAGGAGCAAATAGTAACGTTATCTCTCACTATTTATAAGTAAATAGCATCTAAATGTCTACTGAATCCACAACTGTTGCTATTCACACTTGGACTTGGACTGGCTGCCCCACAGTTTACGTTGCATGGTCCGCCTGTTGTAGTGATTCTGTAATGTTTACGTGTCGTATGATTGTGTCTGGGTTTAAAGGTTGAATAAAGATTTGTGAATTGTCATAGGCTACTGGTGCTTTGTTTTCTGCTTTTGGATTTGCCTGATTGTTATAATATAATTGTTAAATTTGTGATTGTTACAATATATTGTTGTTATTACATTATTTTTATCTGACATATACAGTATACATTCAATATATTTGTATTATTTGTATTATTTCTACCCTGCATGAGTACAAACGGGATGAGATGACACAGCACTGACATCACAACCAACGTATAAATGCATCATTGACTCTAAAGTTTTACACTTGCCTATGTACATGCCAACGTAAAATTATGATCTCATTCACGAACAAATGTTACGTGTGACGTTTGCATAGGTATTTGCTTACCTAACAGCACGTCATCCCTCACGAAAAGAAATGTCGTCTGATGTTTATATACGTATACAGCAACGTGCCATCCCATCACAAATGCAAATTAAATCCTAAATAGAGCAACGCTATTGGCTGTTGTGCAGTCTGACGCGACACCCGAACATATACTTCGTATGTACGCGTACAAACTTTGCGTGTTAATGCGTCCAGATTTCACGCGTTTCATATAATAGGTATTGTCCCCAATGGCGTTCCATACTGAAATGCTGCGCTGGCTGAGCAAGCCGGCTGTTCTCGAAAGGCTCTCGCGTTACTTTGATGCCACACGTGAACGTCACGTGGCGTCGGCGCCCGTTCAAGTCGGACAAAATTTGTAACCGGCATGCACTACTTCAAGTCAGCCGCCGATCGGTCTGCGCAGCGCCGCATGAAGTCGAACGCACCTAATGACTGCATCAAAGCTCCAAAATGAAAGGCTAGTAAAGTATGTTAATATAGAAAAGAAAATATGGAGGACTTCTTGATTTTTAATAATCATGTGTATTGCAGATATTTCGCAGATATTTCGCCAATAAAAAAAAAAAAAAAAAAAAAGTATGTTAATATAAAGATATGACAAAGATGTTTGGTACACATTATCTTTAAGGTGTCTAGTATCAATATATGAATTCATATATATTCAGTTTTGTTGAGTGTGGTCATAGAATGAGTAAACATATTGATGACCAGAGGGATAACAGTGAAGTTAGGTATATAATATAAATTCAATTGCAGTTGTTAGTGAAAATTACACTAAAATGTTGTAATGACAAAATATTGCACTAAATAAAAAAAAATCAAATGTTACAAAAAATTTACAATATTGATGTTGTAATACTGGTAGTGCCAATATAAAATTTGGTGTTATATTTTACAAAAAAGTGACAGTTTTGAAATACACTGATGTTTTTTTTTTTGTTGTTGTTGTCTTTTATTTCAGTGTAGAGCCCTGCACAGGCCTCAAAAATAGGCCCTAACCTGGCCCTTGTCCGACAGCTTATCAGAATTCTCGGCCCGAGTCTTTTTTCCCCTTCTCCCAAAACAGATTATACTACTGTTTCAGATATTAAAGTAGTTCAGTTTTATATGCAATGGCAAAGTGATTAAATTTCATTTCATTTTTTATTAGCCTAATTTAATTTAGAAAAACGCTTGAAGTATTTTTTTTGTTCTTAAATATGTTTTTGTTTTTTAAAGTTGCATTTTTTTCAGTGGAAACAATTTAAAATATTCCATCATTTTTGCTCATAAAGATAAGAGTTATACGTCATTCGGAACTGTAAAAGGTCTACTTTTATTTGTGTGCACTCACAATATCAACAAAACGCTGCAAACGGTGCTTTTATAAAATAAAGAACACAAACATGACGTGTTTTCTGTCGTCTCAACAGGAGCACTTCACAAAAATGAACCGAAACTCAACGGATGCATACCACACAGACATGATATATATATATATATATATCATTATGTAATCTGTAAAGATGCTTTTCTCTCTGAAGGCACGTCCAAAGAGGAGATGGCGAGTCTGGATCGGCAACTTTATCCCTGCGACACTGACTCAGAAAACACTAGTTTATTAATGAAAAATTCTAAATTCTCCTTACTATTTTCATTCATCATAATAACTTTTGCTGGTGCTTTGCGGCAAGCTTTAGCCTGTTACGTGCACTTGAACTGTTCCGGCTGCGCTGAAGGCGCACTCGCTGCTGCTGCTGACGGAGACACTAAACGCCTTCCGAGCCGGTCTCGAAAGTGAAAGCGAAGTCTTGTGTTGTTTGCACCAGCGCGCATTTTTTTTTCCATCACCATAATTGGTGGATGTCTAAAATATTAAAATAAGGAGATGCCTAAAACAGGCCCGAAGCCCGGCCTGCGTCTGAAATATGACGTGAAAATTGTCCCGAAGCCCAGCCCTAGGTGTGTAAAAAAGTTGGGGCCCGCCGGGCTGGGGCTGAAATGCAGGGCTCTATCTAAGTGTTCCTATCAAAGTTATATAAGTTTTTTTTTGCACAATAGTAACTCTAGAATGTGATCAAACAGTTTAAAATAGCTGGGCTAAGATATATAACAATTTTTATGACTGCAGAAATATGCTAATTTAGTACACGTATTATCCCACCAGTCACAATTGTGACTGACCATGAAACACATTTTTTTCACACACTTTTCCAAAACAATTTAAAAAAATAGTTAATGACACATCATTTGGATATTTTCATGTCTGGGAAAAATTTGGGATTAAATGGGTTATAAAGTACATATTAATGCAACCCAACACCTAAACATAACTACTCCACCTTACTTACTTTCAATAAGCAGCAAACAAGGAGTTTATTGAGGGGAAACTCTTAGTTAACAGAGCTGTTAATGTGTTCCTTAATCTAAAGTGTTACCAAAATGACTTGTGGCTGGAAACCTTTTATACCTGTTTAAAAGACAACACCATATATTTAGATTATAGAGCTTTTTACTCCAGCTTGTTATCTTTATGAGGTGGCAGTGGCATCATTAAACAAAAGACAGCTCTTAGACGGACTAGGTGCTAATGTGCTGTTGGAATAATAGACACAACCCCGAGACGACAAAACAAAACCAGGCATACAGACAGATAACGATGTGTATCTTAGAGAGCTGTATCTTTAATTGTGAAATGCATTACATAAAGCTGTCACATGCATGGCGCACGCAGACCGCAGATACTATTCTGCTATAAGAGCCTCATGTTCTGCTGTGGTCATAGCATCACTAATGAGATGGACTAAGGCGTTGTCATAGTATTGCCATGACAACCGTTTCCAGCCAGTTGGAGGCCAGCAATCCTTTTTTCCTGTGGCGAGGATGAGTGTGGTGTGGGAGGATGGTGGGCTGAGAGCCGCGTCTGGGGAAAAACACACGAGTGTTTGCTCAACTTACAGACTTATTTTTATCATTCCATTGAGCTGAGCTGAACTGCTCTGTTAGCTGTTTTGCGTTGTCTGGAGTTCAACATCAAATGTGGCAATCTGATGTTGTAAACAGCCCATATTTAGAGCTCTTAGTTATGTATGATATTCTTGAAGTGAAATAAACAGCATACCCTCTTGCTTATTGTGATTTTGGACATGTTCCCAGATCAGCATTCCTATCAACCAGACCGATTTTACAGATAGGGAAAGGGTTTGGCTCATTTTAGCATTGCTCATGTGGTTTACCTTAATTTGGCAGTTTAGACTAGGAAGAAGGATGGGCTTTAAGTTTTAGGATTAGGGTTGGAGGTTTTGGAGGGTTTGTTGCTTAAGGCTGGGAAAAGGTTACAAGCCTCAATGTAACACAATGTGATTTTCTGTTCAAAATTAACAAAATTGAATAATGAGTGTGTACATCACAAATACATCTTCCTCAAGGTAGCTCTGCCCTCAAACGCAGAGCTACCTCCACCTGAAGGCCTTGGGAAAACAGCAAACGGTGAACAATATGCATTTGAAGTGGTAAATATATGAGAATTATGTCAAAGTCATTTTGTTGACTTTGACATAATTCTCATACCATGCTTAATCTGCAAGTTTGTTGCAGATTAAGCATGGTATGTTTCCTGTTGCCAACAGGTGGTGCTATAATTATAACTGATTATTGGCCTTTGATGTCTTCAGGCCAGGACCTTTAACAAACATGTGATGTTTGGGGCAGATTGGACATTGCATGTTTTAGTCAGTGTAAAACATGATATTAAAGGAGAAGTCCACTTCCAGAACAACAATTTACAGATAGTGTACTCACCCCCTTGTCATCCAAGATGTTCATGTCTTTCTTTCTTCAGTCGTAAAGAAATTGTCGATTTTTCTCCATATAATGGACTGTTTTGGTGCCCCGAGTTTGAACTTCCAAAATGCAGTTTAAATGCAGCTTCAAATGATCCCAAATGCGGTTGTAAACGATCCCAGCCGAGGAAGAAGGATCTTATCTAGCGAAACGATTAGTTATTTTTATAAAAATAATACAGTTTATATATTTTTTAATGTTAAACGCTCGTCTTGCCTTGCTCTCCCTGAACTCTGTGTATTCTGGCTCAAGACAGGGTATGTCGAAAAACTCTGATCGTATTTTCTCCCTCAACTTCAAAATCGTCCTATATATCGCTGTTTTACCTTTTTTGTTAAGGGCGTTTGATCTTCTTTGCATGTTCACTTTGCAAAGACTGGGCCGGTACTTCTGCAGTGATATAGGATGATTTTGAAATGATTTTTGAAGTTGAGATAGAAAATACGCAAGTGTGTAACTTTGGTTTGAGAAGTGAGGGGGACACAAAATGGGGGTTTTCCCCGATTTTCCCATTTCCTGCATTTACATACATTTAGGGACTATGGTGACACAAAATCCAGAAAATAATAAAGTTGATAAATAAATACATAATAAATAAATAAAATAAATTCTGCCAAAAAGAATAGTAGGCTACTATGTATAAGAAAAAGAAGTCTTACTTTCTTTATTGTTTAATAGAGGACGGTCGCCGAGACTTGAGAGAATCATTTTAGAAAGTCAAATATGTTTACCATTATTGTTTTTTGTGTGTGAATAAAATTTAAATAATGTGAGACTCAATTTCCATTGTTAAACAAACTTTTCAGCTTCCCATTTGCCTTAGAACAGCATTTAATTTGATAATATTCAAACTGTATTCACTACTTATGTTCAGAAGATATGATTATCCTAACCTGAGCTTATTTACTGAATCAACCAACTCACATCTCCTTTCTTTCTTGTCATCCATGATGAGATTAAAGTCATCTGTAGCTGCTTCTGGCGTTTCATCGATGACTGTGCCGCACCAGCCTATGGGCGCAACCGCGATACCTGTTCATTAGAACTTTCAGTGAGCTATTTTAAGATTGTGCACGTGACGTTCCTGGATGCGGACGTGCACATCGACAGACTTGTCCTGCTCGGTTCTGTAATGATGAAGGTGTGTGGTTAAAAAATCATTACAAACGAATTTGAAAGTGGGGGGACACAAACGTGATTTTGAAAAGTGGGGGAGACATGTCCCCCCTGCCCCCAGTGGAAATTGCACCCCTGCCAGTCATATAAGTAATATGAAGAATACAAATTATTTCAGGAAAATTAAATATTTGCCATATGCAATTCATATATGTGTACATTATTCTTCTATTCCATCATATGGATTAATGGGTAAATTCAATTTATCAGAGACGGAAATTTAACAAACTGCTGTCAACTGTTGAATGAATTAGTGTCATGTCCTGTCTGTTTACTTCGAACCGGAAGACACTCCCACTTTTGATGCAAGGCCTCATGGGGCGTAGAAAACTTGTGGATAATGTTGATGTCATTAAATCTCTAGGAGAAGTTTGTTACAGTGTTGTAAAACGTCACTTGCTGTTGCCAGCAATGACTTGTAACTGAATATTTGCATGGAGATGAGTTCAGGACAGGACTCTTATTAAATGTGAAGTTTGGGGCAGATCGGACATTGTTTGCTTGAGTTATAGCAACTTCCTGTTTCATGGCGAAACATCGAAATTTGTCAGGCTGCCACAGACACGCTCTTCAACGAAAACTCTAGATCTTCACAATTTAACATCGCAAAGGCCTTTAAATTACACTAACCAAATGTTGATATCATTAGATCTGCAGGATGAGTTTGCTGCAGCATAAAACATGTTACTTCCTATTGCCAGCAGGTGGTGCTATGACTTGTAACTGAATATGGGCATGGCCATTTTTTTAGGAAGGACTTTTATCAAATGTGAAGTTTGGGGCAGATTGAACATTGTATGAGTTATAACAACTTCCTGTTTCATGGCAAAACACTGAAATTTGACAGGCCACCACAGACACGCCCTTCAACGAAAACTCAAGATCTTTGCAATTTAACATCTTAAGGGCTTTAGATTACACTCACCAAATTTGGTGTTGATCTGAATAAACCTCTAGGAGGAGTTTGTTAAACTACAACACCTAAAAATGGCAAAAACGAAACAGAATTTGCAGAGAAAATTCAAAACAACTGACTTCCTGTTGGGTTTCCGATTTTGAGAGTTTGGGCTTCAAGAATTTTATTTTTTTTTATTTTGTTTGTAGATGTTGGTGTTACATGTACGGGTAACACTTGACAATACGGGTGCACAAATATGCATTAATTCATGCTTAACTAATTCACAGATAATCATGAGTTAATGATGAAGAACTAAACCATTTATTAATGATTACTACATCAGCAACTAATGAACATTCTATATGATTTAGTGATTACTAATAAATAAATTGCCATTAATTAAATGTGCCATAATGTATTAATTTCCTAATAATATATTATATTAACTAATGATGTAAATTCATATGTTAATTACCACAGTGGTTAAAACTATATACTTCAACTCATTAGCTAATGATTTGCAAATGTATCACTATGTTGTGACTTTACTTGTTGAGGCACAGAACTATTAACTAATTGTTAAGTAATATGTCATTGTGATTATGGATTTAGAATTAGTTAGTTATTCAAGTGCCTTAACAAGTAAAGTCATAACATAATGATATCTTTGCAAATCATTAGCTAATGAGTAATTAAAGCAGACAACTCGAATTTGAAATGCATGGCTTCAACCCATAATTAGGTAATTAGCACATGAATTTACACTATTAGTTAATATAATATGTTATTAGGGAATTAATACATTATGACATTTAACTAATAATAATTTATTGATTACTTAATCTATAAATCATATAGAATGTTCATTTGTTGTTGATGCAGTAATTTTTAGTAAATGGTTTAGTTCTTCATGAGTTATATATTAACTGTGCATTAGTTAAGTATGAATTAATGCATATTTGTGCACCCGTATTGTAAAGTGTTACCCATGTACGTGTGTCTACCGAATTTCGTACTTGTACGAGAAACAGCTCGAGGGGCATTTCGTTGAAAGTGTATAGGTGGCGCTATCAAGCCATTTTGTCTCACCCATGTCTGAAACCTACTGTATATCAGACCTATATCAGTTAATTTTTCCCACTTTTGGTATGTCTGTAAAGTTTCATGTGTTTTTTCGAGCATGTTTAGGACCTCAAAAATGTGATTCATTTTGGAAAAGAAGACGAAACGGAGCAATTCCAAGAGTGTCCTTGCACCGTGGTGCTCAGGTCCAAAAAATATATTCATATAATCCTGACCAATGGTTTTCAAATTGGTGTTTTGACCACATTCAAGGAGGTGCTTGAGGGGCCCATAAGATATATTGAGAGAATTGTTTAACAACTTTTTTTAACCTCTTCTTATTCTATAACAAATGCAAGCAAAAGAAATCAATATGTGATCAATATGTGAGGTCATTGTGAATTCAGAATGTTGAGCAGGTTTCTCAACACTGGAAAAATGTGGATAGCACAGGATTTGTTAGCAGACCATTTGTGCTGTCCAGCTGTGTTCTTGACGCAGTGTGGAACTGTTACACTGGAGAATTGGTAAGCTTCTGAAATGATTGACAAGTACAGTAAGTGTAGAGGTTTAAGTTTGTGCACCTGAACGCTGCTATAGGAAATGTAATGTCATGAGCAGTAGTTGTTAGCAACTGATTGCATTGTCATATTGCTCTCAGTGTTTCAGGATGTGGCATGTCAAGGGGAAAAAGAAACAGAGGTTAAGAAATGAAACCGAGTCATGAAAACAACACCAGAATCTGAATGCATCTATTAAATAGGAATGCCAAGACCAGGCTGAAAAAAATACAAAGTTGAAACTGAATTTTGAAATACAAACTTCTACATGATGTTTGTGACATAACTGGCCAGATTTAGACAAATTTTGGAGTGAACTCACACTAAACTAACAGAATGAGTGATGAGCTCACAGTATGAGCACACAGTGAGAGTGCTGTGAGGTGACGCTTTTAGCTCGCTGTGACCTCACACTGGGCCCACATCACGAGTATCCTGGTGAGATCACTGTGAGATCAAATTGTTGACTGGGCTGGATAATGATTTTGCACACCTATAAATAACCTGGAGGTGAAACACGTCTTTGCATTGGCCCTGCACCAAAAACATGTGGCAAGCAAATTGCTGTCCTGTCAATTATTCAGCTGCTCTGGTATTAAAAGATCTATTATTCAAAAGGAAGCTAAAGCTGGCTGAAAGAGTTGTAAATTAGTCTTGCAAATCAAATACGGGTGCCTTTCATCGTAAAGACCAAGACGGGACACCTGTTTATTCATTAATGCTGAAATCACCTGTTACTGAATAGGACACCTTTAACGCTTTGATCTAAATGCACTGAATTGCAATGAAGGTTTCTTGATACTCTGTATTAGGTGTTAGCCACCTCACGCTAACTGCATACAGCTCAATATAATGATTTTGACTTGCTGTTACGAATCAATAAACTTCAAAGCTTCGGTTTCTATTAAATAATAATGGACAATTGCATAACCCTCTGAAGGCCCTGCTCATATAACTGCTAATACATCACCACCTTGTGGTAACCAGAGGAGTCACATTACCAGTCTCCCACAGTGAGCTGAAAATATGTGTGATTTTTCAAATGCTGTATGATTTCAAACCTCTGTTCGGAGAGCAGAATATAGAGGTCTAATAGACATCTGTAAGATGTCAGTTTTACATACATTCTAAATCATTAACATCTTAAAGACATCTAATAGACGTCTATTTGACATCTGATAGGAAACGTCCAATAGACATATTGCAGATGAGCAAACACTCTAAAAAATACATCTTCCAGATGTAAATGCAGACATCAAATAGACGTATCCGGGATGTATGTGTGCTATCGGGGTATCTTTTTTACCTCATTTGACCTCAATACCTTTCCTAAAATAAATAGTTTCTCACTATATACAAAGTGACGAAATCGACACCCACTATGTCCGATTTGTGAATGAATCATTCTTTTGGGCCGACTCTTTTTTATGAACCGTTGAATCGCATCACTTCACTGAACGATTTATACATGTATTTGATTCGATTGCAGCTGTTATAGGGTCAACGTACTAATTTAATGATTCAGTTAACAATTCATTAATGGGAGTAATGTGATTCAGTGCTTAAAAGGTCTTTGCTAACGCCATACTTAATTATTAATTGTAGTCTAAAGTTGTTGAACCAAAAAGCAGTGAACCAAATCTGCTGTAAGGTTAAGCAATATAGAATAACCATGATTTTTTGAATTTGAAGATCAAGGTAAACTGTACTTAATTTGTCCTAAATGGAAAAAAAAAAATGATACTTCAACAAAATAAGAAAAAATACATTCCTGTTCAAAAGTTTTCACCCCCTGGCTCTTAATGCATCATGTTTCCTTCTGGAGCATCAGTGAATATTTGAACCTTATTTAATAGTTGCGTGTGAGTCCCTCAATTGTCCTCAGTGTAAAAAGATCTCAAAATCATACAGACACTGCTGGAAAGGGTTCAAATATGCAAAAGATGCTGGAAAACTAAAGAATCTGCAGGACCTGGAGGATTTTTCTGAAGAACTGTGCTCAGTTTAACTGTTCAGAACAAACAAGGGACTCATGAACAACCATCACAAAACAAAGAAACAGTCGTAGATCACACACAGTATTAAATCACACAGAGTATTAAAACCCAAGGGTCCCCAAAGTGTTGAAGGTGGTTATTTTAATTATTTCAGCGATTTTTTTTTTTTTTTTTTTGTCTTGTGGACTATATGTAAACATTGTTTATGTAAAATATCTTACTCAGGACAGTACTAAATAAATATAACATGCATTCTGTATGATTTCTCTTATTTTGTTAAAATTATTCACATTGTTTTCACTGATTCTGCAAGGGGTTCCCAAACTTTCGCATGCCACTGTACATATTTTAATATATGAATGATAGCTGAAATTGTGAAGCTTATTGAGAAGTGTTTATTACCAAAGTACTAGACCTTGAAGATAATATACTGTACAGTAAAAGTACCATATACTTCAAAGAGGAATTTGAGCCATACAGAGATGAAAATATGATTTGATTGCCTCCTTTGACTTTAGATAGTGAGAAACCACTTAAACAAAACTGCTAGCAACCACCCAGAACACCCAAGTAGAGGTGATTTTGTTCAATCAAGCACCACTCGCACATTTTCCTCAGAAAGACTTCATTTTATGCATTATGTTCCTTCCCAGCTATTAAAAACTGGTCCAAGGCTAATGTAGGAGAACATTAACTCTTGTCCTTGATTAAATGATGTGAACGCTTCTATAAATAGTACTCAACGAGGGAGATTTTGATGCTTTAATCTAATGCTAGTTACAAGATATCACCCAGCAGAAATGTACAGTCCCACTGAACAAAGGCAGTCATTCTGCATGCCAGATATTACATAAGCTGCAAGTTACTAATTAAGTGTAGAAGAATCGCATAATTACAATGGGGAGCTCTTGCATGTTTTACAGGCATTTACAAAAATGTATGTTACGTGATTTGTAATGAATAGAAAAGAGGACAGTAGCAAAAATTAGAACCGAATACACCATAGGGGTTTGTTCTCGAACTGTAATTGACCGTGTTGTTGGAGGCCCTAAAGCGGCGAGC
The DNA here is from genome assembly GCA_036247105.1 of Cirrhinus mrigala. Taxonomy (NCBI): domain Eukaryota; kingdom Metazoa; phylum Chordata; class Actinopteri; order Cypriniformes; family Cyprinidae; genus Cirrhinus; species Cirrhinus mrigala. The sequence goes on from CM070021.1 coordinate 4,482,958, forward strand.
TCTTTAACTCTCAGTAAATGATTGTGGCAGGGAGAGGGGCTGCATGGTGGTACCTTACTCATGCCAGCACACATCAAACGGACACTTTGCCCTGCAGCTCAGCTTGATAGCAGAAGATAAATCCAAGCTTATCCTTCTGTCTGCACATAGAAAGTGATCCGTCCGCTTTCAAAGTCCAGAAAGACTCCTAACCGCCGCAGGTGGTTGTGAAGGGCAGCCACGTACAAACGGCCTTCCCTCGAGCTGATAATCCAAACTCTGATTTGAGTTTGGCACCTAATGTGTTTTCTAACACAGTATATAAAGAATATCGCCTCGGGGATCAATAATGCTTTTCTGTTTGCTTATTTTGCTATCAATATGAATGATGTTTCATTCTTTTTTATTTCGCCTGTATACGTGAAGAATGAACAAGCGTTTATTGATTTCAGTTGTGATGCCTGAAACAATATTGGCATGTCAGTGAAATTAAATCCTGTCATAGTTTAATATTTTATTAAGCTTTCTCTAAAGCAATACTTTCTTGGACACACTTCTAGGCAGCCAATTAATCCATATCAGATTCTTCCAGCTGAGGGAGCTGTCTCAGTTTGTAAGAAGACTGTCAAATTGTCTTGAGAGATTTTTTGTTATTTAATAACTAATAACGGCGCAGCAGCGATTTTAGTGGAAGTTCTCCTCAGTTTCACACAGGTGTTCTGACAGAGTAACCACAGGTGTAGTTCATTACATTCACTAATGTTTGACAATCAGAAGGTGTCACATGTGTTTTGTTCGTTTTGCCTTTATTGGATAGGAAAATGGAGAACCAACAGGGAAACAGATGGGGAACTGATTTGTGACGCAAGCTGGACTCAAATGCAAGTATATTGTATTATATTGTATTGTATTGTATATGCACTGTGGGCCACAACACACACCTATTTGATTCATAGTATTATAATTGATTTTCATATTTCATTTTTAGCAGCGGCTATTTGCACTAAGTGTAAATAGCGATGGAGGCTATTTACACTAAGTGCAAATAGCAATTAGATGCTATTTACACTAAGTGAAAATAGCATAGCATATGCTATGTAAATAGCATTTATTATAGATGCTATTTACACTATTTGTAAATACCGAGAAATTCTGTTTACACTAAATGAACATAGTATTTTTTAGCGATATGCTATTTACGCTAAGTGCAATTCTATTTCTATTCTATGTTAAAATAGCAGGATTTTCTGCTGTTTGTACAACTTTTTTGCCGCTAGTGGTAATTATCTGCACCTCAGTATTGTAGTATATTATAAAACAGTATGCAATAATAAAGTACTGTGTAGATTATAATTTTAATTCAAATTATTAAATGGATGCCACCTTATTGGGACAATAAAGCCCTCCCTACACCTGCCCTGACCCTACCCAATACTTTATTTTCAACTTTTTGATTATTTCCTTCATTTTTATGAAAAAATGGGGAAAATTAAAGGGGAAAAAAGTTCGGCAAAAGGCGAATTCGAACCCGGGTCGATCGCGTCAAAAAGTGTGTGACACATGTTTTACTATCTAAGCCACTTACTTGACATTCGTCTTTTGTAATGTTGACTGGCCCAATCACACGTCGGTGGGTGGAGCGGGCTGTTTGCACTAATGTAAATTTACTAACGTAAATAGATATTCTGTTTATTTTTATTGTTTTTTTTTTGAAAGTCTGTATTTAAAAATATTTATTTTATATTTTCTTTGTAAACCATGAAACTTTTTATTTAAAAAAAAAAAATGCCTCGCATTTTCATGTCACTACCAAAACAGTGTATGTTTTAGTCCACTGGCTGAGACTGATTTTAACTACACCCTTACATTTATGATCAGGAAATATTTATGTCTCATAGCTACATGGTGAGTAGATAGGCCCAACATTTTGAAGTAAATATGTTCAAAAGTCTGAAAATCTGTGTGTAAGGAATGTCACTACCAAACCACTGTTTTCTGCAATTAAGCACACTTTTTCTTTTTTTTTTTTTGGTGTTATTCCATAACGTTTAGTTTTTGTGTGTGTACAATTGCACTGAAATGTGCTAGATAACATGCTGATCAGCATTTTTGAGCTGGCTTCAAAAGTATTTAAAATTGTTATTAGCGAAACAGTCACAACCGAAACACTTGGTGAAGTTTTGGTAGCGACACACGTTATGTGTGTAAAACTGTTCAGAACTGTGCTAGCTAACCATGTGCTGATTAGCATCTTTGAGCTAGGTTCAAAAGTATTTAATAAAAGAGAACACACAATTCTTTATTTGGGGGAAATTGGCATTTTAGTGCAGTTATGCAAATTATTTAGTATGTGGGTTAAAATTCTGTAATGTGATGTGGTCACTACCAAAGCATTACTGTCACTACCGAAAACGTGCAGTCACGACCGAAACATTGGATGTTTTGTCCGAAATAAAGAATACTGAATTATCAACTAAGATGTTATGATAATGTTTGGTTCAATGTATAAACTACTTAATCCTCAACTTTGAAATCAGTGTGATCAACTTTATGCCTTTTACAAAGAAAGACTAGATTCAAAATGCAACAAATCTCATGAATTACAAAAGATTTATCAGTGAAAAGTTTTAATTAAAAAGCAAAACATATATTTACAAGGTAGATGTATACAAAACCTTAATAAGTCAGTATAACCTTTCTTATTAAATTATATATTGCTGGGTCAATACAAGATAGACATCCAAACAAGAAAGCCAAAATATTAAGTGTCATGGATTAATATTTACTGAGTAATCCACTATTTTGTAGAGGGAGGTCAAAATGGCCTTAAATTCACCTAAATTTCACCTTAAATTCAGAGTCAAGTTACAGCTGGGTAAAAATGACTTCAGAAAGATGGCAGCATCATTATCTTATTTTTACACAGAGATTGTTAGTTTTATTAGCAAAATCTGTTGACTTTAGCAATCTTTGTTGCATTATGTGCCAATGGTGACCATTCAAAAATGGGGAAACAGCACTTTTCAAGTTTTTTCTCCAAAGTTTGCATGCCTGTAACTCAAGAGGTTTTAAAGATGTTTTAATGCCCTTTTAGATATTGGGTCTTAATAAATTTTCCTTTTGGCATCTTCATTTTTAAGGCCCTGTATGGTTCGGTTCCAGAACCAGTAAATATTCACCCTTGACATTTAACATTTTGGCTTTCATCATTATACATGTCTTTCTTCAGAAATTTTTTTTAGCAAAATCAAAAATTTGAGCCAGGGACCTCTGGTTGAGTTGACACAGAATGACCCTGCTGTGGAAGTCATTCGGAAGTGACAAATTTGGGGAGAGGAAAATATTCCAAAATTTCTGAAAAAATTTCTGGCTGTCCTGGTATTTGTGGCTCTGTAGCGCTTACCAGATGGCAAAAGTTCGTAAAGGGGATGACATGGGTGTGAGGGATCCAGAGTGATTTTCTGAGCCCTTTTCCTCAATCTGGATATATACAGTTCTTGAAGGGTGGGCAGAACTTGTTATAAGACTATTTTATAGACTTCCTCTGACTTAGTAAAACCTTCAAACTTCAAGCTTTTCAAAGTTATTTTGAACTGTCAGACCTGTCTTTGTCAAGCCAACATCAAAGTTTGTCATCAAACTTTACTCATCTATTCTAACTATAAGTTGTAGTTGTAACTATGCTAGATAACACATTTACCTAGCTCTTCATTATGAATAGTTCTTGAATCAGATGGCCTAATGGTTTCTTTCCAAGTCATTGTAACACAGTTTTTTCAGATGCAATGTTTTTTTTCTTTCTGTGGGTTTATAAAGGTGTGGTCCATCTGCTCAAACTGGCTTCATTGTGCTTTGTGTTTCTTAACTGGCTACAACCTTCTTAACCAGACTTTGCTTATGTCCTAAAATCAGTCATAGAGCTTTCTGATTTATTATAAATATTGAATCACATCATACCATTGTCCAAAACTTGAAAGCTCCACTTGGTAGTCCTTTATCTGTGCTGAGCAGGACCAACTTTCTCATAGCAGTACAATCTCTGAGTGGCTCCAGATCACCTTTAGTGGGAAAGCCTGCTTATCAACACACTCTCCAGCCACTTGGTCATTCCACTTCTTCTCTCAACCTCAGATTTCTCCTCTTGACCCTGAGTGTTAATGCTTATGCTATCAAGAGCAGATTACAGGCCTGACAGCTAATGAAGCATCACAAGGAATTCAGAAAAAAATTCTCTGAATGATACAAGAGGTTTTCTTTGTGCTCCTCAAGTGTCAGCACACAGCAGCAGTCACATGTTTGTCTTTTAGTTGTTGATCAGGTCACAAAATTAGGTCAGGAAAAAAATTACAGAATTATTACCAGTGAAACTGTTGTTGTGGTGCGTAGCCTAATTTTTCTTTCATAGACCTTAGAGTGTTTGTAGAAAAATAGTTGTTACTGCAGCTATCAGTTTATTTTCATTGAATATTGCAAGTATTCTTTGTCTTTTGACCACATGGCTTTGGTTTTGGTGTTGGTTTTCAGCTTAAATATATGTAGAGATCCCGATTTCTGAGAAAAACACGCTCTCACCGAATCATGTAATGCGTCTTACAGACACTAGAGGGCGGCACTAGAGCGTGTTTCCGTCACTATCATTTCTGAACAGGTGACATTTAAAGGCGAATCGAATCTAGAAGCGACGAAGACCCCTATTTGTGTGCCAAACTTTTCATGTACAGTATTGTATTATGAAAACCATTACATAATACATAAAGTCAGATTGTTTCTGTCTTTTTTATATTTGGGGGAGTGTGTGTGTGTGTGTGTGTACTTGTTTTTGCTACATTGTGGGGATCAAAAGTCCCCACAAGGATAGTAAAACCTGAAAATCTGGCCTGCGGTCCCCACAATGTTAAAAAATTATTAAAAATAGTAAATGATGTTTATCTGAAAATGTAACAATGCAAACATGTTTTCTGTAAGGGGTAGGTTTAGGGTTAGGGTTGAGTGAGGGGATAGACAATATTGTTTGGTCAGTATAAAAACTATAGAAGTCTATGGAAAGTCCCCACAATTCAACAAAAATTAACGTGTGTGTGTGTGTGTGTGTTGGTGTTTCTTTTGCTTTTAGGAATACATACAAAGCAAATCTACCAGTTTTTCTAATTTCTAATTGGTAGCACGATCATTTTAAAATATCTTATGTAATGTGCTGATATCACTGCTATTCAAAAGCTGGGGGTCCATTTTTTAAAGAAATTAATATTTTTAAAGGGTTAGTTCACCCAAAAGTGAAAATTCTGTTATTAATTACTCACCCTCATATTGTTCCAAACCCGTAAGACCTTCGTTCATCTTCGGAACACAAATTAAGATATTTTTGATTGAATCCGAGAGATCTCTGGCTCTCCCATAGACAGCAAGGATACTACCACGTTCAAGGCTCAGAAAAGGCAAGGCAAGGCAAGTTTATTTATATAGCACATTTCATACACAAAGGTAATTCAAAGTGCTTTACATAAAAGGAAGTAGAATAATCATAAAAGCAATAATAAAAACAATAATCACAAAAAAGGAAATAGAACAATCATAAAAACATTGATCACAACAATAGAACAAAAAGTGTAAAATATAAAAAACTGATTGATTTAATAATTTAAAAATGATTTAAAAATTGATTTAAAATAAATTTAAGACAGTTAAAAACAGAAAATGATTATACATAATGCAATCAGTTCAGATGAAGCACAGTGCTCATTCAGTAAATGCACAGCTAAACAGATGAGTTTTGAGTCTAGATTTAAATGTAGCTAATGTTTTAGCACATTTGATCTCTTCTGGAAGCTGATTCCAACTGCGGGCAGCATAATAGCTGAAAGCGGATTCCCCTTGTTTTGTGTGAACCCTGAGTGTTTCTAACTGACTCGATCCTAATGATCTGAGTGGTCTGTTAGGTTTATATTCAGTGAGCATATCTGCAATGTATTTAGGTCCTAGGCCATTGAGTGATTTATAAATGAGTAAAAGTACTTTAAAATCAATTCTAAATGTAACTGGAAGCCAGTGTAGGGACCTGAAGACTGGTGTGATATGCTCAGATTTTCTGGTTCTAGTCAGAATCCTGGCAGCAGCGTTCTGGATGAGCTGCAGCTGTCTAATGGTTTTCTTGGGAAGGCCAGCGAGGAGACCATTACAATAATCCACCCTGCTTGTGATAAAGGCATGGACACGTTTCTCCAAGTCTTGACTGGAAACAAAACATCTAATTCTTGCAATGTTTTTGAGATGATAGTATGCTGATTTAGTTACTGCTTTGACATGACTACTGAAACTAAGGTCTGACTCCAGAATCACACCAAGATTCCTGACTTGATTTTTGGTTGTATGACCCCTAGCATCAAGGTATGCATTCACCTTAAGAACTTCCTCTTTGCTTCCGAATGCAATGACCTCAGTTTTCTCCTTGTTTAACTGAAGGAAATTCTGGCACATCCAACTGTTAATTTCATCAATGCATTGGCAGAGGGAATCAATGGGGCTGTAGTCATTTGGTGATATGGATAGGTAAATCTGGGTATCATCAGCATAGCTGTGATAGGCAATTTGGTTCTTTCTCATTATCAGAAAAGTACTAAGATGATCGACAAAGTAGTCCATGCGACATCAGTGGTTCAACTGTAATTTTATGAAGCTACGAGAATACTTTTTGTGCGCAAAGAAAACAAAAATAAGGACTTTATTCAACATTTTCGTCTCTACTGTGTCAGTTGTGGACGCGCGTTCATGAGAGTACGTTACCATGCGTTTGGCGGCGCCGGCGCTGACCCAGATCCCGCATTATGACGTTGAACTCCTGCGTTGTGCCTTGTTTACATTCCGAGAAAGACGCAGGCTGTATGAAAGTGCCGCCACACGCATGCGTCAGGGTATGTGGCATAAAGTCGTTATTTTTTGTTTTTGGGTGAACTAACCCTTTAATGAATTTTACTTTATTATTTTATACAAAAGTAATAGTATAGACAAATAAAAAATATTTTCTTATTTTCTGATTATTTCTCGAAGAATGTCAGTTTCCACACAAATATGAGCCATTAAAAAAAAAAGGAGCAGCAGAACAGATTTCAACGTTGATGATCAAATGTTTCTGAAGCAGCAATTCAGAATAGGCTGATGATACACGGGGCAACATTTTTTGAGCAGTGTTGCTTGGGCACTTTACCTTTGACAAACAGTAACAAATTTATATCTGGAAAATTTAGATTGGTCGTGGGCCCTGTGTCTCACCTGGTTGCCCATTGACGGCAGCATTTACCAACGTTGTCCAGCAACATTGCTCAAAAAGTTGCCCAGTGTATCATCAGCTGATTTCTGAAGGATCATGTGACACTGAAGACTGGAGTAATGATGCTGAAAATTCAGCTTTGCATCACAGAAATAAATTTCATTTTACAATATATTCATATATTCATATATATATATAACAGCTATTTTAAATTGTAATAATATTTCACAATATTAATGTTTTTACTGTAATAAATGCAGTCAGGGTGAGCATAAGATTTTTTTTTTTACTGTCCCCAGTTGTTTGTGAATACATTCATGTTACTTAGCTTTCCTATTACTCTTATTATGAGCCAGGAACTGAAGGTGTGATGGCATCTATTCTATCCGCTGCATCAGTTCTTCTTCATCTTCTTCTGCTCTTGGGTCTATGGCAGCCTATAGAATCACTTGCAGGAAAGTTATAAAATTTGGCATGCTGATAGAGGACAGTCTGACCTGTCACCATAGCAAATTTGGAGTCTCTAACTCAATCCCTCTAGTGCCACCAACTGTCCAAAATTGCTCTCAGGTTTATGCTAATAACTTTGGCAAAATGTAAACAAAGTTTTTTTTTCCCTCTGATTCCTTGGAGTCGAATAGAAGCCAAAATGTAAAATTCTATGGGTTAAGATTTATCTAAATTTTTAATAGTTTGAAGACCTACTTTTTCAAACTCTTCCTAGACCAGGGGTTCTCAACTCTGGCCCGTGAGATCCATTTTTCTGCGGAGTTCAGCTCCAACCATAATCAAACACACCTGAGCAAGTTCATCAAGGTCTTTTGGATCACTGGAAAGTTACAGGCAAGTGAGTTTGATCAAGGCTGGAGCCAAACTCTGCAGGAAAATGGATCTCATGAGCCAAAGTTAAGAACCCCCGTCCTAGACTGTTTGTCTGATTTTTACCAAAATTGGCTTAGATCATCTTCAAACCATGCTGGCAAAAAGTTATTGAATTCAAGTTGATTAGTCAAAACGTGCTCGAATAACGCATGAACGAATTTGACGAAGAGCACGCAAAAATGGATGTGAGGCTATATCTCTGCAACAGTTTGGCATATTGAGAGCAAATTTGGTGTGTGTTATAATAACCATGACCTGAGGCTACCTGTAGGGTTTCTGTGCAGCACCACCTAGTGGTCAGGAGATATGAACAATGGCTGTTTTTGCTTTTAACTTCTGAATGGTTTGGCCATTCACAAAATCACGGAACTGGTCTCTTTAGGTTCGATGCAGCATTCCAAGTCGAACCATACTTAATTTTCCCATGTCAGCCAATTTGGGCCTCTGCCATTTTGAATTTTGTTGTAAAATGTTTTATTTTGCGAATACATTGGCAAAACTTTACAAAACTGTGTATGAGTCTTCGGCACCATGCCCTGACGGTAAACTGCGTCTGAGGCTGTATCTCTGCAAAGCTTTGGCATATTGTCACCTCACACTGACCATGCTACGTAAATTTGGTAATAGCGCCACCCACTGGTCAAAAGTGATAAAGCATTCATTAACCATTAATAATGAAATTTCCAAAAATGCTAATAACTTTCATTAGCATTTCATTGCATTATAGCCTATTGTAACTGGACTCAAAATATTCCTTGGGTCATGCAGAGAAAATAAATGTCACAATTGCCATTGTCATACAAGCTTAATGTCTGCTATTTTGATTTCTGTTGAAAACCTACTTTTTCAAACTCCTCCTTGACCGTTGCTCCGATTTTCACCAAAATCGAGTCAGAAAAAAAATTGAGGCATGATGCCAAAATCACTCTGAGGCTTTATCTCTGCAGCTTTGACATATTGACGCTAAACTTTATGTATGCCATTGTCACCTCACACTGAACACAACACATCAATTTGACAACAGCGCCACCTACTGGTCAAGAGTGATGAACCATTCATTAACCATTAATGAAATTTCCAAAATGCTAATAACTTTTGATTGCATTAGCCTTTTGTAATGAAACTCAGTCTCAACATATTCCTTGGGTAATACTGAGAAAATAGATATCAATATTGCCATTGTCAGCCAAACTTAATGTCTGCTATTTTGATTTCTGTTGAAAACCTTTTTTTTTTTTTTTTTTTCAGTCCTCCTTGACCGATGGTTCGATATTCACCAAAATTGAGTCAGATCATCTTCAGACTGTACTGACAAAACTGTAAAAAATTGTGTCGATAGACAAAACCATTTTTGTATAGCACCGCAACAAATTTGAGGCATGATGCCAAAATGACTCTGAGGTTGTATCTCTGAGGCTTTGACATATTGACACCAAACTTTGTGTGTGCCATTGTCTCTTCACACTGAACACACCACATTGATAACAGTGCCACCTGTTGGTCAAAAGTGATGAACCATTAAATCAAACTACTAGTTTTTTTTCAGCCATTTTTGATTAAAATCATCGTAAAATGTGTTTAATTAAGTTGGCTTGAGAAAGCCAAATGTGCTGTATCTTTTCCAATTGATCGGACTTACGGTTTTCCTAAAAATGATGATTAAAACTGGGTAAAAACCCATAGACTAACATTGACAATGTTCAAATGAGCCAAGACTATTCAAACGCCAACTGTCAAAACTCCCAGAATTCCCTGAGGCTCAGTCAAGCTTGTACTATATTTCAGTTTAAACTCATTCAAACTAACTTGCTAATCATGCTAGAACCATGCTAGTAATTTGCTAATCACGCTAGAATAATGTTAACATGCTGTAACATGCTAATCATGCTAAAATCATGGTAGCAATGTGCTATTAACTTGCTAATCATGCTAGAAACATACTAGTAATATGCTAACCATGCTAGAATCATGCTAACAACATGCTAATCATGCAAGAATAATGCTAGCAACGTGCTAGTAACTTTGAAATCATGCTAACAGCATATCAGTAACATGCTAATCATGCTAGAAACATGGTAGTAACGCTAGTACCATGTTAACAACAAGCTAGTAACATGCTAATCATACTAGTCATGGTAGTAACTTGCATATCATGCTAGCAACGTGCTACCCTTGTGAAAAAAACAGCATATGCTGGTAGGTATGTTTTGATGCTGGTTTAAGCTGGTCCTTTGCTGGTTTTTGCTGGTTAAACCAGCACCAAAACATACCTAACCAGCATCAAAACATGCCTACCAGCATATGCCGATTTTTTCACCAGGGTAGTAACATGCTGATCATGCTAGAAACATGTTAGCAACTTGCTAATCATGCTAGAAACATGCCATCTATCTGACAGATTGTATTGCCTTCAAAACATTCAAGATTTAAGCTTCAAAACTGACTTTTTGAAAAACTTTTTGAACTTTTTAAACTTTCTGGTCCGGCTTTCTCAAGCCAACTTAAAGTTTGTCTTAAATTTTATTTATTTATTTATTTTTTTATTTAGTTACTCATTGCTACAGTTGGTCTGATGCTCCATGCCATGCTTGGCTCCTTATTTTGTCTCTGTTGTGCTTGGCCCCTATATTTACAACACAATTGTATATTTGAAAGGATTATTTTAAGAGGAGTTTTGAAATTGTGCCACCATCGAGCCAAATAACTATCTAGGCCCATCTGTGAACAAAACACTCAACACACAGCAAACAAATCTTTGTTTAAAATCACTTTTATTTCAAGATTTTTAAACTCATACAGATCGTAAGGCATCTGCACAAAGAACAGTTTCTGCAGAGGTTTAAAAAAATCCTTTCCCTCAGATGGTGGACGGGTTTGATATAGTTGTTTTTTTGGTGTTTTCCCCCTTTCCCCCCCTCCTTATGTTTTAATTTCTCAATAATCTTAAATTACAGCTATTATATAATTTCATACTCTTGATTTCTTACAGCAGTCAGACGACGTGAGAGCAATGACAGAGAAAAAGAGTGTTTAAAATCCATTAAATATGTACATAGAGGCTTCACATCACACGCACACACATGGCAGGCTAAACAGTACTATGAGGGGAGCAGACCACATCCACATGATGTGTTGATGCATCTATTTACAGGTCCCTATACTTACTACACGATGACACTAGCTTCTCTCGTATGAGGCGGCGTCGGAGGAGAACGTATGTGTCTTTTATGCGTTTTTTTTACCTTTGAGTTTTTATTTCCATTGGTTTGTTTTATGATAAATGGGTGAATTATGAAGAGCAATAAGTCCTAAAACCTTCATTAACCTTCACACACGCGCACTTTTCCCATCCCTGACCCGTCCGTAAAGCAGGGCCAGTGAAGGTCTGTGTGCATCCGACTACAGTTTTGAACTTCACCCTAGACGAGCATTCGTACTGCGCTTGACACGTAAAGGCCCTGATTGAACTGGTAGGACGCCACATAGGGGACGAGGTGTGTGTGATATGGACGTGATGAACGTGAGAAGGGTTTGCGTGAGAGGAACTGACATCGTGCGTCTCCGGTGAATGATCTAGGCTACTTGGACACTTTGACGCGGAAGATGACGCGGCCCAGGAACTTGTCACGGTCGTCGTTGTTAAGCAGGTCCGAACCGTCCACCTTGCACTCGATGGTGAGCTCAGTGTTAAAGTCTTCCTCGGTTGTCAGCAGCAGCTTCACGGCTACAACCGGCTGGACGTAGTCTGCCTATTGGAGAAAAGAACAGAGAAAAGACAGCCGAAATGGCAAAAAAATGAGAGAAATATAATAAACTATGCAATAATAAAGTATGGACACAGCAATATAAAAATGGTAAGATACAGACATGATACTGATGATATATAAATATAAATCTTTTTTATTATTATTTTTATTTTTTAAAATGTATTATTTAATTAAAAAGCAAGCCCTGACTTTATCTTCTCCCATTAAAGGTGCAATCAGACCAATGCAAATCAATTATAAAAAATTATTTATTTGATATAATTCCATATTTTCTATGCTAATAAAAATATATATTACTTTAAATGATATATTTTTAAACATTTTAAACATTTATCTTTAAGCATTTTATATAAGCTTATATATTTCCTATGCATCCAAAATACATATATATTATACACACACACAAAATACAAAGAGTATTACAATTAAATAATACAAATAATAATAATGATATAAATAATACACTTTTACAGTAATCTTATTTACTGTATTTAAAAAAAAAATAATAATAATAACAGTTAAAAATGAGCCCTAATTTGATCATTTACCATTAATGGTAAACGCAAATAATTTAAAATATTTAATATAAAAAATATAGCCCATATTTTCAATGTAGATATATGTATTTTATTAATATATAATAATTTTATATTATAGATTTATTATATATTATATAGATTATTAGTAAAAAAATATACAAAGTGTATTATAAAATGAAACAATTACATTTGTACATAATTATTATATATTCAATATATATTCAAAACATATTTACATTATAAAATTAATACTAATATATTGTAAACAGTATATTTGTTCTTAAAAACAAGTCCTAATTTAATTTTCTACCATTAACTGTGCAAATCAGACCAATACAAGTTATATATATATATATTATATATATATATATATATATATATATATATATATATATATATATATATATATATACATATATATATATAAAAGTCCATATTGTCTATGCATAGAATATACATATTACTTTAAAATAAACATATCAATTGTATTATATTTTAGAGACACAATACAAACTATATAAAAATAAAGTACAATTAAACATTTTTACATAAATGTATTACTATACAAAAAAACAAAAACAAAAACAAGATGTATTCACACTTTTTTTTATGATTTATTCTGACAATGGTATATAGTGCATCCCTACAATTAAACATTGTGATTTTACTGTATTGTACTCACATGCAACTTCTTGCCATAATAGGGGAAGTAACGCTTGTCGAGTTTGCCCTCAGTGGGGAAATACTGCATCTGCAGGGGAGAATCTCTCTGTATCAGGAGAAAAACATGACATAGGATGAGATCACGCTGCTGCACTTGACGGACAACACGCGTCATGTGACTCGTGTGCAGTTGCCAGTAGCAACAGACTGCCCTCACATCACTCAAACTGATGACACCAAGAAAATTAAGCACCCCTCAAATGCACAGACAGCAGATTATCTGAAGAAAGCAGGTTATACACAAATCCACACTTAAAAGGTTGAAACAGCTTCTTACAAATGACATTTCTGGCAGGATTTTGCATCATGTACTGTATATGAACGCATGAATCCATAACTCTCTGCTCGCAGTCCATCACAGTCATACCGTATATCCAGCAGTAGCAGGAAGCAACCAGCTGTTTCCACAGGTCGGGAACAGTTACAAGACTGCATTCAATAAGCGGTTCATCTTTCATTAAGTGAACCGAATGAGATGATCTGCTGTAAGCTTTTGAAATGGCTGAGTATCTAGGAACAGGTCAAAGTGATGCATGCTTGCTGACAGTGTAGTCCAATGAAAAAGAAGATACTAAAAATACCAAAAGAAGCTATTTACAGTCATTTTAAAGCGTTGGTAGTCTGAGACCATGATTCATGATTTAATAATCAAATTCAAAGAATGTAATTATTAAGAATCAGTACAGAAGCTCAAAAATGTGCAGCGTTTCATTAGTTGCTTTCACACACACAGCTTTTGCTGTAAATGTACAGCATGCATTCATAAGTTTTCTTCGTTTTGTAATCATAAGCGAACTATACACGGACCCGCTTTAGCCATTTTTTATTTTTGGTCAGGCTGGAAATGTTCAGTATTGATGCTAGTGCTGGGTAAATGACTTAAATTATAGTCACACATTTTAGGTAATATAATCAGACTACTTTTGACCTAACTTGTTTATCAAATTGATTTAAATAGGATAATCTTGTATCACATTGAAATAAAAATACAAAGAGAAAGAAAATATATTTGATTTGCTGTTATTAACAACATGAAGTGCATGAAACCTTTTATCAAGGTTTCCCAAACTTGGGATTTGTGAGTTTAAAAGAGTTTAAAAGGCAAATGATTAAATCATAAAAGCATGAAATGAAAATTTTAAAATGACACTGAAAATAAAACACTTACTGAAAAAGATGAAATATTTTATTTGTTTACCTGCATGTCATGTGACCATAAACCAACATCAGGGAATCATGAACATGCAAATGTGTTACTTAAAATCTCAAGGGGCTCTTCGAGTAAAAAGAAATAACGTGAAATTAAATGCATTTAAGTGCATTTAAATGTCTTTAAAAGAAAAAAAAAAAAAAAAAAACAATAAGGAGAATCAGTCAATTATTCAGAATTTATTGTTATTGTGTGAATCCATGTAATCAAAAACTAATCTGATTACAAGTATTTTAAAATGTAATATAATCTAATTACAAGTACTTAATTTTTGGAATCTGAGTATGTAATCCAGATTACATGTAATCAGTAATCAGTTACTACCTAGCACTTCATGTATAAGATGCTCCAAGGATAGATCTTCCTCTTAAAGAAACTGATGCGATGTGTTATCAGAGCTGGGTAGATTACTTACAAATTGTAATCCATCACTGATTCCAAATCACATGACAAAAAAAAAAAAAAAAAAAAAAAAAAAAAAGTAGTTAGTAATGAAATCCATTACATTACACATTTTAGGTAACAATCAGACTACTTTTAGATTACTTTTGACCTAACTGGTTTATCACATTGTTTTGAACAGGTTAATCTTGTATCATAATGATCTAAAAAATGTATTCTTTTTATTGTACTTAACAACATAACAACATGAGATGCATTAAACTTTATATTACATCAAGGTTTCCCAAACTGGGCTTTGTAAAGGATCTGCAGGGGGTTTGTGAGTTTAGTGAAAGGCTAACAAGTAACTAAATAATAAAAATTTAAATAAATCATTTTAAAACAACAAATCAAAATAATACACTTACTAAAAAACATGTTCTGTTTACCTGCAAGACACATGTACTTTATTAAAATATTTATTTTAAAATCTCAGGGGTACTTAAAGGGGTCACTGATTATGATTTCACTTTTTTAACTTTAGTTAATTAGCAGTAGTAATGTTGCTGTTTGAGAATAAACAACATCTGCAAAGTTATGATGCTTAAAGTTTAATGCAAAGGGAGATATAGTCTTTTATAGAATTGCTGACTGACCACCGCTTTAAAGTAAATATATTAGGTGAAAGAGGTTCAGATGACAAAAAGTTGCAAATAAGTCTGCAAATAAGAAATAATGTGAATTTGTGCATTAATGAGGTTGAAAAACAAAAGGCTTTCAATAATACATAATACATGGTTAAATAACCTACAGAGTGATAATTCAAATAAAAATTAATGTGCTCATCAGTAGTTGATGCAATGTCGAAGCTATTTAAACCTAAAATGATTTATGTAAATCGACTGATCAAGCGCGGTGTCGCCACCCGACTTATGACTCGTCTATGTGTGAATGTCCACAAAACTGGACTTTCAATAGAGAGAATCAATAAATGATGAATAATTTATTGCTGTTGTGTGAATAAAATGTAATCATGTAAAAATGTAACTTACTCTAATTACTTAATTTTTTGAATCTGATTATGTCATCCAGATTACATGTAATCAGTTACTACCCAGCTCTGTAAATTGTCATTTACCTGTGGGCGAGTTAATTTATCATCTTGATTTGGTTGACATACAAAAACACTGATGCAGACTGATGCCTCATTCATGAAACACAAGCATGACTAATTTGTGTAAAAAGTTTGATAATTCTTACATACAGTAAATCATTGCATTTAATTTCCAGCGTTTCACTGTTACAGACAAATTCATTTAGTTTGTGTTCAATTTAATGCAAGAAATTTACACGTTTTTTTTTTTTTTAAACAATTTACAGTTAATTATGCTACTTTCAGATCTAATAATTTACACAAGTATGGTTTTACAAAAAAAAAAAAAAAAAAATTTGCCCACACTTTACACAAATTTGCTCATGTTCAACGCATTAAGGAAAAATGGTTTTCAAAGAAATGACAGTGATTTATTTTAGAATAGTCTGTTTACCATTACATGTACACTCACTATACTTGGCGAAACCATGTTTTAATGACGTTTTGATGATGCTATCAAAATGCATAAAACACCAAGCATCATTGCTTATGTGAACAACAGATGCGGTAGTGTGACTGGAAAAGTTAATACGAAAACGTAATCGTTTCATGTGTGAAAGTCCCATTGAAACATTGCAAGGTCTCTATTAGTGGAAGTTCGTTTAGTAAGAAATGACTTGAAAGATTGAAAGCAGGAACCACTGGCATAGTTTAAGAGCAAAAGCATTAAAGTTCAAAGGACACAGAGATCCTAAGGAGCAGAGGGCACTTCCTTGTGTCCGCTGTATACCTTCAAGGGTCAGACGGGTGAGAGGTCTCAGAGAAGTCATGAGGTACAAAAATGACAAAATGATAAGGGCAGTAAAGAAGTTCTCATGGGACAAGTGAAAAACAGGGCAGGTCTGATAGGAACGTCTCACATCTGCAGCAAACAAGTGTCTGAAATGGGTCCAACATTGCATAACTTGTCCCTGATATCGGTTAAATGTTTGTGGACATGTTCGTAAGAATACGCAGGAGGTTACTAAGGTCAAAAGATAATGTTTTGCAAGAAAAAAAAAATAAAAATATTACAATGTCAATAAAATCAATTGGAATACCTGAAAAACCATGAATTTCATTCTACCATTATAAAGTTATGTGTGGAAGATTCCCAATAGCAATAGGCCCTGTTTACACCTGATATGGTGATCCAAACACAAGTGCTAAATAAGCATTTGTAGAGTAAACATCACTGCGGCCTCAACAACCTTAAAGGTCATGAATACACGCTACTGAGAATTCTCTTCCTGTACATGTGGGTTGTTCTTGACCAGAACAAGTTGTAAAGTGGACCAGACCTTATGCTGGTTATCCAAAGCAGGGGTGTCTAATCCTGATCTCCACTCTTAAAAATAACGGTTCTTCATCAGCATCAATGGTTCCATGAAGAATCTTAAACATTAGAGCCTTTTGCAAGAGGTAATTATTGAAATGTACCTCTATGAACCAGCCACCAAAATTTTCCTGACTGCATTCACACCACCAGTAGGAACTCTGAAGCGATGCGTACTGGGGAACATATGCGTACTAGACCATACTGTAATGTAATTTTTGGGCTTTCACACCAGGTAGTTACAGAAACTCTGATAATTAAATGTTCCCATAGGCCCACTTTCCTGGTTGCATTCACACTGAGAACCAAGTTGTTTACAGCAAAGTAAAACCAGTCTCCTCTTGGCCTAAATCAAAATCCTTCAACATTTATCTTTACAAATGCTCACTTTGTACTTCTAATTGGTGACCAGTGTTTTGTTTTGCTCTCTTCTCTGCGTTTCCACAGTCGTCGGTTCTCACCAGAGCTTACGCTATGCCTACATCATCTGCTGGAATGTCACTCTCTTTCGTGAACATGTGTACAACAGATTACAGTTTAAAGCTCTATATATGTGACCCTGTACCGCAAAACCAGTTATAAGGGCCCATTTTAAATTGATTGATTTATACATCATAAATAAGCTTTCCACTGATGTATGGTTTGTTAGGACAATAGGACAATATTTGGCCAAGATACAACTATTTAAATATCTGGAATCTGAGGGTGCAAAACAAAACAAAAAAAAAAAAAAAACAACGAAATATTGAGAACAAGTTCTTAGCAATACATAATACTAATCAAAAATTAAGTTTTGTTATTTACGGTAGGAAATGTACATAATATCTAGATGGAACATGATCTTTACTTAATATCCTAATAATTTTTGGCATTAAAGTAAAACTGATAATTGTGACCCATACAATGTATTGTTGGCTATTGCTGTATGATGTTACAAAATATTTCTATTTCAGATAAATGCTGTTCTTCTGAACTTTCTATTTAAAGAAACCTGAAAAAATAAATAAATATATAAATAGACACACACACACACACACACTCAGCTGTTTTCAACATAATAATAATACTAATAATAATAATAATAATATAATTTTTTTTTTTTTTTGAGCAGCAAGAATCATGAATATTAGAATGATTTCTGAAGGATCATGTGACTGGAGTAATGATGCTAAAAAAATTGGCTTTCAAATCACAGGAATAAATAACATTTTACAATATATTCAACTAGAAACCAGTTATTTTAAACAGTAAAAATACTGTTACTGTTTTTGCTGTACTTAGGATCAAATAAAATGCAGGCTTGATGAGCAGAAGAGACTTCTTTAAAAAACAAAAATCTTACTGTTCAAACACTTTTGGCGGGTAGTGTATGAAAACATTTCTCCAGTGTGTAAAAAATGGTTCCAAAAAAATGGCTCTTTGGGATTGCTACCAAAACAGCCTCTTGGAACCTTTATTTTTTAAGAGTACGGAGGGCAATTTTCCAGCAAGTTGAGCTTCAGCCCTACTAAACACCTGAACCTGCTAATAAACTTCGACGCAGATGTGTTGGCCCTGTAGTCGCAGGATTGGACATAACTAGTCTAAAGTATGGCTATGCAAGACTTCCTAACATGCCACCAAGAAATCTTTTGATTGAATCAATCGAAACAGATGATAATATCAGGAGTAAACAGGGCCTTAGGGGTGCCCATGGTGTGGAAGGACCCACGGCTACATTTATTTCACCTAAACACTATGCACTATGTTCTCGATGGCTGGGGATCTGAAGGTATACATCATTTCTAGAATGAGGGTGGTTAAAAGCACTAGAGACAAAGCAGTACAGGAGAGAGGCAGCAGAGAGATGGAAGAGGCCCAGAGCAAGGACCCTGGGGAAACAATGGGGGGGCTGGGGCCCAGGGCCCGGCATCTTACCCACCATTACAACTGCTGGCCCTATAGGCAGCGTGGAGAGAGACCAGATACAAACAGATGTGTGAAAACGCAAGATGGAAAGACTCACGCACATTAATTCAGACTCGCTCTATCACGTCACACTCATCCTCGAACACACTGAAGCTAGTAACGCAAAGTGCGATTTGGGAATTACCTTGGCTGTGCAGCTGATGTGTGGGTCTCCTCGTGGCCTAAGCCCAATCACCTACAAAGGAGTATATACAATGAACAAACATCCTTCTACATCTATAAACAGGTTTAAATATCTAGGATGCAAATAGAATACAATGCATGCCGGATTGGACATTCTGCATCCTCGCAATTTGTCTGGAGAACCCATGCCAACAGCTAGCTTTGACCGGGGAGAGCGTTAAAAAAAGCGACTTACTCTATTCATCTTGACAAGGATGCATGGCTGACCCTCGGAATAGCCAAAAGTAGGATCAGCCAGTCCAGAGCACTGTCGTAGTACACTTCTCTTGAACTGGCAAACCTTCTTCTCCTCAACATCATCTTGATCAAAGTAAATGCCATCGGGACAGTCCACGTTCGCCTCCTGCAGAGTGTCATTGTACGCTGAAATGGCAAACGAGAGAGAATAGACAGTGAGATCAAGGTGCTAAGCTGGAAACCTTCAGCAGCAGTTTATGATAATTGTGTGGTTGGAAGATGTTTTTCTTGCTACAAAGCTTGCACTGCTCTTTAAATAACTAATAGTCTTAGTTCAAAATCTGCATTCTGTTTAAAGTCGGAATTGGGACATTGGATCTTGAGGAGGGAAGACAACAAAAATCATCAACAAAGTAGCCTGCCAAAAGCCAGATTTCAGAGGACGCCATGTTGGCTTTGTCATGTGATCTACGGTGTCAGTTTCACTGCACTTCACTGGCATTCACAACCCCTCAAGGGATAGTGAAGTATCCATCAGATGTGCACTTCAGAATCTTCAGTAGGGTACATTTCATCATACGAATACAGACATAGTACTCATTTTACGTACCGTTTTTCTACTTTCTATATAATAGGAGTATCTACGGTACATTCAGGTGTAGAACGTGGGCTTTTGACTTGTGTCTCTCTGCACAGTTGCGGATTTCTGCAAAAGTACGCAAGTTGGAATTCTGACTTCAAGATGTGTTCACTGCACTTTTCCAAGATGGAAGTAGTAGCATGCGTCAGGCACACCGCTAAACCACGATTTGCTATGGCTAATCAGTGGTAGGTGGATCGATTCTGAGATTTGCACCACAATTCTCAGGAATCGATTCCGATTCCTGACTCTCTGATGCATCGATTCTGAGCCCTACTCTGAGCAGCACATGATGTGATCTATATGTCTACTCTATTTTCCCACAAAAGAAAGACTTTAAACATGTTGGTTTTAGCAGATACACATGATCTCAAAACTAACAGACATGAACTGTAAACCACAAGACTCCAATTTTGATTGCATGGGGTCCCTAAATGAGTCACTCATGACTACTGAAGCTGATCTTTAGCTGATCTATTCAAGAAAGACTTGGTGGTGGTGATAGCATACAGCTGATAACAATTTGTGCAGCAAACAGGCAAACTCAAGTACGTTCAACCATCAACAGTGGGAGATCACATCCAAACAGAAGCTACAGATTTATTGTATTGAGAGATGCAAATAAAATGATCAGTTAACTCTTGTTTTCTTGCACAGTATCTGACTGCACAACTTTGTCCTTCTCCTGAATTCTTAAGTGTAGCGGTTGCTTGCCCCGAACATGACCTTGATGAACAACAGAGTTACAAACACACACGTTAGTAAAAATGTGTCTTTATTTGATCTAAAATCTGGCCGTATTAAAAATATCCTCCAAATATGATTTGTTGCAAACATTTTTATCCACCCATACATAGATGATGTTTGCTGGTTCTCAAGAGAGTTGGGTTCTTGATCTCAAAACCACATAAACGTGGTTTAAACTGGATCTCAAAGCTCAGTCTTATGGATAACCTAACAAGAATTCAAGCTTCTTGGTTCTCCATTTCAAATCATTAAAATAGACTGCCTGGTTCTTCATCAGCTCATTGTCTGGATCTGGTTCTTGAAAGGTCTAGTCTTGCTATGGGTCTCGGTCAGGGGTTCGCTTCAACCCTAATCAAACACACCTGAACAAGCTCCTCAAGGTCTTTAAGATTATTAGAAAGCCACAGGCAGGTGAATTTAATTAAAACTGAAGCTAAACTCTGTAGGAAAGTGGACCTCAATGGTCAGAATTGAGAACCTCTGGTCTAGATCTTAAGGAGTCCTGGTATCAAAGGATCTAGGTTTGACAGGGTCTTGGTGAGGTCTGACATTGGTTTCATTCTTGGAAAGCCTAGTACTGTTCTGGCAGTCTAGGCCTGAGTCTTAGAGGATCTTGACTCCAACTCTGGTTCTGTTTTGGTTGGAGCATCCTCTGATTTAGTGGATTAGGTTCAGATGGTGCAGTATTTGTGATCACTTTATACTATAACAAGGCAAATATGTAGAGAGGCAGGGTACTTGGAAAAAAAAGTGACGAGACTCACGGTGCAGGAACGACTCCAGGTGCTGCACATACTTGCTGTATTGCTGGGACGACGATCGGTTATATTTAATTTCCAAGGACTTTGGCCTGATCATCAGCCCTGTGGATGAAATATGACATGCAAATGTACATGATACAAATTAGTGCAGGTTATAGCACACATAGATATGCATTTTGTGTCATTTCCACAATGTTTTCTTATCTGCAATACATCAAAAAGATGCATGTAAGATTCCTTCAAAACAGAATCCCTTCCTTTTTCAGCTCAAAACCATATTACCTAGCTTCAGACATTGATCAGGGGTGTGAATAAAGGCCTCCTGTAGTGAATTAATGTGTTTTTTTATTCATATTTAAAACATAAAAATCACTTTAACTCCAGCTTGCGTTGACAGTTGTACACGGAAGCAGCTCTGGGTGGATGATGTTTAGAAGTGACAAACGCGGACATGCAGTGGAGAGATTAAAACAAAACAAATTAGAAGTACAAGACGAAGATTTGTAAAGGAAAATGTCAGGATTTCGATAGTCGAAGATTTGCGAAGTCAGGAAACCTTGCTTCCTTTGCTCCTGTAAACAAACATTGGTTTTCAAGAGACTCACAGGCGCATGCGCAACGACGGCGTCCTACGCCATCCGCCCAGAGCTGCTTCCGTGTATAATTGTTAGCGCAAGCTAGATTAAAGTGATTATTATGTTTTAAATATGGATATTTTTCTTACGAAAACACATCGATTCACTAAAGAAAGCCTTTATTCGCCCTCCGGAGCCATGTGAGGCACTTTTTATTATGGATGGATGCACTTTATTGGACTTGTTTTGGACTGATGAAGAGAAACACCAGCCCACTGCATTATAAAGCTTGAAGGAGCCAGAACAATTCTCGATATAACTCCGATTGCATTCGTCTGAAAGAATAAAGTCATATATGCCGAAAATGCCTTGAGGTTGAGTAAATAATGGGCTAATTTTCATTTTTGGGTGAACTAACCATTTAATTATGACTTTTGCCTCAAACTTCTAATTTGCTTCTTATATAATCAGTAAGGTAAATTTAGGTATAGGGTAAGATTATGGGATCTAGAATATGGTCAAGCAGAGTAAGGCATTAATATGTGCTTTATACATACTAACAAACAGCCGAAATGCTAGTAATATGCATGCTAGTTAATAGTGAGAGCTGCTCCTTAAAAAAAAGTCTTACTATTTATCATTTGAATATGTAGAATTAGATGTTTTGAAAATGATGCACTGTTCCAAAAGCTCCTGTACTCATGCTCATTGTGTGCGTTTTATTATTATATCAGAACACCTTTTGGTCGTTATCATTGATGTGTGCTCATTAACACCTCAAAATCTTGCTTGGAACAGTCAATGCACTGATAATTGGACACACTAAACTGCAACTTGTCTGAAATGATGTCCAACTGCGTCTGTACTGAGAACATTCTGTTACTAAAAGATGTCGAGAAAGGGAAGGAGGGGGAGCTGAGGGAGGAAAGAGAAAAGATCAGTGGGAGGAATAAATTGACACTTGGGGGAAGGATGAATGATGGCGAGAGAGAGAGACCTGTGAGCTACGTCTCACTTCGCCGAGTTTAACGGCGCTCATAATCGAGCAAGAGGACGGAATTGGAGCGCTCTCATCGCAACCACTGTACACAAGTGTGTGGGCTGTAGAGTGTATCACTGCATGTGTGTGAGTGTGAGAGAGAGTGTGTGGGAGGCTAATGGATGATGTGTTACACTGCTGAGACTGCTGTTGTGTGTTCTGATTGCAATGGAGGTAACGGTAAAAATAGCGCGGAATAAATCACATCAGCTAAACGACACCTCTACTGCACATTCTGCCTGTTCGGTTACACTCGATGTTATTCAGACAAATCAAAAATTGTGTTTATAAAAGCATTTATAAATCCCAAAAAAATCATTTGACAACCATTAAGTACATGAGCAGATCAATAATTGATCTAAAAGCAGATATTGATCTGATTCTCGCTGTGCACCATGTGATCACTGGCACGTTTTATTTTTAATAATTTAAATATTCCAAATATTTGGAAGAGTTAAAAATCAGGCTTGAATTTAACATGACGCCAATGACAGTTATGTTAACAATCCATTTAGAAACATTTCAAGTATGATCACATCATATAGCCTTCTTGTATAAATAGTCTACACTATGAATAACATGCACACAGACATTTGTATACACGCATACATAGAGAGCTAAGTTTATTTACAACAGTACATCTTTGTACAGTAAACCACCTACAATATTCCCATAATGTTTCTGAGCCTGCAGTCACTAAAAAAGCTTTAGCATATAAAAAGAAACCATAAAGGCAAAAAAACCAAAAGGAGTGTTGAATACGTCAGTCAGCGAGGAATTCTTTTAACGAACATAGTGGTTTCACAGAGATATGCATTGCAAAATTAGCAAATATTGTGTGACTGACCGTTCCACATGCAAGGCCAGCTGTGACAAAAGACAGTTTTGCTTTAACAGATTAAATGCAGCTGTATGTACAAGTACAAAACTTACAGTTTTGTGCTATCTAGAACTGATTTGAAGGCCCTTGCAACTTTTTACCTCAAAATTCGAACTTTTCTCAAAGTTACCAGTTTATATCTCGCAATTCTGTTTACATTTAGCAATTCTGTTTATATTCCGAAATTCCATTTATCTCTCGGTGAGGAATTCTTTTAACAAACATAGTGGTTTCACAGAAATATGCATTGCAAAATTAGCAAATATTGTGTGACTGACTGATTTGAAGGCCCTCAACATTCCCCACCAAACTAAAACTAACCTGTTATGAAAGTTACAGGTCATACTGAAAAATAAATAAATAAATAAATAAAATAAAATAAAAAAAAAATAAAAAAAAAATAAAAAAATGCACAGCATTAATAAAATAAAATAAAATAAAATAAAATAAAATAAAATAAAATAAAATAAAATAAAATAAAAACAATTGTTCATAATAGCACATATTTCACCACATGATAAAATAAACAAAATAATAAAAAAAAAAAAAAAATAATAACAATAATAAAAAAAAAAGAAATTGTGACTTTTTGATCTCTCAAATGAGTTTTTAAAATCTCACAATTCTGCCCTTTCCCCCCTTAAAATTTTGAGTGTGTCTTGCAATTCTTTTTAGAACAGTTTACATCTCACATTTGTTTATGTCCAAATTAATTTGTTTAGTGCTTTTAATAGTATACAGTAAGCAACATTTGAAGTGGATCAAAAAGAAGTCCACTTCCAAAACAAAGATTCACATATAATGTACTCATCTTATTGTCATCCAAGATGTTCATGTCTCCCTTTCTTCAGTCATAAAGAAACTATGTTTCAGCATTTTTCTCCATATAATGGACTGCTATGGTGCCCCGAATTTGAACTTCCAAAATGCAGTTTAAATGTGGCCTCAAATGATCCTAAATGTGGTTGTAAACGATCCCAGCCGAGGAAGAAGGGTCTTATCTAGCGAAACGATCGGTTATTTTCATTAAAATAATACAATTTAAATACTTTTTAAGTTCAGGCAGAGTAAGACAAGACGAGCGTTTGAGATTAAAAAGTATATAAATTGTATTATTTTTAGGAAAATAACCGATCGTATCGCTATATAAGACCCTTCTTCCTCAGCTGGGATCGTTTACAACCGCATTTGGGATCGTTTGAAGCCGCATTTAAACTGCATATTGGAAGTTCAAACTCTGGGCACCATATCAGTCCATTATATGGAGAAAAATGCTGAAATGTTTTCCTCAAAAAACAATTTCTTTACGACTGAAGAAAGAAAGACATGAACATCCTGGATGACAAGGGGGTGAGTATATTACATGTGAATCTTTGTTTTGGAAATGGACTTCTTTAATACCCGTTCTTGTCTTATGACAGCTTTGATGAACTTTTTTGACTTCAAATGTTGACTACTGTACATATTATTCCAAAAGGGTTTGACAAAGAATATGTCTTAATGCTGTGGGATTTGTTACCTGGATTGGCCACTCGGTCCCTGTATCTGGGAGTGTGCTCATCCAGCGTCTGCAGCATCACCCACATGGTGAGACTGAACATTCCCGCCAGGAAGCCATAGAAGACCAGATAAAAGAGGAATATAAGAGCTGCAGAGAGAAGAAAGACACATTAAACATGGCAGAGCGGTCACATGTGCTTTTTGTTTCCATAATTAAAAGTAACATTACAGACAAAACCCATCAGGAGCAACCGGTGGTCGGTACATACAGAACATTAAAGACTGCCTCACGTTTTATTTATGTGCATATTAAAAGGGTGGAAGTCTAAACCGAGCAGGAAAGCGTCAGTGAGTGGATTCAGAGGTTCACATGTTGATCAGAGTCAAATGGCTCGGGGGTCTAAAACTAGTAGTACAACTGTGCGGATTAAACTAGTTCCGGCGGTTTTCTCTTCCATACGGCATAACTAGACAAGGACGTGTCAGAACAGAAGGGAGGATGCGAACGAGGTGGAATTGTAAAAGGAGGAATGTAACAGCTGAATGCTCTGGAGAAAAGCCAAACATATCTACTCATTCCCAACAGGTGGAAAAGTAAAACATAATCAAGAGCGGTTACCAATCTGGGAGAACAACAGCAAGAAATAGTTGGATCATATTTCACCTCAAAAACACAGGGAACTATATTTACACAAAGAAAACAAGATATTTTGGGATGATTATCCAGATTTTTTTTTTTTTTTTAAATGACAATAGACATGAGCAGATGTCTGAATTAAACGGGTCCAAACATAATGACATTGGTGACTTCAACCACTGCTGTGCCTCAGGGTTGGGACTATTTGCTAAATATTTATATGTCATAAATGTTGTAAAATACTTAACATTGAAAGATGCCTAAAAACAATTCACAACTCAATGTCATTGCATGTAAATGCATAATGTTACACGCCTAATAATTACTATAATGTGAAAAAGTCAGTGTAATTATTTTAATGAGATGTTTCTGCACATCATGATTTTCATAACATGTAGAAGCAGTAAAATATTAAAGCAACACAGCAAATATACTACACTTTTGTTTTTTTTTTTTTTTACACTAAAATAGAGATATTGGATCTCTTTTGATTTATTTTTTTGTGAAATTCACAGAGATACTCAAGCAAATCTGGCTGAATAAACTGCTGAATTATTGAAAAAGTAATATTTTTGGCCAGCACTCTTTTTGTGACAAATTAAGCACAACAACTGGATGGACACGATAGCTCGTCCCACCAACTGACATGCACTCATACAGAGAAAAACATAGTAATGAATAAACAGATTACAGAATTGAGACACCAAGGCTATTGTCCACTGTATACAACATTATATATAAAGGCCAAGACAGAATCTCATGACTGGCATTTTCTTGATTTTTATAGAAAAGCTGCATAAATTTGCTAAATAGATTTAAATGTTAAACCGAGCTCGTGGCTGCTGAACTAATGATCAAATAAGCCAAAATCTGTAATAGAAAGACCATGAAAGAGACAGAGGATATATCTGTATAACTTTATAAAGTCCTGATGCTGTAATTTTTAAGGACATATTTGCTCAATTCTGTAGCTGCAGATTCCATGTGGACATGCAGAAACATTTCAGAATTACAAAGAAAGTTGAAAATAGACAAGACAGATAAATCCCTTGAGAAATAATGTTTAAAAAGTATGAAGAAAAAACAAAAACATCTGCAGAGCAGTGTTATTTTAGTACCACTGAGATACTAATATAGTTCTTATTAATTTTTACAATTATTTTAAATTTAGTTGAACTGCAAGTATTTTGGGGGGCAATTCCCCTTCAAATATGCATATTATATATATATATATATATGAAGAGTTCAGATGCAAAAGCCTCTAAATCCATCTGACATTTTTCTTTAAAATAAGCATTTTTATCATGTTCCTACATATAGGTTTCTATGTAAGTACCAGCACTTCTAATTGAGCTGAGGCTGGAATTTAGCGAGTTTGAAGTAAAATTATTTGATGGATGATTGCATACTATGTGTCAAAAGCATTCACTCAGTATCATTATCTCATTTTTGACCGAGATGGCTTTAGCTGGTTTTGCATCTGAACTCTTCATAGATAGATAGATAGATAGATAGATAGATAGATAATTTCAGTTAACTTTTATTTTAAGCAATGAAAATATTTTATTTTATGGCTTTAGTTAACTGTAACAACCCTGCTACAGATACAATGATTGCATCTATGGCATTTCAGTATATACCATTGTACCATTTAAATGCCATATTTACATACTGTGGTATTTCAATGGTACTCCAAGGTACTTGAAGGAATGCATTGCTGTTACTGTAAAAAAAGAAATGCCCAAAATTCCACAGATGTCCAAACAACAGCACAGAAACACTCTGGTGTTTGTAGGTGTATAAATCAGCACTTGGACAGAGAATAAAACACTGGGTCTGAGGTAAGGGAAAAGAAATACCATCTGAAGAATAAGACAAGCAATATAAATGGCAAGAGAAAACGCTAAAAGAGGGGAAGTAAAGGACAGTGTGTATAAGAGCGTGAGAGAGAGATAGAGGCTCAGTTTAATTATAGATGCATTTCTTCTTTGCCGATGTCTCCGAGGTAGACTCTTACTATAAATAGCATCCGGGGGAGGACAGTTTAGTGATGGCACAGCACTGGCCCAAGGAGACGAAGGAACACACACACACACACACACACACTTTCTGCTTCTGGTCTCTGTCATAACATTCCCCCGGTGAATCAGTCTTTAAGTGTGTACCACCACGCCAGACGCGCAAATGAACAACCATCATTAGATTTCTCCAAAGAATTTACATGCAAATTGAAAATTATATATAAGGGGTATGGCCCTCATTTATTCATCTGGATGTATTATCATTTATTAACTTCCATAAAAATGCATTTCATACAAACAATGACCTAATTATACTTATTGGTTTCAATTACTCAATTATAATTTTTTATTTTTTTCATGGTGGCTGGTGGCCTAACCCCTCAGTATTCCTGTAAAATGTAACTAAATGTGAAGTGTACCGCAGGTGGAACAATGAAAATATATTGGAGAAGAACGGAAATTAATTCACAATTCATAATATTAATTTAAAAAAAAAAAAAATTATATTAAAAAACATTTTTTTCATTAGAATTCATGAAAATTCCTTGTTGCTCTTTTCCATGTAGTGGAAGAATGAAATCAGATGGGTTTGAAATGACACGACAGTGATACATGACATTTTCACTTCAACCAACTAACTATAAATGTGCATAATTCCAAACAGATGCCAACAGGTGTTTTGTTCTGGAAAAAAGTGCTAAACAAAAGTATGGGATGGGCGACATGTCGTCATGCTGGTTTTACTATTTTGCAAATTAACTAAACAGTACAGCCAAACTAATTTCCCTTTTTTTAAAAAAAACAAAGCCTTTTCAAGATGATAAAACAGAACAGCAGATATTTAGGCCAAAGTGGAAGATAAAAATCTTTATTATTTTATCTTTGTTACTAAAAAAAACAAACAAAAAAAAAAACAAACAAAGCTTTATTTTCAGGTACAGTAGGTGCGTTTAGCAGTAGCATTCAAGAAACTGAATTAACTAATATAAAAAGTGAAACACTATATACTTATACACTATATACACACACACACACACACACACACACACACACACACACACACCAGTTGTACACTGATTCTTATTAAAGCAACAGTATTTAGGTTAAGTCAAGAGCAGTGAGTGATTTTTCTCTTTTTGTTTTGTTGTTTTATTAACGTTAAAAGAATAGTTCACCCAAAAATGAAAATTATGTCAACTGTCTGTCAATTCTGTCATGTTTTTTTTTTTTTTTTTTTTTCCACACCATCATTAACTCACTCTCAGGTTGTTTTAAACCTGAATGTTTTGTTGTTTGTTTGTTCGTTTTTTTCCTATTAAATGTTATCTATTTGATCATTTCTATTATTAAATTCAATGGGGACCAACTGTTTGGTTACCCACATTCTTCAAAATATCTAATTTTGCGTTTAACACAAGAAAGAAATTAATACAGGTTTGGGACAACATGTAAGTGAGTAAATAATGACAGAATTATAATTTATCCCATTATATATTCATCCCAGGGTTGTGTACGTATGTGTGGGGTGGAGATATCAAAACAGGGGCGAGGTCCTGTTGGTGTGTGGGCGTGTTTGTTTTGGTGCTTTCAAATATCAACATAATTTGGCAAAAATCAATTAGTGCACATTTAAGAGTTAATAAACACTTGAATTTCCATTTAGGCATCTGGATGCGCCAGAACTCATGAACTTGAATGACACAAACAAGGGTTTTTCTGCATTGAAAATATTTTGTCAGTCATCAAAATGAATCTTTAAAACTTTATTTGATCATAGCATGTGATTGCTGGGTGATGCGAAGTCGATATTGTGTTCATGTTGATGACTGTGGGAGACCATGTTTTGATCGAACTTCTGCACCTTTTTTGTCTTTGTATGAAACGCATTTCTTAAAAAAAAAAAAAAAAAAAAAAAAAAAAAAAGGAACAGTCCAATGATCTTACATGTATTTGCTGTTAAAAATGTGACCCGTGCTGGTAAAATGTGCCGGATCCGCACATGCTAATGTGCTCACTTCTCACACCATCCTGATAAATATACACATATACATACAATTACAGTAGGTATTCAAGCAAACATAATCTGTTATGTCTTAAGTGAACGTTTGGGGAAAAACATGTATATGGATGTGTAACATTATGTTAGATCTGTGCATTACAGTAGGTCTTAATATATAGGCTGTCTGTCTCAATGTTAAACTAACAATAAAAGAAAATCACTTGGTGCTCTTCATTGAACTGCTTTTGCAGTATTAATAATCATCAGTTTATTTGTAGATTATTTGTTTTTCTTACTTAAACACTTCAATGTAAAATAAAAAAGGGTAATGCATTAGTTGTTTTTTAGATTTGTTCTACTGTTTTTTTTTTTTGTTTTTTTTTTGTATTTGTTCTTATTTATAACAACAAATATAAAATGTAAAAAAAAAGAAGCTATTTTGTGTTTATTAATGTAGTAATTATTATTAAGAAAAGAACTGGACTAAACAAAGTAATGTTGCTAAATGATTTTCCTTTGGAACTCAATTTTTTTTTTTTTTTTTTTTTTTTAATTGACTTTGCAGACTATCAAGTTCAAACGGATGTAGCTCAGTCATTTTTTTGTCGATTCTAACAAATCATAGACCATTTAATGGAGAATGTGAAAAGATAACATTTTTAAAATTTTGCTCACTGTGACTCATTTTGTCAGCACATGTCACAAATGAGTCTTACAACATCATAATGTTCTGGCAACAGGTGCATAACGGCTAGCTAGCACGCTATCTTAACATTGCATCAAAACATGACAATTTCAGAAATTAATTACACGTTTTTGCTCCAAAATGAAACTACAGTGCTTAAAAGAGTCAAAATGTTTCTGTGCATTTTTATCAAAGTCCCTTTAAGGCGGTCATCTTTGAAACACCTGTCATTCAACTAATTCAGAAAACCCTGCAGATCTATCCATCTATAATGAAACTTTTTGTTTCCATATTGTTTTCATTTATTACTTGGGGTATATTCAAAATGCAGAACATTTAATTTGACTCCCAAGACCTAAGATATTCCTGAATCTGAAAATTTTATAGTGAATTTTTATAGTTCACCAAAAGATGTTAATAATATACTTTAGTTCTGTTACATCCATGATAAACAGTAAAAATCCATATAATGCTGTCAAGTGATTTATCGTGATTAATAATGTATACACACAGACACACACACAGTATATATTTGGAAAATATTCACTTGTTAATGTTATGTTGCTGGCAAACGATTAATCGCGATTAATCACATACAAAATAAAACTTTGAGTTTGCCTAATATATGTGTGTGTAATTATGTATATATATATATAAATACAAGCACATTCATGTATATATTTAAGAAATATTTACAAGTATATGCATTTATTTGAATAGTACTAGCAAGTATAATAATAATAATAATAATAATAATAAACATTAAAAATGGTGATAATATTTTGCGATGACGGCAACAGTAATATCAATAATAAGCATGTGTATTTATTATATTTTTATTGAATTTATATTGCATATAAATAATATTTTGCACATAACATTTCTCCTTAATATATACACATTAATTTGTGTGTATTTATATATACACATAATTGCACACAGTACACACACATATATTAGGCAAACTCAAAGTTTTATTTTGTATGCAGTTAATCGTTTGACAACCCTAGTATTTATATTTATATTTAACTTATTTTGGATGCAATTAATTATTTGACAACACTAATATCCAACAACATAGATCAAATATTAATATCTGGCTCTAACATGTGCATGAATTGGAGGTGAGACTCTGTGTGAAAACAGAAGACAGGAGGTGTACAGTAGGACAATCATTCATTTTGCAATTCAGTTTGACATTTCTTAGGTGGCGTTAAAGATCACAAACAGCAAGATGGAGCACAAATGAACAGAACAAGGCTATTCAAATTTTTACAAATCAGAACCGCACGCAATTAATTAAGACTTAACATTCATTATCTCAAACAACTACACATTTTTCTACAACTAATAATTTTTATTAACTTTACTAATGAACTGTGTGTATTTTGGGGCAGGACTGACAACAGGCCAATCACAAGAAATAAATGAAAGACATTTGGAGAGAACAAAGCTCTGAATGAATGAATGAATGAATGAATGAGAGAGTCAGATTCACAGTGAAAGACAGGAGACAATAAAAGCGCACAGGGGCAGTCTTTATCTGCGGCTCCTCTCAGCTGTTGAGAAACCCAAGCCCTGAAGAACCAGATACTGTCCTCCTCCACCTCCTGTGCTCAGGCACGCTGGGATAAAAATACCCCGGGGTGCTGCCGTGGGGGTAATGTAGGGTCCCGTACTGAGACTGTGGCTCACAAAGTGAGCAGCACCCATGAGCGTGTGTTTTTCTGTAAGCGGATACGCTTGAGCCGTATATTACACCACTGAATCCGGCACGGGACAGCCATCAACAGGCACATGTTAGTGTAAGGAAAAGACAAGCTGTACCCTCAGATAAAGACAGAAGAGCCAACATGACCTTGGTGACCTGTATAATGAAGGTCTTTGACTAGCAGTTCATCACTTCATTGGATTTTACAGATGCGATAATGTGCTTCTGAAGAAAGGCAATAAAAAGATGTATGCATTATGAAGGACTTTTAATCATAAACAAGCCTGAAATACATCAGGACTCTTATTTTGAAAAGTCTATGCTTTACTACTTCCAGCTGCTCATTCAAAAATATGAGACCTAAAATATGCACTTCCAACCATCTATATCATAATATGAAAACCATAATGTTAACATTGTCAATTCATCAGAGCTGCATCATAAGCAATCATTAGCACTGATTGCAAAACAGTACCGTGTCTGACTTTGAAACTTTTAAAGACCTCTTAGAAGACATTTGTTACACTTTTTAAGCATTTTAAAAGCCTTAAATCTCATCAAACATAATGCAAGACTTTGAGACCGATCAGAAACCCTGCTTATAAAACATACTTGTCAAATAAAATATTAGATGTATTACAGATAATAGATTATATTTTATTTAGGGCTGCCCCAATAGTCGACGAGAAGAGGCTTGGTCGACCAAAATTTTATTAGTCGCTTACTTGCAGAAAACAAAAAAAACAAACAAAAAACCAAAAAAAAAAAAACAAACAAACAAAAAAAAACAAACACAGGAAGTGGCAAAGTCACACAGTCCGTGATGGACAGATCATTAACGGCTGGTCTGTGTGGTAATACATTGGACAGGACATCCAAACGCTCACCTGTCATTCATCGACCTAGAAAAACGTGCGCTATTGAAGTGTCACTGCGAGTGTGGAAGATAAATAGCAGCGCGTTTATTCTGCATGACAGATGGAGGCGCCAGTGCGCTCACTTGCTCTTAAAATACATTGGTCATACAGATAAGAGTAATACATCTTTCGAATCTGTAAAGTTTGTGTGCACTCACAGTAACAACAAAACATTGCACTTTTGTAAAGTAATGAAAGTAAACAGGATGCGCTTTCTGCCGCCTCGGTCTCTGTGAAAATGAGCGCGTCAAGAAAAAAAAAAAAACAAAAAACACTAAAATCCGTGTATACTTGCCTTAAAGACATGAAAAATATATAGAGAGTGAAATGTCTACTTTCAAATGAACCAATTCAAACAGAAAAATATTCTCAGATTATGTAATTCGTATGAAACACACACAGGCACATCACTACCGCAGAGATGATGAGTCGAAGTCACCGACTTCATCTCTCAAGCCGAAAACGAAAAGCACTAGTTTATCAATAAATTCTTAAAATGTTAATGCAGCCTCCTTACTGTTTTTCCGTGACACATTCATAATCATTACTTCTGCCGACGTGCTGCGTCAACCTTTTTTTTGTTGTGTGCACAAAAGCACTTATTAGGCTGTGTAAGCAATTAAAAGCTCATTATTATGATTTAAATGGTTTATTAATAAACATGCGATAGTCAACTCATGCTTAAAATGAACGACTACTAGTCACCCAGAAAAGTCTTTATTTGTATTAGATTATTGGAGTATGTTTTAGGAGCATGTTCTACGGTTACATTTCATTGAAATTATTTGTGAAGTTTACTAAAATTTCTGAGCGAAAATTGACAATTGGTAAACAAATGATATAGCACATCCTGTGCAATAAAAACTATATTATTGTATTACTTAGAATTGTTTATTGTTATTATAAAGAACTTAAAATAATGATGTTCATTTATTGAACTTTGTTGCCACCGTTTTATAAAAGCAAAATACATGCGTGTGTGTAAATCTGCTTTTCACTCTCCTCATGAATCCATTCTTGCATAAAGTGTCTCACAGAATTGACTATTTTCAGGAACTAAAACCATTTTGGTAAGAATGGTTTCTGCAAATGCTTCAAATGCTGTTCTGCAAACCTATTTGACACATAAACTGTATAAAATCATGTAATTGGAGATCGTCTGTCTGCAAGTGTACTTCTAAAAGCCCAAACAACAAATCTTTTAACAGATATTTGCTTTTAAACTTAAAGTCTTTATCTTCCAGAAACATGATCAAACATACTGATGACTCATCCTGCACTCTTAGGCATTTGCTTTATTTCTAACCAATCAAATGCTTGCAGAATAACTATGCCCCTCCACCAAAAAGATTTCTCTTTGGACTGTACTAAAGCATTAAAATAACATTTGCAGATATTTAGGAAACATGGTAAGTTCACTCAAAAAAAAAACAATGCTGAATTGAAATGTGTTTTCCGTGTCGGAATGTCTGTTTTTGTTTATGTGACTTCACCCACTGCCATCGCCTCCCATTATCAATAGTCCATGCTGTGTGTCCTCAATCTGGCAACCCAAGTGAGCATCACTCAGAGGAGGAGGATGGGGAAAAACAACTTGCTCCAGTATTTAGAATGTGGACTGCAGTACCCATTTCAACCACTAGCTGTCAATATTACAGTAAATACTGCAATTTTAGGCCTGCTGGCGGGTTCCAGTCTCAATAGGAAACACATCAACAAGGAAGCATTTCACCAGAATTTCTCGCTCTACACACCATCAACTGTATTTCGCCGTATTTTACCCCAGTGTGCGATCAACAGGGGTAAACGTAACTGGCGCGGACAGCTCGGCTCTGGAGGCTCAACAGAAGAGCGGCGGGACACCCAGTGATGCTGAGAGGAGAACAGCTGAGACTCCCAGTATGACGCTCCTCGCTGCCAGAATCCCTCCTCCAGCGCCGCTCCCTCGAGCTAGTGCTAATTCATTCACACGACTGCGGTGGTGCCGTCAGCTACACTTTCTCTCTTTTCATTAGTAGTGCTAAAATTATTAGCATAAAATACACTAGGCATGAAAGTAGAGATTTTTCACATTTGATGAAGTAAATGCTGGTGATTGCAAACATGGATGGTAGAAAATACCAGAGATACACAAAGACGGCTCAAAGATTGGGAGAAACTGCAACGTACAATATGGCGAAATCCCGCCTTCTAAATGAAAGAGCCAATCACTGATTGTTAAAGTGATAGCGTCACTGCAGTTAGACGCTCTGGTTCACATAGAAACACGAGACTCACGCTTATAACTGCATATGACTGGTCTAGCCTGAAAAATAAGCTTTTTTAATGCTATTTGAGCATGAGAGACAACATTCATGGAGCAGTTCATTTCAGATTTTGTTGCTGATTTGAAATATGTAACTTCACTGTGAGTTCAGCAAGCAGTTTTTGAGATTTCAGGATTCCCCCATTTATTTAGATAAGACTTGGTATTGAATGGTCGAAATAGCTGCCCAGAGGTGTTGCAAATATGCCCGCTGAGTGAACAGACTTTCCTTTTAAAGGACTTTACTTGGGTATTCCATGTAGCGGCTTACCAGTTAAAGTCAAAAGAGCCACCAAGTCACCAAGTATAATATTCTCTTTCATATATTTGGCTTAGGTTCCTCTCTTAATTCAAGACTCTGGATTCTTTTGTCCAATATTCAATTATTCAATTTATTGTCCATAATGTGAATTTCATAAGCTTGTTTAAATGCAATTGCACACCTCTTTTGAATAAACCGTAATTTTAGGAAAAAAAAAAAAAAAACATTCAGGCCAAAGTTTAGATGGATAGTTCACCTAAAAATGAAAATCCTGTGATTATTCACTGTTGTCAATTACCTGTTTCGCCATTGAATTAAAAAAATAATAAAAAAGGTAATTGTGACTTTTTTCCTGCAATTGTGAGCTTATATCTTGCAATTTTGACATAACTTCAAGTTAAAAAGTAAGTCTTTATTGCCGCACAATTGAAATTTATAGCTTGCAATTGTATGTTTACTTCACAAAGTTGGAATTGTGAGATATGAAGTCACAACTGCAAGAAAACAACAGAATTGCAAGGAGAAAAAAAAAAAAAAAAAAAAAAAAAAAAGTCAGAATTGTGAGATAAAAAGGTCGCAGTTACCTTTTTTATTTTTTATTCAGAGGCAGAAACGGGCTTCCATACCCTCAAGTTGGTACCCAAACAGTTGCTGGCAGTCACTGACTTTCATGTTTTTTTTCCCCATAAAACAGAAGTCAGTGGCTACCAGCAACTGCTGGGTTACCAACATTCGTCAACATATCTTCTTTTGTGTTCAACAGAAGAAAGAAACTCATACAGGCAGTGTTGGGGAAAGTTACTTTTGAAAGTAATGCATTACAATATTACGTTACTCCCTAAAAAAGTAACTAATTACGTTACTTAATTACTTTATAAGAAAAGTAATAGGTTATGCTACTTTTGAGTTACATTCACGTTACTTTTTAAATCTGGGCAGGCTTGCTTATTTTTTTTTAAATATAAAAAGTTCTATTTTAAGCAAATGTAAAGGCCCTGGCTTTCACACCACAAAGTGAAATGAGTAAGCCTCAGGCTAAAGGAAAAATAAATCCACATCTGTACAGTAGAACGCAGGAGAAGGAGGTTCGACACTCTTCAGCAATAAAAACAAAAAACAAAACAAAAAGCACAAATGTTAGTTTATTTAAAGTCATTTTTGCTTATTTATATGGTTGAACTGGATCAAAGGTCAGTAGCTAAGACATTGGTTAATAAAATGGCATTAAATACATAAAGGAAATTTTGTAGGTTTGCATCATATTCTGAGTTTGCATTTCATTGTTTTAACTCTGAATGTTTTTTTCTGAGTGAGATGAATTAATACATGTTCATATTTAGTCTAAAACTACAGTAACATCATGTTTACACAACACACACATACACACACACACACACACACAACACCTCTGTATTTCCAATTTCTGTCAACATGGGGACAGGAGACTTGTCAGTCAATAAATGGGAAAAAAGTAACTGGCATAACTTTTTTGAAAAAGTAACTCAGATATTTTCTTGTAAATTAAAAAAATTAATGTGTTACATTATGAGTTACTTGAAAAAAGTAATCCGATTACGTAACTCGCATTACTTGTAATGCGTTACCCCAACACTGCATACAGGTTGGGAACAACTTGAGGGTGAGGAAATGATGACAACTGTATATTTTTGGGTCAACTATCCCGTTAACATTTATTATTTTAGATGTCAGTGAGTGTGATTAAACAGTGATTAATCACACTAATGACACAACTGTCAAGTTGAGCTAAACTTCACAGCATGTTGTGCATTTAAAATGAGTGATTTTAAAACAATGACTCAAGCTCTTCTAAAATACTAGAATGGAGTAAATGATAAAAGGGAACATATAAAAATACACCCTAGAGATGTGTCTAATGGGTTTCTGACTTCACCCAGTCCAGTGAGGAAAGATGCCAACTCCCACCCGCCGTTTGCCATAAAGAAAAACCGAGCCAAGCCAGTTACAGAGGAGGGATTTTATCACCAGAGTTAAACGAATCACCTAAACATCAAAAACCTGCCATTAATTAGAGCTTTTGAAGCTTGGATGCTGTTATTGTTATTTTGCAGCACTAAATGAAAAAAAATCCAGATTTATAAATGCAATTCTTTTCAATACAGCAACAACCAAGTCTTCAACGTCAACAAAACATACCACAAGTACGCCATATGCATCATATGTAATGCTCTACGTCTTCTGAATACCTATTATTTACCATTGTTCTCCCTCATGTCATTCGAAACTGTGCAATGTTTTTTTTAGGAACACGACAGACGATATTTCGAAGAATATCTCTGTCATACAGTAAAAGTCATACAGTTTTGGAACAATGTGAGGTTGAGTAAATGACAACATTTTTCCACTCTCAGTTGATGTACTGTATGCCTTTAAGTTGTTGTTCAGTTCTTCCCTTTAAATGAAGCTTTGAAACATTGAGTTTCAAAATTGTACATCACTGCAACACAGGAAATTTGATGTCATTAATGTTTCAAAAGCAAACACTGCTCCAAAGAGCAAAATTTGGAGCTGCAAGAGAAAAGATAACTTGAAATTTGGGTCTATGCCTCACACAAATCAACCGTATGACATCTAAAGACTGGAAATATGGCACACAAGTCATTTATGACAGCTTTATGGTGTGTTTTTTTGGAGTTTAAACAAATATGAACTTTCATTTGCATAAAAAAATGCTTCAAAAATGGTGTCTCATGAACAAAGAGCATGTTTGGAAAGACGAGTGCTTTTTATGTTTAAGTGAACTATTCCTTTAATTTGAAACGGCTCATGGCCGTTTTTCGATTTTAAAATGAAAACGTGAATGAAAAGCCACTCTTGTGCAGCTCCTCAATTACCACATTGTGAAGCTCAAGCCAAACATGCTTGAACACACACGATCAAATCACAAGCCCGTGTTAATGGGGCAAACAGGAGCAGGAAGTTTCACTGACAAAATGCAGAAATAGGTCATTGTTGCATATGAAAGCGTCGCTGCCACATGACTGCTCTCCTGTCAGAGAACAACGTTCCTTTTCATCGGTTTAAACTGCCTGTGATAAACGCATCCTGAGATCCTAGCGGCTCATCGTAGCGCATCGCCGCAAATCCCAATCGCTGAGGACAGATCGGCGAGATTGCTAAGTCAACAGTAGATTGGGAAGCGTTAATCTGAGCTAATCCAAACGGACGTGCATCAGGGCACAGATGTCTCGCGGAGCCGGACCTGTCCATTAACTCCAGCCTGATCCTTTTATCTCTTCCCTAGCCATCCTTACCTCCATCACTCTCCACCTCCTTCGCTTCCCCTTGGGAAAAGTAAAAGCAGACCGGGAACCAAAACAGTTTCTCTTATGTGTACATTTTTTTCAATTACTTAGTTGTGGACGGGCCGCTCTGGGACCCACACACTGCAAACGATGAAGAAGTTTTTAAATTGGTACAGGCATTCCTTTATTTGGACTTGGATACAATTTTTATGGGTAGGCCGCATATTTTACAGAGCCAAACGATAAACTATACGAGAGCAGGGGTTCTCAACTCTGGCCCGCGAGATCCATTTTCCTGCAGATTTCAGCTCCAACCCTAATCAAACACACCTGAGAAAGTTCGTCGAGGTCTTTAGGATCACTAGAAAGTTACAGGCAGGTGAGTTTGATCAAGGTCGGAGCTAAACTCTGCAAGAAAATGGATCTCGCGGGCCAGAGTTGAAAACCCCTGCCTTAGAGGGTCATCAAATGACTACTAAAAAATAAACAAAACAAGACATAATAAATTTAAAATAAAATAATAATTCCCATTTGTCTACTTAACCTGTCAAAAATTGTACTGGTCCCATAAAAAAAAAACACAACAACAACAAAACAGTTCTTCTACCTCTGGAAATAAATAAAATAAGACAATATAAAATAACATTTAAAAAATAAATACTTTTTTTTTTTTTTCCATTTGTCTACTTGACCTGCCAAAATTTCTACTAGTCCAATGGAAAAATAAAAAAACAAAACAAAACAAAATAAAATAAAATAAAAATAATTCCAATTTGTCTACTTGACCTGCCAAAATTTGTACTGGTCCAATGAAAAAATAAAATAAAATAATTCCTATTTGTCTACTTGAACTGCAAAAATTTGTACTGGTCCAATGAAAACATAAAATAAAATATAATAATATAAAATAAAATAAAATAAAATAATAGATTTGATTGAGTGTTCAAATATATGCATGTGAAAAATAATAATAAAGTATTATATTCTAGCATTTTCTATATATATATATATATATATATATATATATATATATATATATATATATATATATTTTTTTTAATGAGAGTTTCTACAAATTGGATGCTGTTATTTTACAGCACGAAATGAGAAATTCCTGATTTTTTTTTTTTTACGCATTATCAATACGGCAACAACCACATCTAAAATAAAGAAAATAAATAAATAAAATAAGATTTGATTAAGTGTTCAAATATATGCATGTGAAAAATCTATAATGCATAGTGTTATATAAAAAAAAAAAAAAAAAAAACTAAAATATATACTTAATGAATACAATAAAATATTTTATTTTATATAATTTATTTAAATTATAATTATTTATTCACCTTTATAATTTTAAATTATTATTTATTATTTAATTACTATGTTGTAATTGCAAACCATTATACAGTAACTCCAATAAAACTGGAACTCTTCATAAACACTACTTCTGGAAAATTATGGAAATTACTAATCGGCTTGTAATTTTCAACCCATTCTTACTGACACTACCAAGATCATCACGTCAAGTCATTCTTGCAATTTTGACAAAACTATATTAGCTAGTTAGAAATAACCAACCTATTGGATGAATATAAAAGGCTGACAAGTGGAATTTACAACCAATGCATAAAAATGTATATAATGCAAATAATCAAAAAAAAAAAAAAAAAAAAAAAAAAAGATCTAAGATATGTGACCACGGACCCCAAAACCAGTCATAACGTTTTTTTTATAAATAATTAAATAATAATAATTTAAATAATTTTTTTAAAGTGAGATTTATAAATCATCTGAAAGCTGAATAAATAAGCTTTCCGTTGATGTATGGTTTGTAAGGATAGGGCAATATTTTACCAGGAAACAACTATTTGAAAATCTGCAAATCTCAGCAATACATATTACTAATCAAAAATTAAGTTTTGATATTTTGCTATTACAGTAAGAATTTTACAAAATATCTTAATGGAACATGATGACCCAATGATTTTTGGCATAAAAGAAAAATCAATAATTTTGTCCCATATTTTTGGCTATTGCTACAAATATACCCCAGTGACTTAAGACTGGTTTTGTGGTCCAGGGTCATATATAATGCTGATATAGCAGGTGACACTTGTGTCATCTTTAACCCATCACCTGCTCTAGATCAGCATCGGTTACGCTCCGTTACAGCCAATTCTAGTAAAAACATGACTACGGTCCTAGAAGAAAAAGCCCACATCAGCAGAACGACTAGGCCTCATCCCGTAAAGCAATCCTAAACTCCCATATGAATGAATAAAAACCTGCACATACATCATATCCCTCAAGGTTGGAGGCCGTTTTTATTTTAATTAAATCGATTTCCTTCTTGAGGCCTATTGCTACAGGAGCTCGAAGAGAACCGGTTTGACCTTGAGAGAAAAGGGAGGAGGACGGGGAGGAGGGGCAGAGCGCGAGCCAGCGAGCGCATGCATCACGCTGAGGAACACCCATCCCGCCGAAGAAGAGGTACTGCAGAGTTTAGCATCACGAACACCACAGGGCTGTTTCGCTTGACCGAGGTGCACAACTACGAGGAAATTGTTTCGTGCAAAGCCAGTTACCAAGCAACTGGGTATTTAAGAAATTGCTCCCCACCCCCATCGATAATTATGAACATTTTGCAGCTTTGAGGAGCATCTACATGTAAACTGCAGTGCAAAACAAGGCCAGATAGTCTAGTGAAATACTATCGAAGAAGAGAACGGAGAGCATCTTCTCCTTAAGCTTCCTCAGTGAAGCAAGGGATGTGGAAATTTCCTCTCATCCTCTCAAGCCGGGCTGTGAACCTCAGCAACGCTCATTTGCATATCGAATGAATGCGGAGGCTACGTCACCACGGCCGCGAATGATTGACAGCTGAAACATTCCATTAGAATGCCCGCACTGCTACTTGGAATAAATCGAATGTCGGCGCGACTAATCGCAACATTCGAATGGAATGGTACTTTTTTTTGCGACTGTTCTCCACTCCCTGTGGCGTTCTCTCAGAATTAGTTAAATAACAAACTAGAGATGCCAAATGAACCCGAGGCAGGTGCCAATTCGCAGCCGCCATTCATCCAGTTGCGATTATTATATTTAGCGTACAAATTATTATCTCAACGCATCATTTCACATCTAATATGACAGGCCTGCTGTAGAGAGCGGAGTGATGACATTCAGGAAAGCTATTCATAGACCTCGAGCCTCGTGTGAAACAGCAGGATACAAACGCGAAGGAATATCTGCCGTGCTGTTAAATTAAAAGCCGATTAATCACGAAAATCGGCGATGTTTAACGAGCGTCGTTTTGGTAATACACTGCAGCAAGTGGCGGAATGATATGAAGGCTAATTTAGACTTCGATTCAGAATCATATTTTACTAAACGCCCTCTCTATAAAGCTTTTTAACTAGGCTCCATTTTAGCTGACTTGAGGTTTCTTGAAGGAGGGATTCCTCATGGAATATGCGATCGATTGCCAGAGCTTTTATACAGGCGTCTCGGTTTACAGCTTATAGATGTGGTCTAAATGAACAGTTTCATGCGGTGACATTGTTTCATATGGCTTGACATGGACGGATCTCAAGGAATCCCGCGGATCTAATTTATGCTCAATTGCACATGCTGCCACATTGTAACGGATTGTAAGCGACAAGCATATGAAAGCTCAGTATGCTGGGTGTCTATGAAAAATCCTTTCAGTGTAACAGCTTTGCATTACGATGCTATTCAGTAAAGCAGTGCAGATGTGTAGCGATTTATCAAAACGCATACTTACACCGGGGTTTATTGCGTGCAATTGGCACTTGTCTTAAAAAAAAAAAAAACAAAAACCCGAATACTCACCCCAACTGCTCGCGGTGCGCCCGATGAATTCCCCTGTCCGCGGGTTGTAGATAAAATCTTTCCAACTCGACTGTTTCTCGTCAGCTTTCTCCTCTTTGTTGGCCATGGCGTGGATAGGATGAATAAACCAGTTTGAGGACGATGGATGAGGACAAATCAAAAAAAGCGTTGATTCGGGCTCGCCACCTTCGCGGTATGAAATAAATGAGGTGTGCAGTCTTTCCACGCGGCTCGAGACTGCAGCAGTCCGTCGGTCGGGCTCTCCACTAGCGGCGTTTGAAGCGTTCTGGCGCATGCGCAGTACAGCCGCGCCGCATTTCCAGGAGCCGCATCTAAATGAAGCGCGTTCGACATCATTGCTATTACAAGATGTACCGTGTAGTTTGCGAACTGCGAAAAGTTGTACAGAAACCTTTATGGGGAATTCGGGGCCAGTTATTGTCACCTCAGCGACTGTTTCTCAGGGTGGGGTTGAGTCAGTCAGTTTTTATATAAGCATCTTGACTTGACAAAAAAAAAAAAAAAGCTATTGAACATTTCCGCCAGGGTAAGTTGTCAAAATGAGAACCTGCTGTTTATTGACAGTGACTTTAGAAACTACCTCTTCTTGAAATATCAAAACTAGATCTAAAGTTGATCTTCCAAGTTTTTTATTTACTTTTCACCTACATTTTCAGAGAAAAGGTAGGTGTTTGAAACCAACATGGATTAGCAGTGCTAAAAAAAAAAAAAAAAACTTTTATTCAAGCCTTATGACTCAAAC
This sequence comes from Cirrhinus mrigala, assembly GCA_036247105.1. Classification (NCBI taxonomy): domain Eukaryota; kingdom Metazoa; phylum Chordata; class Actinopteri; order Cypriniformes; family Cyprinidae; genus Cirrhinus; species Cirrhinus mrigala. The sequence continues at coordinate 4,527,080 of CM070021.1, forward strand.
CATTACCCATTACCCAGATGCTGTTGCAAAAGCAAATATGACAATGATCAAAACCGACACAGGGAATCGTTTATAAATAAAAAAAACAGTGTACTGAGAGTCAAACAAATCGCGTGCCTTTTGTTGGATGTCGCTGTATTCTGCTTCATAATAACGTCTGATCTGAATATGCTTTGCCTCTATGGTGCGCATTGTTCCACTGACATTTCTCATTATATTGGTTTTGAATAGGGCAACCACGACAAAAACTGCTGAATGAAGATGTCTTCATTACAGATTAAACTGGTTATATTATATATATTATATATATATTATATATATATATATTATTATATATATATATATATATTAGTGCCCTCAAATCGATTACACGCATCCAAAATAAAGGTTTGTGTTGACATAAAACGTGTATTCTGTGTGTGTGTGTGTGTGTATATATATTAGTGCCGTCAAATTAATTAATCACGATTAATCGCATCCAACATAAGTTTGTTTATATAATACGTGTGTTATATACATTATATAATACGTGTTTATATATATATATATATATATATATATATATATATATATAGCCTCTATGGTGCGCATTGTTTCACTGACATTTCTCATTATATTGGTTTTGAATAGGGCAACCACGACAAAAACTGCTGAATGAAGATGTCTTCATTACAGATTAAACTGGTTTTATATATATATATATATATATATATATATATATATATATATATATATATATATATATATATATATTAGTGCCCTCAAATCGATTACACGCATCCAAAATAAAAGTTTGTGTTGACATAAAACGTGTATTCTGTGTGTGTGTGTGTGTATATATATATTAGTGCCGTCAAATTAATTAATCACGATTAATCGCATCCAACATAAGTTTGTTTATATAATACGTGTGTTTATATATATATATATAGAGAGAGAGAGAGAGAGAGAGAGAGAGAGAGAGAGAGAGAGAGAGAGAGAGAGAGACTCTTGAAACACCTGCAAACGTATAGATTAATGATTATCATTTTCTTAAATAATTTATAAAATCTCTCAACTCAATCTCTTTTCCTCTGGCCCTATGGTATAACCGCTAATTTTCTTCTAAATACCAATAAAATCATACATTTATTTCATATTTAGTTTAAGGATCTAACCTGATTCAGTTATGTCAAGTATATTTAAAATCTGTTAAATTCACATTAAGTATTGGTCTTATGAACATAACCCATCACTTACAAGGTTCTAATTTGCAATGCTGCTGAATTGATTTACTTTTTAGTAGTGCTGGGCAATGATTCATGCAAAATAAATATTTTTGTGTACATAATATATATGTGTGTACTGTGTGTATTTATTATGTAGGACATAAAGACACGTACAGTATACATTTTGAAAATATTTACATGTTTTTATGTGTATCTTTATATTCATAAAATTTATATTATATATAAATATATTTAATATATAAGCATAACATTTTTCTTAAATATATACATGCATGTGTGTGTATTTATATATACACACATAATTAATATACACAGTACATGCATATATATTACACTGACCAAAATTATAAACACAACACTTTTGTTTTTGCGCCCATTTTTCATGAGCTGAACTCAAAGATCTAAGACTTGCTATGAACACAAAAGGCTCTATTTCTCTCAAATATTGTTCACAAATCTGTCTAAATCTGTGTTAGTGAGCACTTCTCCTTTGCCGAGATAATCCATCCACCTCACAGATGTGGCATATCAAGATGCTGATTAGACAGCATGATTACTGCACAGGTGTGCCTTAGGCTGGCCACAATAAAAGGCCACTCTAAAATGTGCAGTTTCATCACACAGCACAATGCCACAGATGTCGCAAGTTTTGAGTGAGCGTGCAATTGGCATGCTGACTGCAGGAATGTCCACCAGAGCTGTTGCCCGTTAGTTGAATGTTCATTTCTCTACCATAAGCCGTCTCCAAAGGTGTTTCAGAAGATTTGGCAGTACATCCAACCGGCCTCACAACCGCAGACCACGTGTAACCACACCAGTCCAGGACCTCCACATCCAGCATCTTCACCTCCAAGATCGTCTGAGACCAGCCACCCGGACAGCTACTGCAACAATCGGTTTGCATAACCAAAGAATTTCTGCACAAACTGTCAGAAACCGTCTCAGGGAAGCTCACCTGCATGCTCATCGTCCTCATCGGGATCTCGACCTGACTACAGTTCATCGTCGTAACCGACTCAAGTGGGCAAATGCTCACATTCGATGGCGTCTGGCACTTTGGAGAGGTGTTCTCTTCACGGATGAATCCCGGTTTTCACTGTACAGGGCAGATGGCAGACAGTGTGTATGGCGTGTGGGTGAGGGTTTGCTGATGTCAGTGTTGTGGATCGAGTGGCCCATGGTGGTGGTGGGGTTATGGTATGGACAGGCGTATGTTATGGACAACGAACAGAGGTACCGTGACGAGATTGTTGTGCCATTCATCCACGACCATCACCTCATGTTGCAGCATGATAATGCATGACCCCATGTTACAAGGATCTGTACACAATTCCTGGAAGCTGAAAACTGGCCAGCATACTTACCGGACATGTCACCCATTGAGCAAGTTTGGGATGCTCTGGATCGGTGTATACGACAGCGTGTTCCAGTTCCTGCCAATATCCAGCAACTTCGCTGTCCATTGAAGAGGAGTGGACCAACATTCCACAGGCCATAATCAACAACCTGATCAACTCTATGCGAAGGAGATGTGTTGCACTGTGTGAGGCAAATGGTGGTCACACCAGATACTGACTGGTTTTCAGACCCCCTGCCCCTGGACCCCCCAATACAGTACAACTGCACATTTTAGAATGGCCTTTTATTGTGGCCAGCCTAAGGCACACCTGTGCAGTAATCATGCTGTCTAATCAGCATCTTGATATGCTACATCTGTGAGGTGGATGGATTATCTCGGCAAAGGAGAAGTGCTCACTAACACAGATTTAGACAGATTTGTGAACAATATTTGAGAGAAATAGGCCTTTTGTTTACATAGAAAAAGTCTTAGATCTTTGAGTTCAGCTCATGAAAAATGGGGGCAAAAACAAAAGTGTTGCGTTTATAATTTTGGTCAGTGTATGTACACAAAAACTATTTTGAATGCGATTAATCACAATTAATCGTTGCCCAGTACTACTTTTTCGAATATCAAGATTTAATAACTAGTAATATTAATATCATACTATGGCTTTGAAGCATTAATTTTTTAAAGCTTCGTTTTTGTTTCTAGACCACACCACACCAGAGGTAACCAAAATTATATGTTTATATATGTATACATGTACATACAGTTACATTGCAAACCAAAATTCATTAGTTGTGTTGGGTTGAGCTGGTTTAAAATGCCGGCCTGAGAGAATCAGGCCTGTTTCACACCAAATGCAAACAAAAACTCACAACAATACTACATCTCCCAACATGCAACGTTCAAACAGCTTGAGGCAACAGGCTGACAGCTATTTGAACCCGGAACAGCAGATACAACCATCCATGTTTTTTTTATTTTATTTTCCTTCAACTATTGCGATGAATGACAAGGAATAAACTATACAATACAACAAAATGACACTGAATCAACCTATAAAAAAAGAACATTTTTAAATTTTTTTTTTTTTTTTTTTTTTTCATTTTTTTAAACTCCTTTCAATCGGTGAACAGTAAGATCAAGACGTTGCATTCCGATCCCCACGGAGAAGAAAATAAAGTGGCACTAGCCCACTGGACTACGCAAATATCGTCATATTCAAATATGACCCAAATAAATACATTTTTGGAAAGAATTTAAACGTCCCTCTGGGTAGGAAGCAGAGAAGAGCAGTACATTAAGATCAGGCAGTTGTCCTGAAGATCTGTTAACCCTAAACTTAATCGCTCTCCTCCATGGCCCGACCCGCGGCTCGCTAGCCAAAAAGCACCACAGAAATACAGTAAACCGTCTCCCCCGGAGCCAACAGCTTCTTGCTTTTGTGCCAAACCGGGAACAGAGGAAGAAAAAGAGGGTGAGGGAGTTAAAAATATGGTGATATAGAGAGGACTGGCAGCTTATTTCCTGTGTAGCGTTCCTCCCCGGCTCTGCTCGGGAGTCCCATCCCTGTGCTGAACTCAGGATCACTCTGGGGAAGAGGGATTGTCATCGTCTTCGTCATCCTCGTCCTCTTCCTCGTTGAACGAGCTGGGCGTCTGGCCGCGAGACTCTGAGGTGTGTGACGGGGCCGTGCTGCTGTGACTGCACACACAGAGGCGATGTTAGATCAAGAAGAACCTGACTGATAGCGGTCGGGAAATTTGGGGATGTTACGCTGGGAAACATACCTTGTGTGGCTGAGAGGTGTTCTGTTGGAGTTTGTGGCCATGTCTGTTGGGACAGAGTGACATGTTTTGTTTAGAAACCTGTATTATAAAGACAGCAACTTGACAGATGAGCAACGGTGCCTTTTCTGCTCAGAACAGGAAGGAAGTGGCTTAGGGGCAAAGCAGAGACTGATGAACAAGGTGCTAAATAAACTTGCAAATGTAGGTTTAAATACACACACAAACGAAGAAAAAAAAAAAAAAAAGCCCTGTAAATGTAATGTAAATAATAATAAGATTTATATATTTGATTTATAGTTTTTAATCATATAGAGTTATGAAGTTGCAACATGTGAATGTAAAGTTTTGCTTCCTTGTTAAACACCTGAGAAAAAAAAAAAAAAAAGATGTGACAATGATTTAAACAAACTATTTCCTATTAATTGTAAAGCCTCGAATTAAAAATTATAGTCAGAAAAATAATTTTTTTTTTTAATGGATAATTTTATTAAACCTTCAGAAAAACTATATACAAACAAAGTTTGCAATGTGCTTTTTTTCGTTGATTATCATACACTACCAGTCAAAAGTTTATGAACAGTAAGATTTTTAATGTTTTTTTGAAGAATTCTCTTCTGCTCACCAAGCCTGCATTTATTTGATCCAAAGTACAGCAAAAGTAGTAATATTGTGAAATATTTTTACTATTTAAAATAACTGCTTTCTATTTAAATATATATTTTAAAATTTAATTTATTCCTGCGATTTCAAAGCTGAATTTTCAGCATCATTACTCCAGTCTTCAGTGTCACATGATCTTTCAGAAATCATTCTAATGAGCTGATTTGCTGTTCAAGAAACATGTTATTATTATTATTATTATTATTATTATTATTATTATTATTATTATCATTATTATCATCATCATCATCATCATCATCATCATCATCAATATTTAAAACAGTTGAGTACATTTTTTTCAGGATTCTTTGATGAATAGAAAGATCCAAAGATCAGCATTAATCTGAAATAAAAAGATGCTTGTAACATTATACACTATACCATTCAAAAGCTTGGAGTCAGTATAATCTTTCATAGAAATGATAGAAATTAATACTTTTATTTAGCAAGAATGCTTTACATTGATCAAGAGTGATGATAAAGACAATTATGTTACAAAGATTTCTGTTACAGATAAATACTGTTCTTTTGAACTTTCTATTCATCAAAGAAACCTGAAAAAATTATACTCAGCTGTTTTTACACAATATAATAATAATAATAATAATAATAATAATAATAATAATAATAATAATAATAAATGTTTTTTGAGCAGCAAATCATAATATTAGAATGATTTCTGAAGGATCATGACTAACGAGTAACGATGCTAAAAATTCAGCTTTGAAATCACAGGAATAAATTACATTTTAAAATATATTCAAATAGAAAACAGTTATTGTAAATAGTAAAAATATTTTAAAGTTTTACTGTTTTTGCTGTACTTTAGATCAAATGAATGCAGGCTTGGTGAGCAGAAGAGACTTCTTTAGAAAACATTAAAAATCTTACAATCCAAAAACTTTTGACGGGTAGTGTATTTGATACATCAGGCTTTTCTGGCTCGTATAACATAATATGGTGAGAATATTAAGCTCATACTTCATAAGAGAGAGAGAAAAAAAAAACCCTCTGCTTTATTCTGCAACTTAAAAATATGAAATATTGTGCACAATCACAAATTTCTATGACCAAAAAGTAAGATGAAATTCTAATAGGTTGCAATGTAAATCAATGAGATCTTTATAACTGTATATCAGACTACTTAGATAAAATGCATATAAATATCAGTCATTTATCTCTAATAATATATCTAAGTAAGATGATATTTAAATGCTATATTAGTATAAATGCTGATTAAATATGATCAAAGCTCTGTAGTTTTTATTCTGGGGGCAGTGATGATTAAGATGAATGTATCATATTTGATATTCACATTTTAACATGATTTTCTAAAACATTATGTATGGTAAATAACATGTAACAATATACATGTTATTCTTACGTTTACTTCATAAAAATCAGTAAAGATTTCACAGCAAAAAGATACATTAAGCATGAGCTGAAGGATGTTTTTATGATGATACTAAAAGGCCTTTTACTTGCTAAAAATATGAATTATTAATTAGACGGCAGAAGCACGTAATTGCACATTAATTGTGTTCGACAGGTTTTTCACAATGTTAATAACTTACAGGCCTTAAAAAATGTGTATCAACATCGATACAGTCGACTTTATAGGGTCAAACAAGTATTAGCTGCCTAAAAAAAGTAAATTACTGCTAAACTGAGACTGAGACGAGTGCTAATTCTGGTCCGTGCCAATATGTGACTTGCAGATTTTGTGGCAGATGGGGCATGGAGCTCACGCTCTGCACTCACAGCTCCAGCGATCTGGGTGTTTAGTTACGGTCCACATGTGAAATGAGGGGTAAAAGCACAGTTCAGTACTACAGTACATTTTATTTCTTATTTTCATGCTGAATTAAACTTGAGAGCTAAAGATAGTTGAATTAGAATAGTCCTTTATATATAGATGATTTTAGTGAAGTACTGTGCGGTGCAGTTGATCAGAAACGTTATTTTAAGATCCATGATACTCATTTATTTGAACTATACGCGGCGATGAAGATGGTTTGTGAGAGTTTGTCAGCCACAAACATTCATACAAGCGACACGGAGAGAAAAAGAAGGTCATAAAAACAAAACGCATAAAAACGACTGAATGTAGGTTTAACAGAAACGTGTGATATGAGATACTCACTGGTGACGTACGCTTCCAGAGACTTGGGCACCAGAGATTTGGCCATGCTGAGGTTCTCTGGAGAACATGTGCCGTTCTCGAGCCCCAGAGACATGCCCATCCGCTTCAAGATCTCAACGTCATCATGGATCTCAAATGTGTTGTCAAAGTTAAAGAGGTATTCACACCTGTTTGGAGGAATGAGTTTGTGTTAAGTCAAAGATATTACTATTATTACTGTTGGTACATAACTAACAATAAGCGTAAGATGCTGGTAAAGGCACAGTTACAATACACTATTATTCAAAAGTTTGGTCTATCTATCAGAGTTTCCATAAAAATATTAACCAATTTAACTCTCCCTGTATTAGTTGTAATAATATAATAATGTTTTTCAAAGAAGTCTCTTATGCTCATCAAAATTCCATTTATTAAATCAAAAATACAGGGGAAAAAAGTAAATTATGAAATTTCTAATTTTAATATACTTTAAAATGTAATTTATTTCTGTGATGCAAAGCTAAATTTTCAGCATCATTACTCCAGTCTTCAGTGTCACATGATCCTTCAGAAATCAGTTTAATACACTTATTTATTATTAATGTTTTTTTTTTTTTTGGAAACTATGATACTTTTTCATAATTCTTTGATAAATAAAAAGTTAAAAAGAAGAGTATTTATTCAAAATAGATTTCTTTTCTAATGATATAAATCTTTAGCATCACTTTTTATCAATTTAACATATCCTTGCTGAATAAAAGTATTACTTTCTTTCAAAAGAAAGAAAGAAAGAAAAAAAAATGACTGACCCTAAACACTGAACGGTAGTGCATATTGTTACAGGAGATTTCTATTTTAAATAAATGCTATTCTTTTTCATATTTTATTCATCAAAGAATCCTGAAAAAAAGTATCACAAAGGTTCTAAAACAATATTAAGCAGCACAACTGTTTCCAACAATGACGACAAATCATTGTTAGATGCATACAGCATCTTAGAATAATTTAGAATGATCATGTGACACACAGGAGTAATGATGCTGAAAATCAATAAATTGAATAAATTCTCTTTTAAAGTATATTAAAATAGAAAACCACTATTCTAAATTGCATTAGTATTTAACAGTACTATTTCTTTCTGTATTTTTAATCAAACAAACGCAAAAAAAAAAAAAAAAATCATTAGTTTTTTTTTTTTGCTTTTTTTTTTTTAGTCGAACATAAAATTTTACATAGACAAATACATATATAATTTTTTATTTATTTTTATTTTTATTTTTTCAATACATGTCTGAATTATATGACCCATTTAGGTTGAGCAGAAATCTGTTTACCCTGTTAATTTATCCATTTTACTAGGTTTATGTAATCATTTGAGGATATTCCTACAGAAGAGAGAAAGGTAAAGAGACACAAGAAAGGATTGGAGAAAACCAGTGGAGAGAGAGACATCGTACTTATCACTAGAGATGGAGCAGTCGATGACTGTGCGGACGTCTGTGTTGAGAATGATAAAGGGAAGCTGAATGACTGATCCTGGAGGGGGAGTTGACTGGGACGAGGCTTCGTTGGCCTGGTTCCTCTGCACCAGATTCTTAAAGGCGATCTGCTGCTCACAGAAAGACATGCACAAATCAGCACACATATACACTTATTAACCTTAAATCAGTCAGTATATTGATAAATAAAAAGCTTTATGTGCTTATAGCACTAACATGCGCACACAGATGCTAACTCATTTCAGTCTCGGGATGTGTGGGGGTTGCTCAATGACTACGACCGAGCCAATGCATTTAATTTAGCGCTCCAGAAGCCCTGATCAATATCCCAGCACGACCAATGCCTCTTCTGATCCATCCACACATCTACGGCTTCATCACTGCGATCTGTTGCATTGCACGCCGTATCGCCAATGTTCATCTATAGTAACGTCACACATTGACACAGCACTGATTTCCTGGGATTCTGTATGTGGGCTTTAATGTGACAGCAGGAGATGGATGGTGTTCTCATCTCACTTCAGAAAATAAAACGAATCAATATTAGTGGTTTGCTGCTTTTCTACAGCTGGCCCTCCCCCTCTTATCTGCTGGTTTACTCATCCTTTCGTGAAGCTGGTTAGCACTGATGATGAAAAGAACTTGAGTTACATGTTGCTAATACGTGCTGTTGAGTGGAAAATAATAATAATAATAATTAATAATAATAATAATAATAATAATGATTCTCTAATGCATCAATATTCACTTTCCAACTGAACTGAAATGTCACACTTAAAGTGAAAGTGGATCAGAACAAGCACCAAAACGCACTTTGCAACCAATCAGCAGCAAGGGGCGTGTCCACATGTGATGGGGGAGGTGCCTGGGTTGCATAGCATGTTTGTGACTGTGGGGGCGGAGCTATTAAAATAGGCATGTGATCCTATTAGGTAGAAGCATGTTTGTTTTGGTGATTTCAAATATCAACAGCGTTTCTCACAAAGTATTTGTGTATACTTTTCTTTGTTTTTTTTTATAACTGTACTGCCTTAATGGTTTGATGTTTTCTACTATCTACTTTCTAAAAAGAAAGAAAAAAAGATTCACAAAAATCACTCCGAAATCCTGATCTGAAACAAATGATTCATGAACCCACACCAAAGTCCCAATATGAATCAAATGATTTGTGATTCGTGCTCTGAAGTTCTAATCTAAATCAAATGATTCGCGATCCACACTCCAAAGTCCCGCTCAGAATAATGATTCGCGAACCATCATTTTAGATCAGGACTCGGAGCATGGAGTGCAAATCATTTGACTTGGATCAAGACTTGAATCATTTGATTTGAATCATTCAATTTGTGAAATGATTCATAAACTCATTCTGATCTAAATCAAATGATTTGTGATGCACGCTCATAAGTCCCGATCCTAATCAAATGATTCGCAATACACAATGCTCCGATCTAAATCAAATGATTTGCGATACACAATTTGAAGTCCCAATCTGAAACAAAAGATTTGCAATAAACAATCCAATTGGAGCACAGTGTAATATTTTGCGACCCAGTGGTTTAACTGATTCTGAGTTTTGAAAAGCTCAGTTTTACTCGTCAATAGGTGCTTTTTAAAATCATTAGCAATGTCGAAAGTCGAAAATGGGTGGCTCTTTTAATTTGATCTGTTTTTTGCTAGTGAATTGTTTGATTTAGATCGGAACATCGGAGCACGAATCACAAATCATTTGATTCAGATTGGGACTATGGTGTTCAGATCAGGATTTTAGAGTGATTTCATGAATCTTTGTTTCTTACTTTTTTTTTTCTTAAACAGTAAAAAACATTAAACCATTAAGGCAGTACTGTTATAAAAACAAAAAAAGAAAAGAAAAAAAGTATACACAAATACAAATCTTTTCTTCTTTTTGCGTCTTCAGCCATGTTTATATGACACTGTCAGTACTACTTGCTGAGCTTGACTGTTTTCTGAGATTAATGGAAATAAGCACATTTTTTAAATTTTTTTTATTATTATTATTTTTTGAATTGTGTGAATTTCGCCTGAAAAAATATGTTTATTGACGAAATTAAATACTTACTTCACAGATACATTGTTTGTCAATAATTCAAGCACTAGTCAAGTACCTCTTCAGGAAAAGTGCTACTTTTAATGGTTTTCCAGGCCTTAAATTTCAAGTCAAATTCAAGTACTATAAGCACCTTGTACAAACCCTGTTTATACCACTTTTTAGTTACCACCGCTCACTTTTTTTAGCACATTAACCTTATCTGAAGCAGTTCTTTATTATGAATCAGTCAAAAAAAAAAAAAAAAAAAAAAAAAACTCTCAAAATCACGAATCAACATTTTGAATCGTCTAATGACACACTATCACAAACTAAAAAGGTCTGAACACCTTTTGACATAGTCACTGAACAGAAAACTAGAAACTGGAAATGAACCAAAAACTGCCTTAAATGTACTTATTTTGGTAGATGTTTCCTTAAAAGTACTAAAATAAACAGATAAACAAAGAGTTAAATGTTAGAATCGCTAAGTGGAATCAGAATCTTGTAATTTGTTTTCCACAGATGATTTCCATGTGTAGTTCTGTTTGGTTGTTTTTCTGCAGGTCTGTGGTGAGAGAACAGACACACATAGACAAATGCAAACAGGTGTGCTACAAACCTGTAATATTAGCTCCTCTAGCTGGGCTCTTTTCTGTCGGATTCTTTCCAAACGCTTCTGTTTCTCCAGCTGAAAGATACAAACATAAATTAATAACACCAGAACTGAAGTGAATATGATATCAGAGCATTAGATGGTTTGAAAGTGTACAAGCTTCTTCCCCTGCCCTTCCTCTCCATCATCATCCTCCATTCACCCTCTGTTTGTGTCTGTCAGGCTGTCACAGATGTGACACTAACAGATGGTGTCAGAGGCTCTTCAAACACACACATTGTGCCCTCATTAATGCAACGCCTGCTGAAAGCAAGACTGACTAATATTAAAGCATTTACTTGTGTCTCTAGAACATTCAACCACACAAATGATATGGCTCACAAAACCAACATCACCTGTGTGTTGATTGTCATCAGTGAATATGTTCACATGCATTACAAAACACTGAAAACTATCAAATTAAATACATCTTGCGGCCTTGAGCGCAAATCAATAAACTGACAACATATATTAGCATTTAAATGAGATTTTGAACTGATCAGGTTTTTCCTTCCTGTTACAGTCAGACCACTATAAAGGCATTTACATGCAAATCGACGTGTGTCAATTAGGTTTTGCTTAAACTGTTTAGGACCTTTCCTTGATAAAAGCACATACAGTTTGCTTGTTAAGCACAGTCTGTATATTAACTTAAATATACCCCAATTAAACCAATATTCTGGTTAATTAAAATCTGAATAAGACAAACGGAATGATCCGTATGTATGAATCTGGATTCTGTAAATTTAACCTGCCAAACATGCTTTTTGTTCATTTATTGATTTTGAATATGCTCAGTATATGCTGAACAGTAAAAAAAAAAAAAAAAAAAAAATATATATATACATATATATATATATATATATAATTTTTTTTTTTTTTTTTTTTTTTTTTTAAACATGGAAGCTTTTCTTGCAATTTGGTGATGTAATCGGCAGCTACAAAAAAAAAAAAAAAAAAAATAGTGATCACTGCACTAACCCAATGGTTTTGTCAATTTCTCTAACAATTATTAGTTGGGGTCATAAATTTACATACACCTTGTATAATTTGTAAAATGCTAGATTAATTCAATTATTAAATTTGCATTTTGGATATATACTTTTGAGCTTTTTAAACTCAGAACAAATGAGACACTCCATTTTTGAACTGGTTAATTTTTGTATAAATTTGGTCATTGTTTTGTCTTGTGGACTATATGTAAACATCAGTTATGTGAAACAAGTTATTCAAATAATAATTTAAATAGTTAACCCTAGTGAAAAATAAAAGTACTAAAATATATTTAAAATACATTTATTTCATGCTAAGTATACAAGTATACATATAATGTACTTGGTAAAAATACCCTGCAATTGTACTTTTAACATACTAAACTGGTATATTTAAAGCCTGCTAAACTGGAACAACTAATTTTCCACTTAATGCACTTTAATTGTGCGAAAGTAGTGCTGATGTCCAACTAAAGATATACTTAACTATATTTTATTGTGCTAAAATTGAACTATTGCATATATACTTTAGGTACACTTGAAATATTTTGCATTTAAAGTCCATTAAACATTATTTAAAGATAATACAATCCTCATCAATAGTGACATTAAAACATATTTTAGGCTTAACATTAAGAAATGTGCATTGTGCATAAGTAGCACTTCAAATAAAGTTTAATTACAATTCTTATATCGAGCGATATGTCAGTAAATATGTTAATAGACTTGAACTACACATTTTTTGCTAGGGAACATTTTGCAGATTCTACAAAGTGCATGTAAACTTTTGCGCTGCATATGTGATTATTCCAGTTGTTTTTCTGAATAAATGCTTAGCCAGATAAATGATAATGGGAAGGTCATCCGTGTCAGTGAATTTGTCTTTCACCTCTAAGTTACGGCACTCTTGGGCTGAGTTTGTGGGCAGGCCGATCCAGCGGATCTCCTTCTTCTCTTTAGAGATGATGTTCATGGCCATCAACACGTTGAGCGCATCGTACACACGCCGACGGATGTTCTTCTGGTCGTACACCTGCTGCATATGCAAACACATACCCTCCATTACTGTCGACGTGTGATCATCCGCACCAAACCCTTGCGTCTATGCTAAAGCAGCTTTTAATTACACCTTTTAGCATTCCACCAGGCCAGAGAGATTAAAACTCCAGTCCAGGAAACTTCAGGTAGACTGTCAGAACTAATAGTGGAAAATATTCGCTCTCACTCCAGGTAGAAAGAGTCCTTACGCAATGATCTAAGGCCAGCGTCCAAACTCAAGCCTCTCATTATAAAAGAGATATTATCTGAGATCAACATTAAGTATCTGTTCCTGGGACACAGCCAGACGAGAGCTGGACATTGTGCAGTACTACAGGAAGTGCTAAATGTTCTTCTTTAACCACAGACAGATAAATCACAGCTCATTTTAACGCGAGACGCTGCAGGAGGAACCTGGAGAACTTTAACATCTTTTACCGGTCCAGCTTTGTTTTATTCTGCTGTGTAAACAGACGCCAAGTTAGTGATGCTCATTTAGGTGAGGCATAATGCTGGCTATATGCATATTTCATATCTGAAAGACCAGCTCGAGACATAAATAAAAATAATAAAAGTCTTAGCAGATCAATAGCAAATGGTACTGTAATGTGAAAACCATTATGACTTTTAAACGCTCAGTGAATGCAGGCCGAGTTAAATGCGGGAGTTTGAGACAAATTTCATTACTTGATTAGATTTTGAGTCACAAGCTTACAGTTTGAATCAATTTCAATCTTGATTTGATTTGATATCCATTTCTTTGCATACACAGGCAATCATGTACAGTACATCTCAATGTATTTATTTATTTTAGTGCTGGGCAAAGATTAATCTCATCCAAAATAAAGGTTTTTGTGTACATAATATGTGTGTGGGTACGGTGTATATTATGTTCAAATAAATATTTAATATAGAAAAAATGACATTTTTCTTACATGCATGTGTGTGTATTTACATATACATAAATATATTTATTTATTTTTAATGAAAAACTAAAATTCTTGCAACTAATGCATATACAATAAACCCTGTCAGTTGCTACATTACTATATTAAACTGATTTATAAACAAACACTAAAATTGTACATAAAGCAGTTTTTGTTATATAATAAAATTATAAATTATAGAATTTAGAAGTTCTAGTCATATTAGCTGTTAATTATAAAATATCAACTCTCGTAACTTGCTTTCATGATGGATTTCTTCAAACATTTATTAAAAACTGAAGAACAGATTATATAAAAACATAATGCATATGTAATATACTGCACATATATATCTCAAAATGCTCCCTTCTAGAGTTCAAAACACTATTTACTTGAGACATTATACATTTCGTTAAGTTGTACTGTACTTTTCAACACCTTCTGATGTTAATTTGTTTATTTTGTGCAATAACAAGTAGTAAAGGGATAATTGGTTCATGTGCTGCTTGAACTGAGGCACTACAGCGATCTGTCATGCCACATTGAAGAGTGTCAAAACTAGGGCTGCACGATAAATCGAAATGAAAACACAGTCGCAACTGATCAAAAGCTGTGATTGTCAGTGAAGCGCGGTTCTGTGATCAGCAGTAAATCTCCATCCAAAGGCCAGAGGGGCTCTCTTGTGCGGAAAATCCAAATATGTCTTAAGAAGAAACCCAGCTGCAGCTGAATAAACAGAAGATTTAACTGATTTCATTGATTCAACGTGACTAACAAACACACAACTATGACAATGTATATTTTATCTGAGTTCTTCTTATTATAATTTTCCTTATATGTGACCCTGGACCACAAAACCAGTCATAAGGGTCAATTTTTGAAATTGAGATTTATACACGATCTGAAAGCTGAATAAACAAGCTTTCCAATGATGTATGGTTTGTTAGGATAGGACAATATTTGGCAGAGATACAATATTTGAATATATGGAATCTGAGCGTGCAAAAAAAAAAAATAAATAAATAAAAAATAAATAAATAAATCAAAATATCACCTTTAAAGTTGTCCAAATGAAGTTCTTAGCAATGCATATTACTAAATCAAAAAAAAAAAAAATACGTTTAGGCATTTTACTAAATATCTTCATGGAATATGATATTTACTTAATTTCCTAATGTTTTTTTGCCATAAAACAAAAAATCTATAATATTGACCCATACAATGTATTTTTGCCTACTGCTGCAAATATATCCCAGCGACTTAAGACTGGATTTGTGGTCCAGGGTCACATATAATAATGCAATGCCTTTATTACTGCTTAGAATACATACGTTTTGAGCCACATCATTTCACAGAAGGATTTATTTCAAACACTCAACTGACATTATGAAGTAAGTTTGGAGTGAAAACATGTTATTAAATGTGGTATTTTCACATGCTTTCATATGTAGCAGCATTTACTACACAGAGCCGTAGTTCACTGAGAAGCTCCGCAAACAGCTGTCATTATCGTGAACAATTTCTTTCAATTTCATAATCGCGTGATTAAATTGTCTACGATAATAAACGCGATATAACGTAGCTTTTCAGTGAACTACGGCTCTGTGTACTAAACGCTGCTCCATCTGAAAGCACTTGCTGGAGTACTACTACTCATTACACAACCGGCTTTACTGACAAAATGCGCATGACAATCGCCTTCGATTAACCGTGCAGCCCTAGTCAAAACTGTATTTTTTGTTTGATTTTTGTACTAAATTTACAGAATTTGAAAGCTGAGACTTTGTTTCATATCAAAAGTAACAAAGCACAAAGCTTATTGTGATTCCTTGGATAGGATGTGCACTAAAAATAAAGTTTCATTAAGTTTTGTTCATGCATCAACCGAAAACAGCACAGACAGATTCTTGGGATTTAAGAATCGATATCGGTTCATCAAAAAGAGAAACGATTAAAATCTATATTTTCAACCCAGCCCTACTTTTTTTTTTTTGAATCTCAACAACAGTAAAAACTGGAAGGAATCAACCTTGAATTCACATCACGGTCGTGTTATTCTGTGGCACTCACCGAGTCGGCGGGCATCATGCTGCTGCCGTGAGTAAATTCGGCAACCAGCTCATCGGCCACCTCGTTGTAAGACGTAGTGCCTTTCTTTTGAACTTTTTCGCACACCTTCATGGAAAAGTGCCTGAGGCCTTTACCGTTCTTATCTGCCCTCTTCATTCGCTTACTGCACAGAGACAGAGAAAGACAAACACAGACAGTTTGTACATTTCACTTCTTGACAATACAAGTAAAGAGTAGTTTTTGTTAATTTTTAAGAAAATTTTTACAGAAATGAACAAGTTTTTAAAAGAAAATGAAAATAGATTAGTAACATGAAGATTTGTTGCATTATGTTCATTATTTTTTGTGACAATTACACCCCTACCAATTCTCAATACCAATTCAACAAACTGTCAAAACATATATAATAATATAACCATGGATGTATTTTATTTAATTTGCACTGATCTGATTTTTAATTAAAAATGAATGCGCAGCAAAAAACACTATATTACAGCAACGAGAAACACCACTGAGAATAAGAATAATGTCACATTGCAAAAAAACATAATAATAACAAAATAGGCTTAATTTTCATCAAGTAAAATTTATGCTTTTTTTTTTGTTTTGTTTTGTTTTTTTCCAGTATTGGGGTGAAAAGTTAAAGAATGCAGTTCTTGCAGTTATAAATATGCATCCAAGAATTCCCAGCAGGCAAAATGTATATTCCAAACACATGTCTGGGGAAAAGATTCATGGCCATCATAAACACAAACTCCATTTACATTTGAGTTCTCATATACACATACACACACACTCTTAGGAAGTCTCATGATGGACTGCTGTAAAATTGGTTTTGTGAAGCAGCAAACTGAGCTCTGTTCTCTGTAAATGTAAATAACACACTTGAGGATAGTGTGCATTGAGTACACACTTCTTGTCCACTAAAAACAGCACATATGCATCATACAATTACTTTTCATCCTATATTTTAAGTTTACATCCATCATTTCCGTTTGTCATTTGTTGATTCTAGTGTGTGATCCTATATACACAGTCACTGGGAAAGAAACAGCATGTCTGGGGTTATGACATACCACTATGAGGGTAGTCTGTGTATTTGTGCTCCCAGCATGCATGCGCTCACATTTTCATGTGCGTTTTGCATTGGATGGGTCACTGCGGGATGTGTCAAGTTCAACTGACAGAGGTGGGAAAACAAGCACACACATGATGAGTGTGAGACGAGAAAGCGAGTGACTCAACGTGACGTCAACGCCACCGCCGCATGGATACAACCGCACTCATTCACTCAATCCACTCATCTCTGTCACCGCTAGGAATTAAGAATGGATAAAGGGAAGATGCATGTGTCACAAATAAAACAGACCTGTGAGAATAAAGCACTAAACTCTGAAAACACAATTTAGATTTTTTTTTAGGTGTTGTGGGTTTTAAAGGTGTTGTTAGGGTTGTTGTTAGTTAAGTGTGCATCAACTCCCTGGGTGTAAAGCCTGTCAAACTAAATGTGTAATGTGTATAAACTGAACATTTGAGGAGGGTAAAGCTTAGTCAGCAGGCTAATGGGTTAACACATGCTAAGCTAGCAAGTACGCCGACTGGTTACCAAGCCCTAAGTTAACAAAAAAAAACAAAAAAAAAAAAAACGTTTAATTTAAATGTTTAATTTACACTGCAAAAAGATTTTCTTTCTTAGTCTTGTTTTGTTGTACAAATATCCAAACATGCTTTAATCAAGATGCATTTACTTAAAGTCCCCATGAAATCAAAATTGAAGTTTCTAGGCTTTTACTACGAATATGTTAACCTTAAAGGAGAAGTCCACTTCCAGAACAACAATTTACAAATAATGTGCTCACCCCTTTGTCATCCAAGATGTTCATGTCTTTCTTTCTTCAGTCGTAAAGAAATGATGTTTTTTGAGGAAAACATTTCAGCATTTTTAAAATGCAAAGATAATACAATTTATATACTTTTTAATGCAGAACGCTTGTCTTGTCTTACTCTGCCTGGACTGTTTTTGTTCCGGTTCATGACAGTTAGGGTATGTCGAAAAACTCTCATCTCATGTTCTCCCTCAATTTCAAAATCATCCTATATCGCTCTTTTACCTTTTTTGTTAAGAGTGTTTGATCTTCTTTGCATGTTCACTTTGCAAAGACTGGGTCGGTACTTCTGCAGTGATGTAGGATGATTTTGAAATGATTTTTGAAGTTGAGGGAGAAAAAACGATTGGAGTTTTTCAACATACCCTAACTGACCTGAGCCAGAATACAGAGAGTTCAGGGAGAGAAAGGCAAGACGTGCATTTATTAAAAAGTATTTAAATTCTATTTTTTTAATGAAAATAATACCACTGTGCAGTTAGTGCTACTACAGTAAATCTATGGTAAATGATGGCGATTCGTAGATTAAAAAGTCTTCTGACCATATCGTTGCGCACAGTGTTTCTACTGTTTGTCAGCGCTGTTTCATCTGGCTATAAACTGAGTCATTTGTGTTCTTCAAAGAATTCAAGCATACCACACTGGCGCCGTTTAGTGACCAAGACTCAACGCCAGGAAATGAACGCATCTGCTCTAGTAAGTTTGCGACGTGCGGCCGTTTGAACTTTGATCCGAGCGGATAAGCGGTCTGAGTGGCGCGCTTTGACTTGTGCTCTTTTGTTCTGGCTTTGCCGCATAAACATTATATCGAACATTTATTGAACTCTTCTTATCGTTTATCGAGGAAATTCACATCACGCAATAAATGCATCTTGATTAAAGCATGTTTACTACTACTGTTTGTGCTAGAAAATAATTAATCCGAGTTTGTGGTTAATTGTGGAGGGAAGACGTTTAAGTGGAGTAAACGGCTGGTGAAGTCAACCATATGTGACCCTGGACTGCAAAACCAGTCATAATTTATACATCATGTTGTCCAAATGAAATTCTTAGCAATGCATATTACTAATCAAAAATTAAGTTTTTATATAGTTACGGTAGGAAATGTACAAAATATCTTCATGAAACATGATCTTTATTTAATATCCTAATGATTTTTGGCATAAAAGAAAAATCGATAATTTTGAACCATACAATGTGTTGTTGGCTATTGCTACAAATGACTGATTTTGTATTCCAGTGTCACATGTGTTCATTCACAAGAAGATCTTTAACATGCATTTACAAAAAAAAGATGCAAATATTAATTTCATGTCAACTTCAAAGGGATTGTTCACTCAAAAATGAAAATCGTGTCATCAATTACTCAGAACACCAGCTCCTGCGTCAGCAGCACCAGACACATGCGTCGTTATTTTTGCTTTCTTTGCACACAAAGTATTTTTGTAGCTTCAAAATTATGGTTGAACCACTGATGTCACATGGATTATTTTAAAGGATTACTCCACTTCCAAAATAAAAATTTACAGATAATTTAAATATATAGCAAAACGATCAGTCGGTTTATGAAAATAATAAGCATTTATATACCTTTTAACCCCAAATGCTTGTCTTGTCTAGTTCTGCGATGTGCATCCGTACTCTGTGTATTCTGGTTCATGACAGTTAGGGTATGTCGAAAAACTCCCATCTCATTTTTTCCTCCAACTTCAAAATTCCTACATCTCTGCAAAAGTATCAACCCAGTGTTTACAAAGTGAACGTGCAAAGAAAGCCAAACACCTTTTACAAAAAAGGTAAAACAGCGATGTCAGACGATTTGAAGAACCTTATGAAGCACCTTTATTTTTAAGAGTGTACTCCCACCAATAATTCTAGAAACTATGAAAAGGTTCCTCCAGTGTGAAATCCCCTACTCACAAGTCTACTAAGACATTTTTATTGCTTATAACTGCTGAAGAGAAATACTGCAGATGCTGAACAAGGAGAAATCTTTTTAGTGCAAATGTCTCAAAAGTCACTGTATGCATACGTATAAATATATAGTATAAAGTAAACCAGCAGGTTACGTAATCCATCTTTGATCGCAAGTTAGGGAACATCAACCTCCCCGTGCCGCACTGACTGGAATTACACTATTATTACACACGCCACCATGCACCGTCTGATGTCATACGCATGCGTGCCGCGGGGGCTGTGGTGCGTGAAAGCGCTTGTGAGAGTTAAAACAAAGAGACGGCTCAGGGTTCGATGGTGTGCCAAGCACACAAACGTGAAAGGTCCGGAGGAGAATTCATTCATTCTCTTTCCCTCGCACGCAGTATAAATAACGTAACTGCACTGTGGGGTGAATTATGTAACCAGCACTCAATGAAGGAGAGAGGTGCGGAGAAACAGGAGGAACACAGGGAGAGAGGGGAGGGTGCAGCAGTGGCTGATTGGGGTTGCAGTCGTCAGGACAAATTAGTTCCAGACCCCCAGCTCACCAAAATTTGCCCCTAATTGACTGAAAGTACTGCAGTGGCGTAAGAGGGACGCTCACGCAGCTCTGTGACGGTGAAGAGCACACACGCGAGCCGCTCTCACAGGTCCTCGTGTGTAACATACATGCACACACACACTGATTTCTGCTTAGCAACAGTGGCGAGATGTGATCCCCCCTGTGAAGAGTGTTTCAGCATCACAGAAATGCAGTCTCAGGACAGAAAAGAGGGAGGGAGGGAGGGAAAGATGGAGGGCTGAAACGGAGAGAGGGGGAGGGAGATTTATCTGACCTTTCGCAGGAGAAGACACATCTGCCAAAATGCAGCAAAAACGAGAAGAGGCTCCAGAGAGTCACAGAAGGGTAACGATGTGTGTCTGTGCTTGTACTGTGAGCTGTTGCAAAGTAAATTTATAATTTATGGGATTCTAAAGAGAAAATAACTATTTTAAATCAAAATACAAAATTGCATGGGTTTAGTAATTAATGATGAAGTGTATTTTTCACAACATGAAGCACAACTGTATGGATGAATGACTGTTTTCAAACAGGTTTTATGAACACTCCCCCTTGTCTGCTACTGGTCGCATAAACAGATAGCCCCGCCCCCAACTCACACCATTGGTTGAGGCAATATGTCAGGTTGGTCAGAATGCTCTGATGGCATCAAAGAGCTACAATGCTCACACTGCTCTGAAAATGTTTCAGTTTTGCTAATTTTTTTAGTTGCTAAGTCAAAAATATGAGTAAAATGATGTGATGATAAAAGAGGATTCAAACCATAAAAAAATAAAAAAACAACAACAACATAAAATCATGAAAATGTGATTTAGTTATTAACACTTACAAAGCAATATACTAAGTGAGTGTGTTTGAGAAATTATTCAAAACAACAACATCAACATATGCATGTGGTTTGCATTTGCATCTCCACAGATTGTGATGCAAATCAAACTGTTTAGAATTGTATCTTCAGTCTGGGGAATCTTTGCATCTTTAGCCCACAGTTATCTTCATTAAAAGAGAACTCCACTTCCAGAACAACAATTCACATATAATGTACTCACCCCCTTGTCATCCAAGATGTTCATGCCTTTCTTCCTTCAGTCGTAAAGAAATGATTTTTTTTTTTGAGGAAAACATTTCAGCATTTTTCTCCATACTGGTATGGACTGGTATGGTGCCCCGAGTTTGAACTTCCAAAATGCAGTTTAAATGCGGCTTCAAACGATCCCAAATGCGGTTGTAAACGATCCCAGCCGAGGAAGAAGGGTCTTATCTACCGAAAAGATCGGTTGTTTTCATAAAAATAATACAATTGATATACTTTTTAATGTCAAATGCTCATCTTGTCTTACTCTGCCTGAACTCTGTTTTTGTTCCGGTTCATGACAGTTAGGGTAACTTCAAAATCATCCTATATCGCTGTTTTACCTTTTTTGTAGAGGGTGTTTGATCTTCTTTGCATGTTCATTTTACAAAGACTGGGTCGGAACTTCTGCAGTGATGTAGGATAATTTTGAAGTTATTTTTGAAGTTGAGGGAGAAAATACAGTTGGAGTTTTTCAACATACTCAAACTCAGTGGTTCCCAAACTGGGGGGCGCGGAGTTATGATAAGGGGGGCGCGGCAAGGCTAGTGTACAGCCGATTTTTATAGAAATTCAAAAAAGATAAACGGCCGAAAATATCTGCCGCGCAGTCCGGCAGTATTCAGCGCACACCACTCAATGTGTGACGCTCCGCTCAATATTCCGCTCTATGAATGTGCGTTCCGTTGAGTTGCGCACGGCCCATCTGAATGCTCCACTCGTGTACCGCTTATGCTCAACGAAAATACAAAGACCGCTCAAATAACGCGCCGACAGAAAATGTCTATGTATACTTGTTCCTGTTTGCAATAGCATCGCATACTGTGCTGTAACATGCTATAGTACTGCTGGTACTGGACAACGCTGATAAAATGACGCGACCCTCTCGTGACAGTATGCTATGCTCACATGCTCTGATAATAATAGCTTTGTAGGACTATACATTATTTTGATAATTAGTCAAAAAAAAAAAAAAAAATGTTATATCTGATTCTGTTTTATAGAACTGAATAAAATATTTTTTTTATTCAGTATATTTTTTTATTCAGTAATATTATTGAGTTAAATTAAAAAGTCTAACAAAACGTCTATATTAATTAACAAAATAATAAATAATTATTACAAAGCAGTTTCAGCCAAGAATTTTCATTTCGGTATATCCCTAGATTTTTATGAAAAAATAAACATTTTCAGGGTGATACAAGACCCCACTGTGAAATTATCTTGCTTATTATACGGCTACTTGACACATATGTAAATAATTTAACACAAAATATGAATTTCATCATATTTTATTACCTCAAGACGACTCACCGTACCCGCTGCAGCTGTCTGTTATCAGTTGTAGCGGTTTTTGTCGTAAAATAACAAACCACTAGATGGTTCACTTGATATCAGAAATGAGAATTGCTTTTAGCCGAGTAAAATTATGAATGAATGACGCATAGTAATTCTGCTCTAAGCATGGACACGTTTTTGAAAGACAACAAGTGCCAGGTAAATGTAAAGTAGATGATGAATCTACTTAAAAGATCACAACTACAACAAAGAGAAGAAAATATGAGAAAATCTGTTTAAAAAACAATGAATGCGGTTACATAGTACAAAAAATAGTACATAGTAAAGTGACTAGTTTCTTGTTTAATTTTTTTCAGTAAGTTGTCACACACTGAATTTTAATTATTACGTTTTAAATAAATCCTTCTGAAGTTGTGTTTATGTTTATGTGTAAATGCGGGGGTGGGGCTTGAATTTTTTTATTCTGCAAAAGAGGGGCCCGGCAGAAAAAGTTTGGGAACCACTGCTCTAACTCTTGAGCCAGAATACACAGAGTTCAGGGAGAGCAAGACAAGACAAGCATTTGAGATTTAAAAGTATTTAAATGTATTTAATGTATTTAAATAAACATTTAAACTGCATTTTGGAAGTTCAAACTCGAGGCACCATATCAGTCCATTATATGGAAAAAAAATCCTGAAATGTTTTCCTCAAAAAACATAATTTCTTTACAACTGAAGAAAGAAAGGCATGAACATCTTGGATGATAAGGGGGTGACTACATTTATCTGTACATTTTTGTTCTCGCAGTGGACTTCTCCTTTAAGTCCACCGAACTTAATCTACCCTCCTGTCTTATTTGTTCATCAGACAGAATAGCGGATTCGGCTTTATGATTGGTCCGATCGCCTGTCAATCAAGTCACACAGACCAAAACATTCCAACACAGAACGAACATTTCAAATTAGAAGAGCTGCCTGTAGCATTGGAAAAACATGTTTCCTAAATATCTACAAAAATACCTGTACTATGGTATTTTTGTGCTTTGTAACAGTCAAATAATGACATACAGCACCTTTAAAAGTGATGCAAATTTCTTTCACCACTGCTGACGACGCCCAACTGTTCTCTTCAATGTGTGATCTCAAAATCAGCTGACGATATGGCACATATTTATTGCTTTTGCTGATATGAACTTGAATTTGCATATAGCGTGGGAACTAAAGATCGGAAGTGTAAACAGAACAGTTTTAACAAATCACATCAGCGATCTGGTCTGAGTTTGCATGAATGTGTGTGTGTGTGTGTTTACAGATCATCATAAACTCGATCTATACATGAAAAAGCAAATATTCAGATCAGCACTGTAATATACTGATGATTATCTATACTAACGACTTAATGTTTCACAAGCTGAACAGACAAGCACTACAGTACCACGTCGTGCGATGAAGGGGAACTAACAAAACACTGCACATGAACACTTGCAGACAGCACAGCGTTCTCTGTGAAATGTAGCAGTGACAGCTGACGTCAGAGTTTCTCAGCGAGAACCACTGCTGTTGCATTTCATCGTCAACTCTAGCGACGGAGTCCAGCGCAGACGCGTCCAGACATTAATAACGTTCAATTAAGCCAGAAAAGCAGCTGAAGGAGAGTGCGTGAGTGTGTTTGTATGTTAACAGAGGAACTCATTAGGGACACAGGAGCTCAGAAACAACAACTGGGCGTGCAGCTGTGATCCTCCACTGTCCTGCAGAACATCTGAGCCTCATAAATCATAGTGCGACTACAGCGCTCTCTTTCTCTCTGACACACACACATACACATTTGTCCCATGGGCACATCCATTTAAAGACATGTGTGGCGTCCCCCATCCCAGCGTCCCCCAGCTCAACTCATTTACCTGGACGAGGAATCACTCGAACACAGTCCGTCCCTGCAAAACACACATTTTAATATTTCAACACGTTGTGCTGAAATGTCACAACTCTTTTTTTCTAAGTCTCTCTCTAATAAGCATTTTTTCATACAAGTCATTTTAAATTTTCAAAAATGCTTACAATGATTTTAAAAATGTAAAATGCAACTTAAGTTTACCTGTCTGAGTAATAGGGGTCAATGTAGTCATGTGTCCTTTTCTTGTTTCTACAAAGAAAAGGGTGCAATTAGTCAACAAATAAACAAGATTTGAGTTTGGAATCCAGTCATGAAAATGGAATTTAAGGTATAATGTGAAATATCATGCAATTGGATGAATGCATATAAAGTTGGCCTGTGATTTGATTAACACGGACTAATGTTTGTGGAAATTAAACTGTGAAAAGTGTTATTTAAATATGAAGTATGATTGTTCTGCATTTCTCTGTGCAATTTTTAATATTACATTTTATGCCGATTACCATCGTTTTTGTCATTTAACCAGAAAAGTTACAACAGAATAACTGAATAAATTATAAAAAAATGCTTAGACATTTTCATCATTTAAATGTAATTAAACCAGCAGACTGCAGAAACATTTAAATGGAGAGCACAGAATTTGGGAAAATAAAAAAATAAAAATGGGGGGTGGGCGGGCGGAATACACAGGGCCATAAAAATATAATTTTTAGTAAAGTTTTAATACATTTTTGTTAAAATGTTTAAGTACAATGATTTCAATTAATTAGCCATACTTTTTGCATTTTACTAAAAATTATATTAATAATTACAATTGTATACAGAGAAATAAAAAAAAAAAAAAACAGAATACAGAAGAATTTTAATGAAAAAAAAAAAAGGATTTCATTGGGTCATAGAAATAACATTTTTATTAAGGTTTTAATACATTTCTGTTAAAATGTTTAAGTTAAAATTAAAATGGAAAAAAAGGAATACAGAAGAATTGAAAAGAAAAAAAAAAATCATAGGGCCATAAAAATATAATTTTTATTAAAGTTTTAACATATTTTTGTTAAAATGTTTAAGTTCAATGATTTCAATCAATTAGACATACTTTTTGCATTTTACTAAAATTAATTACAATTATTTTACTAAAATTAAAAATACTTTTTGCATTTTATTAAAATGTACTTTAATCATTACAACTGCACCCAGAAAAAAAAAAAAAAAAAAACAAAAAAAAAAACCATAATACAGATAAATTAAAGTCAAAAAAGGGAAAGATTTCATAGGTCCATAAAAATAATTTTTATTAAACTGTTAAGAATAATGTTGTTAAATTGTAAAAGTTCAATGATTTAAATTATTTAGACATGTTTAGCTTTTTATAAATTAAAGGATAGATAGATTTCAAAATAAAACTGATTTCATCACATGAGGACAGTGGAGTGCATCAGTAGGGGGCGTTTTCAAAGGTTCACATTAAAGTCCCTGCGTGAGAAGCGGGGGTGTGTGTGTGTGTTTGTTCGCTCACCCCGGGGTCCACTCATCACCCTCGGGAGGGTGCGCTTGTGTAACCATGGCCACCGGCGTTGTGTGCGGAGTAAACGGGCTGCCAATGAGGATACTTCCAGGATGAGACACTCTCTGTGGTGTGCTTAAAATCTGCAGAAAGAGAAAAATAAAACAGTGCAAGATTATGCAAATTATAACTGAAGAATGTTTGATGACGGGTTAAGCCAAGTAGAGAGTTAACACTGTGCTTTACTGGGTTTGGCCAGTTTGTTTTGGCAGTCACCCCCTGCTGGCAGAAGCCGTAACTGCACCACTACGGGGAAATAAACCTGTTTCTCCCTCATCATTCAAAGATGGCAGCGTCCAGGTTGTGCACTTCCAGCGAGCACCTGCCATTAAGATGAATAGGAATGCTAACAGACAGCTTTCTCCAGCACTGTGCTGCAGGCAACCTCCATTCCGGTGTTGCTGACAGACACAGAAATAACATTGTCCTGTTCTCATGCACATGTAGATGCGCTACGCTGGTGTACGAGGGCCTCCCTGAGTGCATTTATATCCAGCAGTCTTCCTCACTTCCTCTCTGCTAACCTGAATCTGTGTGCTGCAGCCCCCGGGGAGAGCAAAAACGCCTCCTGCAGCCAAAGCGCAGCAAGGACATCCTCATCCATCAGCGCGGCCTTACACATGATTTATCCTCCTGCTGGCCCTCTGGATGCATTGGGAACGGCACGCTACCACACCGCTGCCATTATTTCTGCAGTGTGCAGTGCATAGTAGGCACATTTTGTGGTTGAACGGAATACGTCGGGTCACCTCCTATTTTAAAATGTGCAGTATACAGAATATTGCAGAATTATTGCATTGCATATATATATATATATATATATATTAATATATATATATATATATATATATATATATTATATATATATATAATATAATTAAACTCAACATTTACACATAAATTGCAATTAAATATTAAGACTGTTTCCTTTATAATATGCTGGGTGGAATCCGCTAATTTGACATAAATTGAATAAATCATGCAGTATAATGTGGTTATGTCAATTCTATTTTAGTATTATTTATGTATAATTGTATCATTTATGAAGTATAACTGAACATATCTTTTATTTTTATATTTTCAGTTTTCAATTTAATTTTAGATTAGGTTGTTGTAATTTTCTTAAGTGCTTTTGTCATTTTTTTTATAATTATATTAAATATTTCTATTTTTTTTTTTTCTAACAGTCTATTTCCACTGTGATAAATGATCGAGCAATACAGCCACAATTTTTTAACATATTTCAATATTATATTAACTTTATTTAAACTAATTATATTATTTGTTATTGTTATATGATATTTTAAATTCAAATAAAAATTAAACATTTTATAAAAGTTCTATTAAAGTTATAATATGCTAACTATGACAAATTAAATCATGCAGCATAACATGTACACATCACTATTATTTTAATATTTTATATATATAGTATATTTATATATTATTTATCACTTATTTTGAAATTACATTGACATTTTCAGTTTTATAGTATTTATATTATTTAGAAATATTTTTTACATACATATTTTTAGTTTTCACTTTAATTTTAGTAATTTATATATAGTATTAGTTTTATTTTAGTATTAGCTCACATAGTAGTATTTTTATTTTTATATATAGTATATTTATATATCATTTATTATTTATTTTATTTTGAAATAGCTTTACTTTTCCATTTTCAATTTTATAGTATTTATTTTATTTTGACGACGTTTACCGTTTTGTATTTTAGTATCAGCTCATACAGTAGTATTTTTATATTTTATATATAGTATATTTATATATTATTTTATTTTTATTATTTTATTTTGAAATAGTTTTTGCTTTTACATTTTCAGTTTTATAGTATTTACTTTATTTTGAAATATCTTTTACTTTTATATTTTCAGTTTCATTTTAATTTAATTAATTTTATGTGTTTGTCATTTTTATTTGTTTTTTAAAATATATTTTTAATATAGTTTCACGCACTTTATTTAATTTAATTATTTAATTTAATCTTAGTACTTAAACTAATTTCAATTAGACGCCAAAGCAGCATTTCTTATTTTCGTTTTAATTCTCGTCACTGGATCATGTAGCATACTACTCTTTGAAATGTGTATCACTGAATACAAACCTACTACACTATGTAGCATACAGTGTACACTGTACAGTATGCAGTGAGCAATCATAGCATCTCTCACCCCGTTACTGCGGCCTTCACGTCTCGTTCTGTCGAGATACGCAGGTGACAGTGAGAGAGGAGGATGTGATTGTGAGTGAGATCTATTCAGTGGGAAAGGAATCTGCATGTAAGTGTGTATCTAAACAACGAGCCACACATCTCCGTAACGAGCGAGGGTCTTAACGAGGGTCCCTCATGCCATCCACTCGTTAATAAACTCATTAGCAGAGGTGCGGCACACAGCGCCGGTCTGTTCTCCTCTAACTGAGAGGGCCTCTCCATTCACGGCCCTTCCGCTCCGCCATCGACCTCCGTCCATCACAGGACTTGCTGTTTAGTGAAGTGTGTCATTTCTGCATTAAACAGAACTGCACAAGTAATGGCTGCTTCCAAACAGGTTTCCCAAACAGTCCATTTCTGAGGCAAACAATGCCGGTCTAAACTCACGTGAGAAAGAAGCGGACATGTCAGTACACGCAGACAAAGCGTGACATTGTACATTCTTCAGGAAGTCGATCTAAAAATGGCTTACATGTAGCTTGGTACAAGCACTGAAAAAAAAATACACATTTCACCTTTAAATGAATGCATTTACCAAAAGATATTTCCTGTGAACTTTGAGGTCTCCTCAAACTTCCTCCTCTTACAGCAACATTTCTACACGCTTTAAACTCCTTCGTGTGATTCCATCTTTTCTACATTCCTCTCTTTTGTTCAGCATAAACGGCCTGCTCTTTTCCTCCCCCTCCACTTATCTATTGTCTATGTACAGCAGACAAGCACATGCAGTGAACTCAAGTCTAATCACTGCAAGGATTTCACTGCCCACTACTGGACACAACATGAACTGCAGCACATATATCTCACAGGAAGAGCTAGAACTTGCCAACAAGATGGCTAAAGTTAACAATTTTAGTTGTTTACTGGTAAATGTATCATTAGGCAACTTTAATGCATTAAATTAAATAATAATTAACATTAAATTAAAATGAGAAATACATTTGTTATAGTATTTACGGTAACTCTTTATTTCAGGGACCAGTTCTCACTGTTAACTAGTTGTTTATTGGCATGCATATTACTAGTATATTGGCTGTTTATATGCTAGTTATAAAGCACTTATTAATGGCTTATTCTGCATGACCACATTTCAGATCCCTTAATCCCAATACCTAAACTTATATATTAACTATACCATATATGTATATACACACACATACACATATATATGAATAGTTTGGTTCCTAAACGCCATTTTTTTTTTACTAAATTAAGGTCCTGCCAAAATCAGTATTGTGTCTGGTCAGTATTGGAAAAGCAGTTTTTAATTTTACACAAAATGCGATGTCCACCGTGTTATTCTGTCATGTTTTCTCTCTATCTTTCCAAACCGCGAAACGCCAGTCTCCTTTCTCTGCAAAATGCGATACATCTGCTCAGCCAATCACAGCACACCATTTCACACACTGTAAACGGTAAAGGTTGTGCTTTGAGCATCCTAGTCTTCAACGTTGAGTAATGTATCACAGGTATATCTGACGAATCCTTTCATAAACAAAGTGAATAAAAAGACTGATTGTGCAGTCTAGAGAGCTTCGTTGATTATAATGGAACTTTGTGAGATTGAGATGAACTAAGATGAGTGACAGCTTTTAATGATTTTTAAGGGAGTTTGTAAATGAGATATTGATTTAATACAACAGTTAAATAAACAAGAAGTTAAAATTAAGTGACTAATATTGTCTGACTATAACACTATTGCCTGATTTTGGTCCATTTCGTCGCAACAAAGTCATAACTGAGCCGCTGCGCATCTCCATTCAAACACAGCTGTGTTTCCTTTATGAATGAACGTGCGTTTTTAAACGGATCTAGTGAGTCAATAAATCAATTACCCATTCATAAAGACAGTCACTTGCTTTATTCCTGAATGAATCAGCTGTTTGATCAAATGGATGATATGATTCAGTAATTAAAACTGCCACCTACTTGTAGTTTTAGTTTAATTTTTAAAGCATCTTCTTTACAGTTATTTAAATCATTCAATATTTCTATATTCAAAATTTTATACTTAAAACATTAATCTCAACATGAATTTATGAATTTGATTGCACTCATGCCACCTCTGAGCCTCATTAAACATATAAAAATACACCTACAAGCCACTTTTGTGTTCTTTAGTGCCACCTCTGTAGTACAAATTAATTTTCTTAATACTGATTTCATTTGATTCATAACTTATTATTATTCTGTTTTAATTAGAAATTTAAAAAAGCTTACAAAATATATATAAAAAAAATTGACATAAAAGATGACATACTTTTAATAAAGTTAAAAAAAAAAATGCCATTACAAAGGTAAAAACAAAATTCCCCTCTAATTCACTTTAAGGAGTCAAATATCATCTCATAATGGGAAGGCTAATTTTTTTATCAGTATTTTAATGATTGATTAGAAGGTGCTCCTAAAATTTTGGAACCAAACATTTAATATTATATATATATATATATATATATATATATATATATATATATATATATATATATATATATATATATATATATATATATTATATATATATATATATATATATATATATATATATATATATACATACACACACACACACACACACACACACATATACATATACATAATAATGTGTTACCAAAGGTTAAAATTAATATCTAAACATGAAGAAATTAATATCTAAAACTGAGATTAACAAATGCTTTATTAACAAGTATTTTTCATTGTTAGTTCAAAGTTCATAGCTAGTTGTTAACTGATGTTAACAAATGGAATCTTATTGTAAAGTGTCATCTATTTATTTATTTTTTGTGCATGATGTTGTTGTCATTTTGTGTTGCAATTATATCATAAAAATAAATCACAATATTTACAAATTATTTTTGTATAATATATGTGCTCTGTTTTTGAGGCCATTTAGCTTCCCAAAAACTAAGTCAGCAGATAAGTTTCACCATCTGCTCTTGGTTTGTGATAATGTGATAACTCTATGACAAAAATGACAATTGATTTGTCTGGTAAATCATTTCTTTCTAACTCTGCATTTCAGTGAATCAGTTCACTTCATCAGAAAAAGTACAGCAAAAACAGTAAAATTGTGAAATGTTTTTACTATTTAAAATAACTGCTTTCTGTTTGAAAATATTTAAAAATGTCATTTATTCCTGTGATCAAAGTTGAATTTTCAGCATCATTACTCCAGTCTTCAGTGTCACATGGTGCTTCAGAAATCATTTTAATATGCTGCTTTGCTGTTCAAGAAACATTTTTTTAATTATTATTATTATTATATCAATATTTAAAACAGCTGAATATATTTTTTCAGGATTCTTTGATGAATGGAAAGATCCAAAGATCAGTGTGTGTGTGTGTATATGTGAAACTGCATACAGACGCACAAAGTTTTCACAAAAACTGCTGACAATTTTTCTCACTTTTGTGACCATTTAAGTGAGTCAGAATATTAGCAGCCTTAGTTTTCATCTGTGTTTGGGATATTGTGATGATGACATTGTGATGATGACCGTGAGTGCATGTTTGTTGACATGTATTTAAGTGCACTGGGGTGTGTTTGTGTGACGCTCACCATCTGGGCCCCCACATTGGAATTGACCGTTCCTAGTGTGATCTTAGTGGCTGGGCTGTAGCTGGATGGCGTTACCAGGGAAATGTTGCCTGCAAACACAAACACAGTCAAGCTGATGTTCACAAATAAGAGCTGAGAGTTTCTGAAAGGAAAAACACGTTTCGCAGACCAGCAGAGGCTTGAATGGACTATAGAATTGACAGAATGGAAATGGTGACTTGCTCACAAATTAGTTCACTCAAGCAGATTAAGCTTTACAGCCTGTTAGCAATGTATAAATGTAATTCACTTTACTTTTAGTGATGTAATGTTTTGCTTTTTCAATGGATTCTGCCGACTCAGCAGCGACAGTCCTGAAAAAATTACTCCTTATTGGTGAATCATGCTGCTCAATCATTTAAAAGGCTAAAAACTAAATAAATCACATTCTGTTGAAGTTGTATAAAGTTGCATGTTCTGCTTCTCAAACTCTCAGGATTGCGACCTTTTATGAAGAGAAGCATGTTGTAAAACTCTATAGGGGAAGTTGTCACAAGTCATCATCAATCAGTCCATTACAGGCTTTGCAGTAAAAAGTAAAACAAGTGAGAAATACAAACAAACTGAATTGAATTGGTCTGAATTGACATAAAATGCTTTTAAATCTGAACAGATCTGCTGTCAACTCATATCGTAGTTCGTTTCTCAATTCTGTTTCCTCTGTGTGAGACATGAGAGTGATTTCCCA
Organism: Cirrhinus mrigala; assembly: GCA_036247105.1. Taxonomy (NCBI): domain Eukaryota; kingdom Metazoa; phylum Chordata; class Actinopteri; order Cypriniformes; family Cyprinidae; genus Cirrhinus; species Cirrhinus mrigala. The sequence goes on from CM070021.1 coordinate 4,560,165, forward strand.
CTGTTTTCTGACAGATTCAAAGACAAATGAGCGGCCTTAAAACATATCTAGACACTTAAGCCACTTAAATTTAAGAGTGATGCTGATTTAGAAAATAAAGCTATGAAACCAAGTGGCATTTTGTTTGAAAAGAAATTGCATAAGAATGCATTTCAAGCGAAACATTTCACAAAACAGTTTGTCATACTTCATTGAATCATGTTCATAGTTAAGCCTATAAAGCTTAACTCTAATGAAACCATTTATAGAACCCGCAAAAAAGTTTGTTTTAAATGTGTTTTGTAGATTATTATATTTGATGCATCAGGCTTTATGGCTCATACAGCATGACATAAGCCATAGAGATCAAACTCAAGGTGGACTAAAACACTTCAGTTTCATGTAGAAGCCCAAACTGAACAAATATATAAATTTGGTGCAGCTTTTTGAATCTATATGGCTAAAAAGTAAGATGAACAGACCACTCACATAAAATGCATATAAATATTAATACAGGGTTCCCAAACCTTGGCAAGCCATTCTTTGTAATCTTAATTATTATAATTAAAAAGCCCCCAAAGTAGCACAATTACCATATCCCATATCAAATCTCAAAAGATTTAATTTACAAAATGTATATTTTAGTCACCTTTGTGCAGATTGATCATAAAAAACAGCTAAAAGGCTTCCTACCAGTGGCCAGTTTTATCACAGGTAGAATGCAAAATGTTTCAATATAAGCAATTCAGCCCAATGTAATTTATCCAATATTTCAAACATTTAACACACAGGAGAAAAATCAACCATTCTCAACAGTTTCCAATTCTGTGCAAAAAACACGAGCTGCAGGAATCAGATTTAACTGATCATGGGTCAAGACAAGAGTAAGGAGAGATGACTGACAAAATCATGCTTGCTCATATCTGATCTTGTAAGATGTGCTCCCTTTATATAGAGTGCGGGTGATCAAGAAATAGAAATTGAAAGTGAATAGCCGCTCATTCAAAAGAGATTTAATTACTCCACATATGTTAGCAGCTCCCTGATGTGCAAAAATTATATTCAATAGTAGAATGACTGCATGAGCAGGTGGTAATGGGCTGAAATTCAGTGGGAGCAGGATCAATAAAACGGTCCTGTGTAGGGCTTTAATACAAGAATGCACACTGAATGGCAACTGTAGAAAGCAAAAGCTGAATCCCGGACATTTTGGGGGATTTAGGCATCCTGGCCAAACACATTTTTTAGTAGAGCTGTGTATTGTCAAGAATCTGGTGATGCGATATGTATCACGATACAGGGGTTGCGATACGATATGTTGTGATACATTGCGATAACGTAAGCAAGGTGATATATTTGTGATATATTAGGGATATTTCTTATTTTAAGAATAGGACATAATTAAAAAAAAAAAAAAAAAAAAAAAACCGTGGGATCTGTATTTGCATTAATTAGTCCCTGTAACATTCAATGTTATTGAACCACCTTTTGTGCAGTATGAGTAAAGGTGGAAAATAAAGTGCTTGCAGGATTCTTTAGTTATTAAATGTACAAAATGTAAGCTTTTATAAACAGAGCCTATATTTTTAGACCCTGCCTTAAAAGTTCACAGTTTACATTTACAATTGTGACATACAGGCCTGGTTTCACAGGGCTTAGACTAAACCAGGATTAGGCCATAGTTCAATTAGGACATTTAAGTAATTTTTAAAACGTTACTGGTATGCATGCTGAGACAAAACAAAGGCACTGGCATGTTTTAAGATGTACCAGTGCAAGTTTCTTTCAGTTGAAACAGCTCAGACTTACATTTTAGTCTGGGACTAGGCTTTAAGCCTTGCCTGCGAAACCTGGGGACAATGTCATAACATTTTGATCTGACCTTAAGAATTACTTCTGCTTAATATCAATAAAAATAATTTTAAAAAATGCTTGCAAGATCCCTAAAGAAAACAAAATAATTGTAAAACAATACAATAAATACAGATATTGAATTTGATCTGAATAATTTTACAAGTTTTGGATTTCACAAGTCCAACTGCACAAAACGCCCCCACCTCGAGAGAAGGCGTTAGCGCGAAGCCCCTTTCACACGGGCCGCGGCACCCAGTGCAGCTGAGGTGGCACAGGCGTGGTCCCGTGGCGGAAGTTACCACAAAAGCTGAAATGACACCACACTTCAGCTTTGCACACCGAGGCGGGAGCATGAATTCTTCTTTCATTCTTCATTACTGCCAAAGAACAATATTAACGCTAACATTAGTGGCGTGCCTTTATGCTAGTACTTCTGGTCGCTGTTTAAGTTCAGAGATAAGAGAAGACTGCACTCTAGCGGTTGGGATATAAACTCAAAAGGAAGCAACCGCCATGAATCTTGTATGATTTAAAAAAACAAAACAAAACACAATATTGCGTTTTTGAGAATCGATACAAAATATCGCAATACTCACGTGCATCAATATTTTCTTAGACCCCTATTTTTTAGGCCTAAAAAGAGGACATGTCTGGGGAAAAGAGGACGTATGGTCACCCTAACTAATGTAAATCAAGCAAGCTACACTCTTAAAAATAAAGGTGCCTCACGATGCCATAGAAGAACCTTTTTGTCTAAATGGTTCCACAAAGAACCTTTAACATCTGAAGAACCTTTCTGTTTCACAAAAGGCTCTTCAAGGCGAAAGAAGGTTCTTCAGATTATAAAAAGGTAAAAAAAAAGCCTTAAAAAAAGGATATGGTTCTTTAAAGAACCTTTGACAGAATGGTTCCTTGTGGAACCAAAAATGGTTCTTCTATGGCATCGCTGTGAAGAACCTTTTAAAACACCTTTATTTTTAAGAGTGTAGTATGCATAGGCCACGAGGTGTTGGCGAAATAACACATTAGTGGACTGGAGGAAATAATATGGAATTTTTTCCAGAAAACTTCTTGCACAAAATAAATTCAAGCACGTTCAAGGACCTGTATCTATGTATGTTTCCAAACTTTCCAGAGCCTTGAAAAAAATTTCAGATTCACAAACTTTCAAGGATTTCAAGGACCCACGGGAACCCTGTTAATATCAGTTCTGGATAATGAAGTAAAAAATGATGTCTAGACAATCAAGTAAAGCCTTCAGTCCAGTAAATGTTCATTTTGAAATATCACTAACAATATTAAAAGTTATTCTTAGCAAAAAGCAACATTTTTATAATGATACTAAAATGTCTTTTACTTGCTAAAAACTATGAACTCAGTCAGACGACAGAAGGCATGTAGCAGACTGTGTTCAACAGGTTTTTCAACAAAAGTTTTGATCATGTTGATAATTTACAGTCCTTAGACATTTGCATTTCAAATGACACAGTAGACCTTATGGAGTTCATGTGATTCTCCACACCTGTGTTTCCTCCTGTGTCCACATCCACTAAAAATCACTGCAACATCAACAGGTTAAATATCAGTGCAAAATGCCTCTGAAAAGTGAGTTTTGAGTGAGTAAAGAGTTTTGAGAAAAGGTCCAGTATAATTCATTTGCAGACATCAAAATTTTATCTCTTGCAACGACTTCAAGACATGTTTAGGTGTAGCTGAGCTGATTTTCAGCCACAAATGTCTCCTTTAAACCCCAGTATGTCACTGTTGTGTATGTGGGATGTGTGCAAGGGAAGGTTACAGTGTGCTGATCGAGGCCAAGACACTTGAAACGCTTTCTTTGAATTCTGTGGTGTTTTCTGAATGGAAATGCAAATTATGTAAAGGTTGTGGCATATCAGATGCAAAACCATGCAAATAGGCCTCACAATCACGCACAAACACGCAACAGCGAACACACCCAGTACTGTCTGAATGAGACGACGCATGCCAACAACTCCCACTTCGTGCATGCCTCCGTCCCACACACACACACTCCGAACGCCACCATCCTGAACTTGCTCAGATCATCCAGCAGTCTGCGACGCTCACAGTGTGTCTTTGTCTGTCTACAGCTGCAGTCATACTGTTTACAATGTTCTATTGACATTATATACAAACTACCAATACAAAGTAGTTTTCATAAAGTACAACAGCAGATGTGGTCATGACTCATTGAAATAAATTAAATGCGGTTATGATTGCCTCTCTGAGAGCGTGCTACTGAAAGCGACCAATCACAGCTCCGCATACCACACTTTCTTAGCTACTTTCTGCTAATTAATTGCATGACCAGACACACCTTTCTATTTTACCGATTATCCATCAGTGGTTTTAGCTTTCAAACTTTCAAATTTCATTTCATTTGGCGTCAGTGATGTCAAACCTGGTGCAACACATGCACTTACTTGCCACATGTGCAAACATACGCAAACACATTACACTGAAATAAAAATGATGATCGTCTGTTTACGTGACTTGATTTTGTCTTTTGGATCATTGTTGTTTCCTAACTGCTGTGATTGTTTCATTTGAGAGTCAGACTGCTGGAGGGAAATGACTGAAACTCATCTGGCTTTCAGAAAGCCTTATTGTTCAGCCCTCATGCTGGTAAACATCACCAGAAAAACACTGTCGTTGCGAGGTGGCTTGCACATTGATGTTTCTGATCAAAGATTATGTTGGAACTTTTTTATGATGTGCACAGATGAATCATTTACAATTAACATTGCAATATTCCATAAAAACAATAAAAATAGTCCATTTTGATATTATTTATAAGTAGAGATTGACAATATTTGAGCATTTCTGCATAATCAGATCAGATTATCGGTTTTGTAGTATAGACACCAATAAATACACCAACTTTGGGTGTTTTGAGAATTGCTTATTCTTACATAAAAGGTCTTAAAAGTTGTGCTTTGGACCATTGTGCTTTGGCACAGTATGTGTCAAATAAACTAAAACCAAATGCACAATATGGCCTAATTTGTTTATCAAGTCTGTTTTCGCTGCGCCTTATAAAGTGGAGCGCACACATTGTTGAGCCGATCAACTGGTGATCCGGTGTTTTCCGTGCCTCGGAACGGCTCGGTTCACAGTGAATAAATGCAGTGAATTCGTTTATTGTATGTGCTGTGAGTTTAATGTGCGTTTGGGAATGCAACGGCCAATAGTTAAGCCTGTTTTACCCAAAGCTTAAATGTCCCATCAAAATAAAAGCTTGAAAGTACAGTATTAATTGCTAACAGCTAGAGGATTAAATGGGTGGTGTTACTGCAGTCCACATTCAAAATATCTCTTTGAAGTGTAGAAATTAGGAAATAAGTATTTCCCTACTGCAGTGTAAAGCAAAAATAATCCTCCTATAGATTTAGCGGACTAAAATCTTTTGATATTCAGTCGACTAAAACTAGACTAAAACTAAAAACAATTCAGATGACTAAAATATGACTAAAACTAAATGTAGGGCCCTACGACAGCCATTTAATTTTTTCCCCAACTCAGTTTTATTTTTTTCCAAATTCCATTTTTTCCATTTAAATTTTTCTGGATTCCACTTTTTTCTGTTTTAATTTTTCTCAACTCCTTTTTAAATGTTAAATTAATTTTGTATTAATCAAAGAGCATGTCTAATTAATTAAAATCATGAAACTTACACAATTTTACATCAATTTAATTAAGGTTTAACAAAAATGACTTGTTTAGGGCATTAAGAAATGTTTTATTTTTTCTCACCATGTGCTTTATTGTTATCAAATTCTGTGTTTTAGCATGTCTAATTATTTGAATACATACTTAATTTATTCAAATTTATTCTTAAAATAGCCTTATGAAAGTTTTTTTTTTTTACCCGCAGAAATTCTGTGTTGTGTATTTAAAATGTTCTGGTTATCAAATGAAGGCATAAAACAATTTCATTTATCTTTTAATTATTGAAAATTAAGCAAACTTTTTTTTGGCAAACAAAGGGGAATTTACTATTAAAATTAAAACATGGAAGAAATGTTGTGTGATTATACTCTAAAAATAATAATGTTTGTTTCATTTTAGTAGTAGTAGTAGAAGTAATAGTAGTAATATATTTCTGGCACAATGATTTCAAGTTAAACCGGATTTTTATTTTGACGGGTTGCCGTGTCTGTCTTTACATTTCTGTGTGGATATGATATGATGCTAGTTTTCCTAAAACGGAACGGCCAAATCCTGAAATCACCACGAGCGTCACACGCGCTTCAGTGAGTGTAGTAAACAGAGACACGTAGAACATGCACAGGATTCACATTTAAATGGTATTTTTGCGGTGTAATATTTACAGATACTAGTCCATAATGCGGTTTGATTTAAGTGTTATGACCTACTTTTGATTAATTAATTCAAACTTTGGCAAATTCCGTGACATTCCGCGTTATTCAGTAAATTCCGTTTTTATGACTGGATTCCGCGATTCCGTCCGCATTTTCCGCATCGTGGAAATCATAGGGCCCTATAAATTTTTAGTCAGAGAACTATGACTAAGACTAAATCAAAATTTGCTGTCAAAATTAAAACTGGTTGGCAGATGCACCGGGGACCCAATTATAGCACTTAAACACAGAAAAAGTCATATTTTAATATCTCCTTTAATACACGAATGAGATACACAAGTATTAATGCTTGATATGTCGTTTAAGTTTGGCGCTAAGAAATAGAGAATCCATCAAGTCATGTCCCAAAGACGTGAGTTGAATGAGTGCATGTTGGAAATAAACCCACTTAATTTATCTCTCTCTCTGTTTTCTATGTTCATGCATTTACTATACAACCTTTAAGAATCTTGGAGATAAAGTGTTTGTTTAGTTCAGTGCTGTCGTTATTTCGGCGACAGAAACATAAGTAAAACAATACACAAACATCGGTTCTGCATATCGGTTATTAAATAATCGGTATCGGTTAGTTAAAAAGAAGCAACAATATTGGTCGATCTCTATTTATAAGCTGTACTGAAGCTAGCTGACAACATAAATTTCATTCTGTTCCTCAAACATGTATTCAGAAGACTTATTTTATGATGATTTTTTACTCTTTTTTAATCTGACACCTTTCATTTATGAAAAAGAGTGGATCAGTGATTTCAGCTTTCAAAGGACATGAATTATTGTGATTTTTGGGTAACCTTTCTGTAAAACTTCAAACCCAGTATTGCATATTGAAAGGTAAGAAAGTGTCAGAGTAGTCTGAATGAATCTTCACAATCTGCTCCAGATGGTTAGCGTACAGCAGCAGGACTGGCTGCAGTCTGAAGGGGTTTTGTGCGAGGCCTCAGCGCAGGAATGCCTCAGTGCCACACGCTCTTTACAGCAACAATGAGCAAAAGCCACATTAGAATACAGCTGAGCAGCGGCCCGAGACACACACACACACACACGCGCACAAATATTGAGCCCATTGTGTGCGCTATATCAAACCATACACACTGCATGCTCAGCGTTGCACAAATGCATGATACGCACACATAAATGCAAGTGCACGACAGAAGACATCAAAAAGAAAACACTGCTATACACGGGCCAAGACAACAGGAGGAAAACACACACAGTTACTTCCTGGGGCAGCCCAAACAGACTCCAGCACTCGCTCAACACAACTCGAAACCACATCAGTGCCTGAGAAACATCTGAGAGAGTCTCACCAACGACCAAACACAACAACCAATCTCTGCAGTGACAAAAACACTCACTTAAACACATATTTTCTCTCTGGAATCACATCACACTCTTAAAAATAAAGGTTACATTTAGCAGTTCTTAAAAGAATTAATTGTGATTTTTAAAATTTGAAAATTCTAAAGAACCTTTTTGCATGCTGAAGAACATTTAGTGCATTTGAAAGATTCCATTTGGAACCTTCAATGCAATTAAAGAACCTTTATTTTCAAAACTGTAGAGAGAAAAAAACAAAAACCTCTTTATAAAGCCATATGAAAAGTTTTTATAAAATTAAACAAAGTTCATATCTTCCTCTTTACCTGTTTGTTTGTGAAGCGGCACGACAAGCACTTCCATACTTCACCTTAAACTATTCCTTTCCTAATAAAAAAAAAAAAAAGTTCAAGTTCTACTCCTGCACGCAGACTGGGACGTCCGCTTCACCCCTCCCCCTGAACACAGAGCCGTGGAGGAACTTCCACAGTGACCCAGAGCGAGAGAGAGAGAGAGTGTGTTCCTCCCAGCATGCCGTCCCGACACACGTGCAGCCTTCCCAGCTGCTCCGACACAATCCCTGAATGCGTGCAACAAAGAGAGCGCCACAGCGGAGGAGAAAAAAAAAAAAAAAAAAGTAGGGGTGCAGGATTTACCTGAAGAGGAGTGGAGAGCATGTTTCGAAGGCAGGCTCGGACCTGGTGTTTCTCTCTCTCTCCCTGTGTGTCCCTTTTGTTACCATTCAGTGGAAACTTGAGAGGCTGGCCAGGCATTGCCGAGCGAGCGCAGAGGGAGTCCACCCGCCCACGCTCGGACTTTCACCCATGCCGAGTGGGAAATGCGCTCACGCCGGTGGGATTCAATGAGAGCGTGTGGGCGCCTGCCGCAGGACTTCCTCCCTCCGTACGCGCACAGACGGCAGCGTTCTCACAGCTCCTGCGGGCCGCTCAAAGAGCAGGCGGGCGATTGCTTTGGCCTGGACTGATCTGAGAGCAGTGGAAAGCCCCAGAGAGCAGGAGAACTGAATAGATGTGTGGCTGCACAATGGAGCGGCCCAAACACATATTGTCACGCTGAGCTCGCGCCGTAAGACCGGCGTGACCTGCAGCACTGGGGGAAAGCACAACTGGATAATGTGCGCAAGTTTTATTTGGCACCCGAGCGACATGGGAAACTCACAACTGGATGAGTGCCAGTGACAATTAAAAAAATGTGCAATCACACACTAATTTGAAAAGACTGGAGCGATGTTAAACAAACTGCTCCAACAAAAACGCTTCTTAAAGTAGCGTTAGTTAAAAAGCACTGCATTTTCCGGCAAATAAGTCGCACCATAAGTAAGGATCAAAAATCACATTTTTGAGCGTGAAAAAACAGAATTGGGATATAAACTGCATTTCTTATTGCAGTAATGTCAAAGTAATCATTCATTAAAAAAAAGAAATTATGTAAAATATTGGTAAATTAAATAAGTACAAACATTTAGGCTATTATAAAAGCCAAACCTAAAAAGTAAACGAAACAGAACATGTTTCGCATGCTTGGTGGTAAATGCACAAGTCGCACCACATTTCAGATGATAAAAACATGTGACTTGCATTGTGGAAAATACAGTTTATTGCTGTACATTCACCCCATAGAAAGGATAAATAAAAAACATGTAAACACTCACATTTTTTTCATTCTGACCAAAGTGCACAAGTGCATGTGATGTACAAGGAGGGTGTGTAACACTTCTACAGTGATTTGCAGATTTATAAACATGGTGGTAAATAATACATCTGATTTTTGAGGTGCTGAAGAAACTCAGTTCATGTTTACAATGTTGCACAACATGAATAATGGTGTGTGGGCCGTCCTACAGAACTGGTTCAAAGAGTTGGAAACGTCTTGAAAAGAGAAAAACGTCTTTTCCCAAAAGTTTTGTATGTGTGCAAATTGCATAATATTCAAGGTACACATTTCTAGTGATTGTGCAGTTAATTTCCATATTGTATTTTCAGAAAGTTTTGGAATATTTGTCCTCTCCCCTAATTTGTCACTACCGAAACAGTAATAATAATTTAATTAGAAGGGTTATATTGACCTATTACGATTTTTCTTACATCTTCCTTGTAAACACAAGTCCCAATTTTCCTTTTGTCTTCTCCAAGAATGAATGAATTTTCAAAATTTTAAGAAAATCGCAAGCAACAGTTGGAGGTTTTTTACTCTGCACTCAAACAAAAACTCCTGAAGTTTGGATTTTTTTCTTTAGAAAGTTGTATTTGGATGTTTTACACTTCCAAATAAAATTGTCTACATATAACATTCCCCAAGCAAGTTATAGCCCTTTTTTACAACATTGTTATAGCTGCTTTTCAATAAAAAACAGGTCTATTTAGTTTACTGAAAATATAGACGTGTTCCGAAATGTTTAGAAAAAGTAGATGGAAACAGTGTTCCATAATAACAAAACACAGTAAAAAATAAAAAAAATAAATAAAAAAGTTTTTTTTTTTTTTTTCAGAGAAATATAATTTTCAATCAGAGTATGAACAACAAATGCAAACAGTGCAGCAAGTAGTGAAAACAACTGCACAAATGGTCTTGTGCAACAAATATACAAAAAATGCAAATGATTCACAAACTAAACACAAAATGAGAGAAAAACATACAGAGTGTAACAGAAAAAAATAGTGCAAATGATCTTTAGAAACTATGTAAGAATAATTTAGATAATATAACAGCCAAATGGATCCATCCGCTGGCTGTATTGCGCGTTTTACCGGGACAGCGCATAGCCACGTGAAAGAAATTTCAGTGCTTTATCCAATATGTACCGCTGTTTCATCCTTGTTATTGGTTTGTTTTATGTCAAAGTGCTCTGTCGTGTGTTTTTCTATGCTTTTTCAGAGAGTGCTGTCATGCAAATGTGTTATTTTGTGTTTGTTTTCATGCACGCACAACTTATTTTACTTTCACTTTGAGTTTGTTCAAATTTTTAAAGAAACATGCTAATTGGTGGTTCAAAAGTCCAAAACCTATGTTTATTGGTTGAATAGATGACAGTTTGAATCTGGGCACGGGGGTGGGACTAAGCATCAACAATTGTTCCTGTTTGGCTCAGAGGAACGAAATGCATTGGTTTCTTCTGACGAATCAATGCAATCAAAATGTGATGATGTAATCATGTTCACTACAGAGCCTCTGAATATCCAAACGAGACAAAAGTGATACAGAAAAAAAAGCGGAGAATCTCAGCTTTGCTGTACTTTTTAAAGCATTCAGATTGGATTAGCAGTTCAAGTTATTAAATATTTAAGAACAATAGATATTTTTAGCCATGGGCGGCTGTCTCGGTCTTTGAGGGTTAAGGATTCATTAGTCTGAATATACATTGAACCAAACATTATTATAACATCTTAATAATTCAGTATACTTTATTTTTGACAAAACACCCCATGTTTCAGTAGTGACAGTAATGTTTTGGTAGTGACTACATCACATTACAGAATTTTAACCATCATACTAAAACACTACTAACACATACTAAAATACTAAAAATGTGCATATCTTGTGCTAAAATTTTGTTTATTTCCCCCCAAATAAAGGATTATGTGCCAAAACTTCACCAAATGTTTGGGTAATGACAATTTTAGATACAATTTTTGACCTTGTAGCTATGAGAGAGAGGTACACAGGAATATTTCCTGATCATAAATGTAGGGGTGTAGTTTCAGTCAATGGACTAAAACATACACTGTTTTGGTAGTGGCATGAAAATGCAGCATCTTTTTTTTTTTTTTTTTTTTTTTTTTTACATAAAGTTTCATAATTTACAAAGGGAAAAAAAAAAAAAAATAAATAATAATAATAATAATAATAATAATAATAATAATAATAATAATAATAATAATATATATGTATGAAGAGTTCAGATGCAAAACCCCCTAAAAGCCAAAATCCCAGCCTCAGCCCAATCAGAAGTACCGGTACGTACATGGAAACCTACACATCGGAGCCTGATAAAAATGCATTTTTTAAAGACAGACGTCAGATGTATATATCATATTCGCCAATGCCAATTTTTACTCTCATTTGGCTCATATTATTATATATATAATAACACAGACACACACAGGGGCTAAAATTAACACTCACCAAGCGGCAAATGAGAGTAAAACTTTTACAAATTATAACAATGCAATGCAACAGCCAGTTATTAAAAGAGATTCGCCGTTTCTGACATAAGTGAATAAAATAATATTTTCTGAAGACAAAATCATTGTGGCTGGTTAGCTGTTTTGTCAAAAGCGACAAGGGCGAATCAAATGTTATGATACAAATGGGCTGATAAGGTCAGAGCAGTGTGATGGCTAGCATGTCCATAGACAAGGTTTTAATAACTTTTACCTGAGAAGATAGGCTGTCGCTGCTTTATTTTTCGAAAGATGAACTTTTCCCGCCTTTATTCTTTATAACCTGAGAATGTGGTGACACATTCCTTGGATTACACCAGAACGGAACGCAAACATCAGGAAGTCATGATGGTTTTTTAGCTCAAGACTGACGATGGATAAAAGAGAGGCTGGCGTGTATTTGATACTGTACGCCTGTTTCATATTCCATATGCCATATTCTGTTTGCAGTGCGTATGCAGTGCGTATTTTTTCCGTGGTCATGTTAACGGATGAGCGTTTACACTGCAAACGGTTGCGGTCCGGCAGCGTGTTCTGTTCCAGGAGCGGCGCGTCTGCAGCAGGACAGCAAACGTTTCCACACCGAGTCTATTTTTGCTGCTGGACGCGCTGAATTAAAGTGTCATTGTTTGCACTAAATATGAACATGGATTGACACGAAAATGTAGCAATTACACCATAAGTGCATATAATTAAAGTAACTGCCTGTTTATGCAAAAATAGTTTCATGGCCGGTATTTTTGGCTGGTAAATCTTCTCATGCCACTGGCCATTGGCAGGTGTGGCAAAAAGTTAGTTTTAGGGCCTATATTTATATTTATTTATAGGGCCTACAACTAACTTTTTGCCACACCTGGCAATAAAATGCGAAAATTATTTAAATATAATTTTCATAAGTTGATATTTAGGGGTTAGGGTTCGGGACAGCCACCTCCCAACTACTAGTACCCACTAAATGATGATTTTATATATATTAAGCTGACATATATTTTAAATATTTTTGTGGGTTTTTTAATAGATAATAGATGGATCTTAGTAAACATCTAAGATGTGAATACCTAAATGCTTAAATGCTTTATAAATGTGTGTTTTGGTTGTGGGACAGCAGTTTGGACCAATTCTGTATAACGGCCCATATGCTCACTGTTGAAAACACTGAAATGGGGTATGTAATTAATTGCACCACAATTATTAGGAAATAATTAAAACAATGAAAACCGCATGAAGTGAAAAGGTTTGCTTGCGTCACATAAATATCTTACTGCTCTGATTATTGGAAATTATCATATGACTGGTGCATATGCAAATTAAAAGATCCAAAAAGGGCATGAAGGCATCGTAAAGCTACCCCATATGAATCAAGAGATTTAATCAAAGTCATGTGAAGAGACACGATTCCTTTATGTGATAAGCAAAGTTACTTTAGGCTTTTATTTATATAACAATGACCGACACATTGTAAACGGAAGGTTTTCCATGCATCACACGCTAAAACAAACCTGATTGGTTCTTATGCATGTAATGCGAGTTTCTGTGTTTACAATATGTGTATGCGCGTTGACCATTGCTTTGATATAAATAAAAGCCTAAATTAAAAGGTGTCACCCATCTTAAATATAGGCAATGCAAGACAGAGAATTTATGGAGGAATTTCACTGTTGTATAAACACAGATAGATAAAATAAAATGAAGCATGCAAAAGAAACCAACAGCAGAGAGTTTGATTCAAACAATGATAGTTCTTGTTGATTATATGATGGAATGAGCAATTGAGCACTGATGCAATTAATACTAAAGAACATTTTTATACATTCATTGAAGGGAAACAGTGAATCTTGGGACTTTAGGAAATCAATATTTCACAGCATTCATATTGTTAATACTGAGGGAAAGTCTCAACGTTTAATTAAACAAGCTTAGTAAAAGAAACTATTATACACATTTTAGGAGTCACTGTGAATTTGTGGTCACATTATAATGAAACCAGAAAGGGTTAAAATGACTTTAAATCTGTGTGTGTGGTGCAATTAGACAAGTAATTACTTCTTGAATGTTTATTGTTCAATGCTCAAACCCCTCCTTTTCACTTTGAACGCAGCCATTTCAAGACAACGGTAGGTAGTACATAAAAGTTTACTGCCTGCCAGTAATTGCCTGTAATTTCTTTTACTACCAAACTGAAAAATGAAAACATGAGGAAAGAGTTTATTGCACTCAGAATGAACATGCACTTGAAGAACTGACCCTTATACTAAGATAATTCATTAACTCATTCATTTCTGAACTTCTGCACATAAATACATATTACAGAATAACAAAGAGTTAGTTTTACCTTTGGAGAGGTTTTGGCTCAGAAAGGCCTTCAGATCTCCACACAGAGCCGCTGCGCCAACCTGTGTGGAGAAGAAAACATCAAAGAGTTAAAATTAACTGAAATATAAGTTTGCAATATACAGCGGCTCTAGAAAGTATATGGATATGTTTATAGCAAAATATCAGACCTAGTGGTAATTTACTTTAAAGACAGACAGCACATTTTCAGGTGAAACAAAAAAACATATTAATTTATTATTACCACTTAATAATATGCATGTATGCATATAATTTCCCAAGTTCAATTAATGAAGAACGCTCTGTCTAAATAAGCTCATAGTAATTTCACTGACGGTGTCTCTCATACCCAATTATGACTGTGATGCACTGAATCACATTGTAGTATTATATTGTTAGAGGTTATAATAGCAAATTTTAACAGACATTCTGTTCAAAAATTTTAATTAAAATATCTGAAACTTTCAGTTACACAAAAATTCATATTACATTGTACAAACTATAAAACCATGTGCCAGCTGCAAACAAATTGTTTGAATGGTTTTCATTAAACTTTTAAAAATTATATGTGACCCTGGACCACAAAACCAGTCATAAGGGTCAATTGTTTTAGATTTATCTATCTTTATCATCTGAAAGCTGAATAAATAAGCTTTAGGACAATAGGACAATATTTGGCTGAGATCCAACTATTTGAATATGCGGAATATTATGGTCAAAAAAAAAAAAAAAAAAAATCAAAATTTTAAGAAATACATATTTAAAGTTGTCCAGATGAAGTTCTTAGCAATGCATATTACTAATCAAAAATTACGTTTTGATATATTTACGGTAGGAAATCTACATAATGATCTTTACTTAATAACCTAATGATTTTTAGCATAAAAGAAAAACTGATAATTTTGACCCATACAATGTATTGTTGGCCATTGCTACAAATATACCCGTGCTAATTAAGACTGGTTTTGTGGTCCAGGGCCACATATTTCAAATCTTTCAACATAATAGTTAAAATTTCAAACATATTTTACTGGATGAAGTCAGTTCCCACAGGTGTCTAGCTGAGTAACCTTGTGTACTGTAGTTCATCAAAATTAATAATAAACATGACCCACATTGACAACCACAACATGTCAGTACTTTTGTTTTCATTTTGAACAGCAAAACATATGTATTGTTTTATCTTTTAAATCCAACAAACACCTTTTTTGTGACATATTTTGTTTGCATGACAACATGACAAATTGATGTGATTTGATAAAGTAGCATTCAAAAGCACTTTATTTCTTGTCATGCCTTTTATAATTTGCACATCTGTCTGAAGTGTCAGTACTGTGAGTCCTGCTCAGTTTACTGCATAGATAACACAGCAGACTGTACACGGACAGTGCTCTGTTTCTGAACTGATAGTGTGGTATCTCACAGCAGCAGCTGCTTCTGCTGTAGGCCACAACTTTAGAGGAGAAAAATAAAAAAAAACACAGCTCCATGCTCCAGCGTATAGGATGACTTTAACTTTGAACTGGCCTCAAGCAAAAATGTGAACCAATTTCGTCACCATTGAAACACTTGGTCGAAGGGCTACATCAAATCAGCAGCGCTGGCCAGTGAAAGACTGCCAAAATCTATAGAATGAAAGGCTTTAAACGGACGAGTAAACAGATGTCAGTGGAGTTTACAGAGACATCCATTCACAGGGGTCAGAGGTCTTGGAGCGTGTCACCATGATTTAATCAAAGGGACATCACAGAGCCATTTAAACGAAATGAGAAATGTTCTCAGCGAGCACTAGATAAAAGTCAGATGCATTTTTATGTTTAGTTTTGGGAATATTTTGTGAGTGAAAACTTAAATCCCAAGACATGATAAACTCTTACAGCACCTCACATCTTCATGTCATCACTTTTACTTTAACAGAACCAGATTCTCTTAATAGCAGGACTCCAGACTGTGACTAAATGTACGCACTTTTCTCTACCGGTGCGACTAAATTGGGTTAACTGGGTAACCAGGGCTCTATGCTTACTTTTCTTATTAGGAGCACTTGTGCACAGTCAAAATTTCAGGTGCACCTTCTTATCGATAATTTAAAAATCTGATCAAAAATTAGCCTTTCCATTATATGGAATTATTTGATATATGGTGATATTTGACTCATTAAGCTGATTTACAGGGGAATTTTGTTGTTACCTTTGTAATGGCATTTTTTTAACTTTATTAAAAGTATGTCATCTTTAATGTCATTTTTTTTTTTTATTATATTTTATAAGTGTTCTAAAATTTCTAATTAAAACAACAGAATAAGAACAAGTAGAATAAGAATAAGTTACCAATCAAATGAAATCTGTATTAACAAAATTAATTTGTACTACAGAGGTGGCACAGAAGAACACAATAGCCGCTTTTCCACTATTGGGCCGAACCGTTCTCTTTGCTTAACCGTTCCGTTCCGTGCAGATCCAGGCCAGTCAGCATGGACACGGTTTCATTTTCCACTGTGGTGCTGATAACGGAACTTTTTGGAATGCAAATACAAATGGGTCAGTCGTTGCCTTGGTAACGCAACTGTAATGTAAACAGCCATATGGACGATGATCAGATTTATTTATTTATTTATTTTTTAAATCTGATATTTACTTCATTATACTCAACTCTTGGCGCAAAAAATAAAATAAACAGACGACAAGTATAATGTTACCAACAAATGCTGAGGGGATATGCATGCCAACAGAGATGGACATAGAAGCTAAAATTCCTTTCTAAAAATACCACATTTATTAACAGTATTAATGCATGAGCTATGAACGCAGCGTAGCTGTTTACTAGGCTGTTTGATCAAATGGCGCGCTTCTGCTTAGCACACTCTCTATCAGCACGGTTTAGGACGGTTGTCTAACCGTGCCGAGAATTCCGGGCCGAGAACAGTTTGTAATCGTGCCGTGCCATACCAGGCTCAGGTGGAAACACAATTGGAACTGCACCTGACCGCTCGTACAACCGTTTGGCCCGATAGTGGAAAAGCGGCTAATGTGCCTTGTAGGTGTATTTTCATATGTTTAATGAGGCTCAGAGGTGGCATGAGTGCAATCAAATTCATAAACTCATGTTGAATGTTTTAGATATAAAATGTTGAATATAGGAATATTAAATGATTTAAATAACTGAAAAGATAATTAAAAAAATTAAACTGACAGCAAGTCACTGATTTTATCACTGAATCATTCATTCATATGATTCGTTTGAACAGCTGATTCATTCAGGAACAAAGCGACTCTTTATGAATGCGAAATTGAATCATTGACTCACTAGAGTCGTTTTAAAACGCACGTTCACTCATAAACTAAACACCGCTGTGTTTAAATTGAGATGCGCAGCGGCTCAGTTGTGACTTGTTTTAAACTATTTTTGATGACAAAATAGAGAAAAATCAGGCAATAGTGTTATAGTCAGACAACGTAAGTCACTTAATATTAACTTCTTTATTTAACTGTTGTATTAAATCAGTATCTCATTTGCAAACTCCCTTAACAATCATTAAAAACCGCCACTCATCTTAGTTCATTGCAATCTCACAAAGTTCCATTATAATCAACAAAGCTCTCTAGACTGTACAGTGAATCTCTTATTTACACTCTCTGCACTTTGTTTATGAAAGGATTCATGAAATATGTCTGTGATACATTACTCAACGTTGCAAAAACACCTTCAGCGGTAACACAAATATGCTGATCGGGTCAGTCGCACTGGTGCTCCTAAATATTTTTTCAAAGTCGCACACAGTAGCTTTTGGTTGCACTGCAGAGCCCTGATAATGCTTCTATTTCAATTGCTTATGAGAACATTATATGGGCCAAAAGTGAAGAGAAGAAATCTGTAAAAAAAATCTTTTTTTCTTTGTGCACAAAAAGTATTTTCATAGCTTCATAAAATTAAGGTTGAGCCACTGATGTCACACGGACTATTTTAACGACGTCCTTACTATGTTTCTATGCCTTGATTGTGGTAGTACCCTTGCTGTCTATGCAGGGTCAGAGCTTTCAGATTTCATCAAAAATATCTTAACTTGTGTTCCGGAGGTCTTATGGGTTTGGAACGACGTGAGGGTGAGTAATTAATGACAGAATTTTTATTTTTGGGTGAACTAACCCTTTAAAACAATGACTAGACAAGCCACTGCTCTGAAATGTTAGTCTGGAGCCCTGTACCAGCATTAATAACTTCACAAAAAAATCTCTGTTGCTATTACATCAGCAATACACTCTTAAAAATAAAGGTTCTTTATTGGCATTGATGGTTCCATAAAGAACCTTGAACATCCATGGAACCTTTCAAATGGAAAAAACATCTTCTTTATAGCTGAAAAAGGTTCTTTAGATTTTTAAAATGTTCTTCAAAATGGTTCTTTTAGGAACTGTTCACTGAATGGTTCTTCTATGGCATCACTGCAAAAACACCCTTTTGGAACTTTAAAAAGCACCTTAAAAGCCAGTTTTCAAAAGAACTCTTCTACTTTTGTTTTGACAACAGCGGGAACAAAGTGGTTTTAACATGTTGACACTTGAACCGTAACAGACTTGACAAAGAGCTGAATGTCCCTTTAATTACACAACTTGATGTTCACACACATTACCAAAATGCACTCACCGTGTTGGCCATCATACTGAAGATGACAGGCTCTTTCTGGTCAGATCCCCTCACGCTCAGAGCTGCACGGCCCCTGTCAACACACACACACACACACACACACACAAATGTGATCAGGTATGTGTGCACTGTGGCAAAAACACACATTCAGCCTGTCCTCGTGACTATGATGAAGACTGTTAGAGGAAAGGAAAATGATGATGGAGCAGAGATGACAAAGACACAGCGAGAGGAGGAGACAGAGAGCATGGAGGAGGATTCACACAGCATGTAACCTCCAAACTTTCCCCCCCACCGGAAAGTGTGTGTGTGTGTTTGAGAGAGAGAGAAAGAGAGAGAAAGAGAAAGAGAAAGGGAGGGAGGGGATTCATTCTCTTTCTACTCTTCTACTCAATAAATCTGTCTATCAAATCTGCCTATCACACAAAAATAAAATAGCAGATAGAAATCACAATTTCTGATTAGGCACTACATTTGATGAGGAGTGAACTTTGCCACCATTAAAAAAGTGTGTTTGATATAGTATAAATCGGTGTTGTATGAATGAAATCTGGATGTACAACATCCGCCATGTTGACATTGTCATATGATATTAGCTGCACCACTTCACTGCCATTCTAGTCAACTGAATGCATCCAAAATAAAAGTTTTTTGTTTACTGTACTGTATATAATATATGTGCGTGTACTGTGTATGTTCATTATGCATGTATTAAGACACACACACATACAGTATATATTTTGCACTTACAAATACAGAAAAATATTTATTTTTGTTTTTGTTTGGGTGCGATTAATCACGATTAATTGTTGCCTGGCACTTAATGTAATATATTTTTTCTTAATTCTTCCAAAAAATATAGGCTAAAATGCTTCATTTATAAAGTTAATTTTCTGTTGTTGTTTTTTTTTTTTTTTTAATACAGACTTACTATTAACAACAGGTAATCAAATGAAGGCAAAAACATTAACAATTAGGTTAAGTTATTTTTAAAATGTAAATCAAATGAAAATGTAACAATTACATTTATTTTTTGGCAAACAAAGTGCTCCTACAAAGTACTCCTAAAATTAAAACATGGAAGAAAAATTGTGTGATATTCCTTAAAAATTAAATTTGAATAATTTTATTATTATTATTATTATTATTATTATTATTATTATTATTATTATTTAATAATAAAAAAATATTTTTATTTTTGTATTAATTTTTATTTTTTAATTGATTTGTTTATTTATTTTTTATTTATGCTATACAATAGTAATAGACTTCTGTAATTTCTTAAATATGAAACACTTTTTTGGCAGGTTGTTGTACAGATCTTTGAGTTTCTGTATCTGGTGATAGTTTTTTCACATAAAATAGTGAAATGCCAGTGAAGTGACTCTCAGTGCAGCTCTGGAGATGAAGTTCATGAGCAATGCCCCCATACAGTGATGGCAGACAGGGACACAACTCAGTTCTTAAGGGGGTCTCTCAAATGCCATCAAACCAGATACGTTATTACTCAACCAGCCGGCTGTAAGCATGTTGATAATTTAACTTCAGGAAATTTAACTTCTCTCCATAAATACAGATGCTGCACCTATTGCATCCATCATATTTTCCTCACTAACACAGCCTCTTAAAAACTTGGTGCGTAAGTTCAGAGTTTCCCACTCATAATTACAACACTGTGGTCGCAATAATGTGCATTCAACTACTAGAATGCACCAATACTTTGCACTGAGTATGCTTGTGTAGTCTTATTGCAAAATATTGCAATGTTACACCATGACACTCAAGTTTTTATATGCACCACAAGGAACTTTAAACACTACAGAGAGTTGACATGAAAGCAATGCAGTTGCCAAAGTAAACCTCAACCATCAATGTTAACCAACTGATATTGACCCTAATATATGACTTGCATAACTGCGACGAATGTTTGCGTAAACACATTGGCGAAAATAAACCAACATAAGCAAGAATGTAAAGGTCACACCACAAATAGTAGGTCAACCACTAGGAAGGCACGTTGATGTTTTTGTTATCAAGCTACATGCACTCAGTGGTCACCTTTATGCAAAACAAGCGTGGTTTTCGTCCGTACTCGTGCACGACTATAAATATATCTCATGCATGTCTGCATGAAGCTCCCCAGTCCAATAAGTATGCTAATGCCTGCTCCCATATGATCCGTGTGTGTCTTTGTGGCCGGGCTGGGAGAGGCATAGAGCAGACAGCTGGTAAGCCTGACTGCGGTGGAGGGGGTGAGGCAGAAAGGACCGTGCAGATCAATAGACGGGGGGATCTAGCCCTGCCGCCCACCGCCCCGGTCCCACAATACCCCGCTACAGCCCCCTGCCTGAGCAACACATAAAGGCCTATTGTCCCACGGGGGAGCAGCCCGACACAGGAACCAGAGAGAAGCTTCAAAGTGGCTGGAGGTCTCTCCTTCTATTTTCTCTCTCCTTTTCTGTGTCATTTGCCCTCCCCCAGTCCCTATTTCTCTTTTTCTGGGTGAGGGAGAGGCCACCCAGTAAATGTAAGGGAACTTGGGTCAACACATTGCTCTGGTGACATGACACTAAAGAGACAACTTGTTGCTGAGTAAGAGTAGACGGGAGCGGAGCGGGACAGCGCAGCGAGTGCATAGTGACAAAAGATTTCACTTACGCACTGTAAATCAAGAAAGTTGTCGTTCTTTGTTACTCATTTGCTGGACGGTCCTTTAAAAAGTCTCTTGAGATCACAGGCAAGTTTTTGAGGATCTTTCTCAATGGGCTTTATTGACCTCCATTTATTGAAACTTATGTGCTTGTTCTCAATCACAACAAAAGGTTTGTTTGTCTAATTAGTGGTGCTTGCTAAGGAAAGCATCACTAAATACTTGAATTCAAATCGTTTAAATTCTTAACCTCTAAGTATTAAACTTAAGACAAGCATGATGCCGCAAATCAAGTGGCTTATTGATGAAAGGAGAGCTGTTGCTTTTCTAAGCAATCCAGCTTACAATTTACGTCTGGTTAAGTAAAAACATCCTATCCACCTTATTTCTCCCATAAGTGTAAATTGTATGGGTCTGGTTTCTGGTCTCATCTGCATCCGCATCCAGCTATTTTTAGCTGCACAAAGCTTGTTTTGCTGCTTGATTGTTTTAATTTTTTAAACAGAAACGCACCAGTGTAAACATAGTCTTACATCTAAGCGGGTTAGATGAGCCACATCTCTGAGTGCAACCGGTGTAAACTAGCAGGTGTGTTCAACTTTGTCGCGGCTTTGCGTAGGACTAAAAAACTGCTTCGTATGCTTTCGGACTGCTCTCTCACGGATGTTAAACACCAATCGATCTGCGCGGCACCGCTTCTAGTCGAACACACCTAGTGCCAGATTAAACCAGATTAGAGCGCCATTTGTTGTTAAAAACTCAAAATCGATTCTAGAGAAAATCGCGATGCATAAGAAAATTCTCGATTCTACGACTCCCGAAGCATCGCTTAATCAATGCAGCCCTACAAATTGGTGTGTCTTACCATGTTATTTTAACGTATTACCTTAATTATGAGGACACTGGTTTGTAGTGCAAAAAGTTTTACCGATTACTGCATGTTGTTACTCTTCTCGTTATTTCCCTACAGTGCCTAATGAACCAGAAGTCTCGCCCATTGGCTTACTTATGCATTGAAGAATAACGATACATTCGCGTAAATCGCAGAATTGGTCCACAAATCTTTTCATTGTTGCAACCCTACTATAAAGTCTACTACATCATATTTGATACGCAAATGTCTAAGGTATATTAACTTGGACTGTCCCCGAATAGTCAACTGTTAGTCAACGAGAAGAGGCTTGGTCGACCAAAATTTTATTAGTTGTTTATTCGCAGGAAAAAAATGAACAAATAAATGAATAATTAAATCCACAAAATGTGGCGAAGTCATGCAGTCCGCGATGGACAGATCTATGTGGAAATACAGTACATCGGGCAGAAACATGCAAGTAGCAGCAACTTTACACAGCCACTCAATCTAATGTTAACCTAGAAAATGTGCGCTATTCAAGTGTCTGTGCACTGAAGCTGAACAGTACTGCAAGACACATCGAGGCAGCAGTGCGGTCACTTGCTCTTAAAATACTCCGTCATTTTTGGTCATACAGAGTAATAGATCTTTCGAACGTGTAAAGACTCTATGTTTATTTCTGTGCACTCAAAACAACAACAAAACATTGCGCTTTTGTAAAATAATGAAAGCAAACAAGATGCGCTTTCTGCCATCTTGGTCTCTGTAATCTTGAGCTCGAAACTCAGATACTCTGTGTATATTTGCCTTACAGACATGACAAATATATCTAAAGAGAGCAAAATGTCTATGTTCGAATAAACCAAATGGAAAACATATTCTCAGATTCTCAAATTAAACATGCATACATGTGCATCAGTACTGCGGAGATGACGAGTCAGTGTTACCGACTTCATCTCTTAAGCTGAAAAAAAAAGCACTAGTTTACTAATAAATTATTAAAATGTTAATGCAGCTTCCTTACTGTTTTTCCCCAGACATTTCATAATCATTACTTCTGCCGGTGTGCTGTGGCAAGTGGAAAGCGCTTATTAGGCTATAGAGCTTATTAGGCTATGTAGGCAATTAAAGGCTCATTATTGTGATTTAAATGGTTAATAAACATGTGATCAGTCGACTAAGGCTTAAAATGAGCGACTACTAGTTGACCAGAAAAATCTTTAGTCAAGGGCAGCCCTAATATTAACAAAATGATTAAAAAGAAAATGCAAACAGTTCAATTGTAATTTTTTTATAGGTTAATTAACTTCTCCATTTAAAATTCTCAGGGCTGAGTTATTCAAAACTTGCCTTCGAAAGCTTAAACACTCATATTTCATCCTGTGAAAACCATTTTGAAATCGGACACAACATTACCATGGAAATGATATTTAAAATTCGTACAATAGGCTCCTCCCCCTACTGGGCAGTGTCAAGTGTCACACAAAATTTATTACAATACTTTATAATCAAACTTTTTTTTCTAATCTTGACAAAACACATTACTGGTAAGGTCCGAGTCTCAAGGTTTCATATTTGGTGGTTATTTTGTGATAGAAGCAATATTGTAACAGAAATATTTGTATAGATTTGTGACGGGAAAATCCATTTAAAAAATTTGGTGGAGTTTGGGTGTCACATGGAGAGCATTTTCGGTATAGCACCTAAACAAAATCCATAGGAACCTCAATTTATGTAATATCAGCTTAAAATCTGAAACATAACATATTTAGACATATGTCTTTCCAAAGTATTTTGTTATAGGGATGGATGATTAATCGAAAATTAATCAAAACCGAAATTCAGAACTTCATAATTTTCCCATGACGATTATTTCAGTTTGTGAATACTTTCCCATTAAAAACATACCACCGCATACGTAGTCAACGCTATATGGACATGTATGACCTTTGCGCTCGTGTTTTTTGCAGTGTCTCACACGTGATTGGTGCATTTAAGACACTGTGTCAAGGTAACAGAATTTAAACTAACACACAGTGCCGCTCAATGTTTGTTCCAAAACAGTGGACCAATCAGAAGACCTCAGAGGCAGGGCAAACATTGCGAGCTTTGTTTATGGCTACAGGTTGGCACTACAAATTTTGAATTAGATGGCAACATGGCTGAGTAGGCATTCTGTGCTGCATTTTTTTTTTTTTTTTTACATTCCTGAACGCTGCGTCTTGCAGTTAAACATCGTTCATTAATCGTAATCAATTCTAGAAAACCTAGAAAACAACACAACACCCTTACAACCATCTATCAATACCTTAAAAACTACATAGAACCACTTAGCAACTGCACAGCCCTGGCAACCACCAGTGCCACGCATATTTTCTTGGAAATGTAAGTATCATGTTCTCAATGCACCACAATTCCCTCAAACCCACAATCAGATGTATCAGCATTTACACTTGTTTGAAAATGGCACTATAATTGCTTGATATTGATCTTTTAAAAGCTTACTAGATGGACTGTCAAAAGTATCGAGTCCTATGCAATGGAACTTTGAGTCGTTGGGCTGTTTTCAGCACAGTCATGTTGTGGTTTCCACATGCTTGAATGTGCAGCAGCAACACGGCTATGTGCAGGACAGCGTGGTGCATTGAAAGCAGAACAACACTACACAGATGAGGCGGCATTTAAATGAAAACACGCATATGCATCAGTCCTCTGCGGTGTGGAGCTGCTCATGGGGTGAATGCAAAATCTACAAAGATAATGCACACAAATGCAACACAAAACACAATGCACTCTAAGTGGAAAATTCTTACTGTCACAGTCACGGTCCTTTTACTTAGCAATAAACCATGACCAAGCTGATCAATCAGACCATTTTGAGACGACATAGCAACATAACTATAAATAATACATAAACCAAGAGCATCATCAGCCACCTCATTTCTAGATGTCAGTGGACCTCTACTATTAGAAACCTGCAGATCATCTCATTATAGGATCTCTCACCCACACATGTGGTCTTAAGACACAGTCGCCCTGCCGTGACCCTCCCCTACTCCTCTCTATTGTCATTCTCTTCCGTCCCTCAGTTGGCCTGCCATAAATCCCCAAGCTCTTCGTCTGTCAGCCTGACCTCTGATTCTCTGTCTTTTATCCTCCTTTCTCTCTCTGCTCGTCACTGTCCCCTCTTCCTTCGCTCAATCTCCATCATCGATAGACTGAAAAGCACTGACCTGGAAGAGGTGATCCAGTCTGAGGCTGACACAGTAGTGGGGGGCCTAAAGAAACAGGCCAGCTTTGATAGTTTTAGGGTAGTTTAGGGGGATGGGGGTCATCGAATCAGAATATGAGGTTTATGAAGTAGAACAAACCACAGCTCTACTGCACTTTAGGTTTCATCCTAAACCAGGGTTTCCGACAGTGCAAAATAAACTCGTAAAATAATAATAAAAAAAAATACATATTTTTTTATTTTACTTCTTGCAATTTAATGCAGTTTTTTTAACTGTTCGAAGAGAAAATAATTTGAAACCATTCTAACTTGCTGATTTATTACTTTCATTATCAATGCTGGAAACAGTTGTGCTGCTTAATTATTTGTTTGGAACCTGTGAAACTTTGATGAATAAGCAGTTAAAAAGAACAGCATTTATTTAAAATAGAAATCCTTGCTAAAATACAAGTCTTTGCTATCACTTTTTATCAATCAAACACATCCTTGCTGAATAAGAGTATCAATTTCTTTAAAAAATTATAATAATAAATTACTGACCACAAACTTTTATAGTTTTATAAGTAGTGTATAGTTACAAAAGGCTTCTATTTTAAATAAATGCTGTTCTTTTCAACTTTTTTTTTAATTAAACAATCCTGAAAAAAAGCATCACAGGTTCCAACAAAAAATTAAGCAGCACAAATGTTTGAAAACATTGAAAATAAATCATTACAATGATTTCTGAAGGATCATGTGACACTGAATACTGGAGTACTGATGCTGAAAATCCAGCTTTTCATCACAGGAATACACTTTAAAATACATTCACACTGAAATAATATTTCACAACATTACGTTTTTTCTCTGGATTTTTGATCAGATAAATGCAGCCTTAGAGCATAAGAAACATTATGAGCAAAAAAAAAAAAAAAAAAAAAAAAAACATTAAAAATCTTACTGATCCTAAACTTTTGAAGGGCAGTACATAGTTTTTTAAATAATTTTTATACTTTCTATTATGCTCACCAATTCAAAAGCATAGTAAAAAAAAAAAAAAAAAAAAAAAAAAAACACTAACATATTCTGAAATATTATCAAAATTTGAAATATTTTCTATTTGAATTTATTTTAAAATGTAATATATAGCATTCATGTGATGCAAAGCTTTTCTTATTTTTACATTTAATCATTACTACAGTCTTTGGTCTCACATCCTTTAGAAATAATTCTATTATGCTGATCAAATTAAAATAAAATAAAATAAAATAAAATAAAAATAAATAATTATAAATATTCCATGGTTTATCTTTAATGCTCAAAGAGAAAATAAAAGCTTTTGGGGTTCATCTTCTAATAAATAAATAATAATTCTAAACATTTTATGTTTTATTATGAACATAACAAGCATGTGTGATCTGGTCAGAGGGAAAATAAAACCGGGTTTGGTCTTAAAATGTAAATTTACCTGTCAGGTCAGGCCACAAGGTATCTTTTACAGGGCGGGTTTGGGCTTCAAACTTCAAACGCCTGTCCAGACCTGCAGTTCTGCTCAAGGCTGGACTCCAAACTGCAGCAGCCCTTACTCTTCAAGTACTGGGAAAGTGCAAGTCACAATATGTTGTGCTGATGGTATTAAATTAGTTTAATTAGTCGTTTATTGTTCAAGTGAGGTCAGTTATGAGATTTGCTGGCTGGTAGAAGCTGGCGAGCTATAATCCACCAGCACAAGATCCACTTTGCAGGACTTTCCAATGCTGTGGTGGGGGTTTCACGTACTCGAAGACAGACCACTCCCTCGTCTTTCTGTAACCCCCTCCATCTGTCACTTGTGCGGCTCAGCGCATCTCCATGGCAACAGCAAGGTCACCCACCATTTATCGCGGGACGGGGGCTAAGCAAGATGATATTAATGTGGAAGCACAAAATAAGTTTGACGCTGCAGGTCTGAGGCTTTAAAAGCCTTTGGAGCAGCATCCCCCATCAGTCCCTCTGTCAAAGCCGTAAGGAGCTGCGCTCTCCAGGAGGCCTCCGATACTATAGCCCGACTGATTAGCGTGGGCTACGCAGAGGACAAGAGGAGGAGGAGGGTGACATTTGGTCTTCTGAAGGAGCGTATGCGTGCGTGAGTGCGTGTCTAAAATACAAACAGCCTGGCTCACGCTGTCATGTAAGGTCATTGAAAAGAGGAAGCGTACACAAATACGCTGTGTGACACTAGATTTACGGCACAGGTTAGCCTCCGCGACTCCTGCTCAAACGCCTTCTCTATTCTTGAACATGAAAAAGAACGACAGGTGTTCTACAACTAGGTTTCACATCAACTTTCAGAGCAATTACTGTAACACCAATAATATATCAGAATTAAAGATGAGATAATATCATTTTTTTAACATCTGCATTGTTTAAATACAGTAACTGGTATTTTTAAAAATGTCCAACATTCCACATTTCAGATGCCCAAGATTCCTACAACAGGAAATGCAGGAAGTTCTAATTAGTCTCTCCCTCATGCAACACAGTCTGTGCTCTTTAAACTTGTACCGTTCTGCCAGGCACATATTGACTGCTTATGTGAAAAGAAAAACTCATCTTCATTTCTTTCTCTTGGACAAAACACACCAAGGAGACGTTCTGCAGAATGTTTACACTGCTCTTTTTCACACAACAAAATCAAAAAGTGACCACAAGCTGTCAAAAACATCTTTTGAAGCTATCTGATTAATAACAAATTAAATTTGAAGTCTGTTCCTTTACGGTGTTTTTATGTCCATGTTGGATCACAAGAGGTCCTTCATAATAAAGTTCTCTGTTTGATGTACCACAGAAAAAAAACACAGGTTTGTAACAACATGGGTGTGGGTACACAGATTTTCATCAGGTTTGGAGAAATGCTGCATTACATCACTTGCTCACCGATAGACCCTCTTTAGTGAATAGGTGCTGTCAGAATGAGAGCTAATAAAAACATCACAACAATCAGCAGCTTTTGGCTTCACAAGATGTCAACTAATGGACTGGAGTGGTGTGGGTTATCTGTGGATTACTGTGATGTTTTTTTGGACTCTCATTCTGACGGCACCCATTTACTGCAGAGGATGTAATGCTACATTTCTCCAAACCTGATGAAGAAACAAACTCAACTGCATCTTGGATGGGCTGAGGGTGAGTTAGTGATGTATGTCTCGAGACCGGTCTTGGTCTCGAGACCGGTCTCGAGACCACTTTTACGTGGTCTCGTGCTGTCACAGGCCTGACGGTCTTTGGTCTTGGTCTTGTCTTGGTCTCGACCCCACTACGTTGTCAAGTCTCTCGCTGTCTCAGACCGTCATAGTGTCGGGGATTTAGCAGTACTACACGCTCAATAAAAAAAAAACAACAACAACAATAAAAAAAACTACCCGGCCGTGTTAACCGATTATTAACCGTCTAACCGACAAGATTTTTAAAATTAGAATTTAATTATTTTAGAAAGGATAAGTGTCTGTGACTCGGTTAAAAAAACCAACAATTGTTTACCGGGATTAATTTTACATGCGCAAAATGCAGCAAACGAACGAACATGAGGAATTCCCACATGGACACGTCGCACCACCTGCAGCGCTCTGCAAGGAGAAAAAACATTATAAAGCTAGGCTATATTAATATAATGAATGAATAGGCCTACACGATAAATATTTTTTACTTAATAAAACAAACAAACAAACAAACAAAAAAAGTGCAAACCAGTAAGCTACATGCAGAGTTTTGTACATTTTCGTGCTGCGCGAAAGGAAGAACGGCTGAAAGAGCGCATCCTATTTTTCTTTATTTAACAAACACCAAAACCCGTTTACATTTTTCGATTAACTGTAAGAAGTCGTTTCCCCTGTTAGAGAGAAAAAAATAAAGTGATTGCGCCGGCGCCTGCACGCGCACACAACCCACAGATCAGCCAACATATGGGAAAAAAAAAAAAATCACACTGGCATATTCGTTATCAACGTACTGCCGTTGATTATTATTCAACATTTTTTTAATGTGGATATTGTAATGCGAGAATACCAAAAACCAGGATTACATAATAAATAATTATTTTTTAGCATTCAAATACATCGTGAATACAGAGACTTGGATTTTTGTTCCGTGTGAGAGACCCATGTTATTTCAGTTTCGCTTTAACCCTAAATGTTTTTCCGTTTTTGCTTGTCCTCTAGCTTCTTATATTTTTTCAATTAGTTCTTTTCTATATACTGTTAAATTTGGAAATTATTTGTGTGGAGTGAGGGGAACTAAAATAGGCCTAGCCTATTTTATAGTGTAAATGTAAATATTTCGGCCAGACTGGTGTCTTTCTGAATGTAATAATAAAATACGACTTAACGTATAGGCCTACGCGATAATCTTTTTTTCCTCAAAAATGCAATTCATTTTACTTTAACCATCCAAAAAACGTTTTAAAATATTTTTTGATAAATAACTGAAAAAAACCTTTTAAAAAAACCGTTTAAACTGATGTATTAATTCGGCCAAATTCTATGGTTGAGCGCGCTTAAGGTGGTACTCCAAGTTCGTGTATTACCATCTTGGCGGGACACGGTCTTGCATAATTGCAGACTGACATTGGTCTGACAACGGTCCAAGACTTATAATATCCCAAAAAACTGCCATGACTGGCGAGCTGACTTTCCTCTTTTATTTTTAAAATTTCCTCGCATCGCTGCGGCACTCATTTACTGCTATATAAGAGGAATCCAGCAGATCCAGCAACGAGACCGACGATATGGGCGCAACGAAAGTTGATACTGTTACATGATTGGCTGTTAGCGTGTCACTCCCGTTGCTAGGTTACCAGAGAGCGAGTGCCTTTGTTAATGCAACCAAACTTGCTTCGCAACCTCTGTTTTCTTCCGACACAGAAGAATAAAAAATATCGAACGTTTTATCCAACACATTTTTTATTGATATCGATCACGTGTTTATCGCGATACATATCGTTATCGTTTTATCGCCCAGCCCTAGCCGTCATACAATTGCTACACATAGTTGATCTCACCCAGTCTGAAAAAACATTTACAGTGAGCTCAGTCACACACATGACATGGTCTGTCTCTGTATTGCTCTGCCTGTAGTTGAAGTAATACCGTCTAATATGTATTGAATGTAAACTGCGGCTGAACCCTAGTATGCTGCTGTTCATACAAGTTATTGCGTAGCTTCAACACTAGTCTTTTTTTTCTCCGGTCTCGACTTGGTATCGGTCTTGGTCTCGACTTGGTCTTGGTCTTGACATGGTCTGTCTTGGTCTTGGTCTTGGTCTTGTCTTGGTCTCGATACCTTCCGGTCTTGGTAGTGTCTTGGTCTCGGTTTATGCGGTCTTGACTACAAGTCTAGGGTGAGTAAATTTTCATATGCAACTATTAGGACTAGAAGTTTTTATTTTGCCTAAATATCATTTTTTATTATTATTATTATTTTTTTTTTTTCATTTAGTACTGCCCTTCAGAAGCTACAGAAGACACTTGCATGTTTCTCAGAAGACAAAATAAGTAAAATTTATTCTAATCTTCAAATTCAAAAAGTTTTCACCCCTGGCTCTTAATGCATTGTTTCCTTCTGGAGCGTCAGTGAGCGTTTGAACCTTCTGTAATAGTTGCATGAGTCCCTCAGTTGTCCTCATTGTGAAAAGATGGATCTCAAAATCACACAGTCAATGTTGGAAAGGGTTCAAATACACAAAAAAATGCAGAATATGAGTATGTAGGAATAATTTCTGAAGAAAAGGAGGCAGTTTAACTGTTCAGGACACAAGAACACAGTATTAAGAATTAAGTGTGTGTAAACTTTTGAACAGGTGTTGTTTTACTATTATTTGTGGGCTATATGTAAACATCTTTTATGTGAAATATCTTATTCAGGTCAGCACTAAATAAAAAAATAACATGCATGACCCCTCTTATTTTGGCAAAATAGTTAACATTTTGCAGATTCTGCAAGGCGTATGTAAACTTTTGGCCAGAAATGTATTTATATCAACGCTCTCAGTTTTTGTTAATAAAATGTTTGAAAACAAACAGCTTTGTCATAACTACCACAGAAATAAGCTAAATATCTTATATCAACAGGTACTTTTGAATCAAAGGACTGAGAACCACTGCCTCTGAGCAACTATTGACGCTACACGTGCTGATGTTCTTTAAAGAGTAAATTCTGACATGAAAAAGTACCAAAATCCACACCCACTGTGAATAAATACGTATTTTAAGCAATCCAGAAACCCGACGCTAGATCTCCAGCTTCCTAGAATGGAAAGTGCAGTGTTGCAACATGAATGGAGAAGGTTAAGTTTAGTCTCCCAGGAGGATGAGGCTTCACACACAGCGAGATGCACAAACACACACCTACGCTCTGTGAACACATGCAGGCGGCGGAGCGCTAACTGTATGAGCGTGTCCCGAGGGGTATGTTACAGTGACACTGGAGTACACACCAGCGAGCAAGACAGCTGGGAAATGGCGCCAAAAAGGATCCGTGGTGTGTGTTTGCTCTGTCCTTTCACTCTCTTTTGTGCATGTGCAAATACAAACACACAAAGGCAGACCGCAGCCGCTCACGTGACAGCTGCGTCACAACAATGCAGGCACAGGTCAACAGATCAATACATCTGAACTTTACATTCAATACGTGCGGCTGCTGAACTAGCTGACGCTGAGTTTTTCCTCCAAAGACGCAACCACAGACAGAAAAATAATCAGACAAAGGCCTCCACCACTTACGCACAGGAAAAGTTGCTTGAGGTGCTGAATAGCAGGGGGACACCTGTCACAAAAGCTGTGAGCTCTGGGGTGGGGGTCTCATTTCCCTCCTCCTCCCCTCCACTGGAAGGATTAAATATCCAGACCGTTTGTGCAGGACCAACAGATGTCTGCTTCAAATCTGACACAGCCTGGCCTGCAATCTCAGTACACTAAGCCAACAAAAACCCCATGACCTCACACTCCAGAGCTTTCTTGTCCAATTACCACACTAAACATGCTCTCAAATGCATCTCTGTTTGAGCCTCTCCTCATATATTTTCTTGAATATTACTTCGCAAGCCTAAATAACAAGGCTCAGGTGTTCCTCCACAAAACGGTGCAAAACACCACAAAAATAGACAGTCTCAAAGGGAAAAGAAACCACAAACAACATATCAAGAGACTCATCTGAACATACTGGTAAATACATTTTCAAAAATGTTATTTCAAATGTTACAAAAGTACCATGGCACAACCATAGGATTTGGATATACTATTATGCCAAAATTATGTACTTTTGACATTTACCATATCAATAACATGATTTTTAGTACGTGATACAATATAGTACTGTATAATCGCTTAGCACCATAGTACAGTACGTCTCAAAGCCCACAAAGTTTCCTCACTCGACTTTACCGTGGTACTTTTCAAAGTATTCGAGCTGGTTTCAAACTCTGAGAGATTATTTATAAGATTCTCACAGCACCGTTGAACCGTATGATCGTCTTATACATAAACGCGTTAAAACATCAAACTGACAGGAATATACAACACTATGCGGGTGAGCTGAGGTAAAAATGCTCAAAAGTTTATTGTGACATTATCGCCGCAAGGCCAACGTTTTACGAGTCTCTCTACAATAAACTACCCGACTATTCGTAAAACCTTCATTTGAAGCGACATCAGTGAGGGAATATGAGGAACTTCTCACCGAAACGATAACCTCGTCAGAACCGAGTTGTCGGGGCAGCGGAAATGTGCAAAAGCTGCAGAACAAACCGACGAACCACCGCCCGGCGTACTCGCTCCCTGACAGCTCGACACTTATCGACAAAAGCGCACTGTACATACTATTCTCATACTATATAACGTCATAATTACATTTTTACTCAATTTAATGGGGATAAATAGGGCCGTGATACGTCATCGAATTTGGACGGAACTCTTGTTTGTTGATATTGCACTTGTTTACCCAAACATTTAAAGCTAATTTAACTAACATTACCTGCTGTAAATTAAAACCCAACGCTTTGGGGTTTGCTAATTGTTCATTACTCAAACCTAATAATGAAAGTGAAAAATAAACGTCTACTTTGTTGAACATAAACAATAAACATTGCTGTCAAAATGCGTCTAACATACTTAATTATATTCTCCAAGTTCACAGTCTTCTTAGTCAGGTATATTCCCAACTTATCCTAAATACGACAAGTAGCGCTTACCTTGGATTTCGGGCCGAAATGTGCTGAACTGCTCTGTCAAAGTAGAAAACAAACAACTCTGGGAATGTATGATAGTGAAAGCGCAGTAACTGCTCGGCCCTGCGCTCACTTCCTGAGTGCTGCTGAACTCCGCACACAAGCTTGGCGGTGGCAGCTCGCCGCCGCCTCTGATTGGTCACACCTGCCGGTGACGCCAGACGCCAGGTGGAAGGTGATTGGCTAGCCTGAGCGAAATGTAAAGCAGGCGTGGCGTTCCACATGCTATGCGGGGTAATGAGATGAATAAAGTAATTTAAAGGCTTTATGGTGGTTTTAATTAGTCTACGCAGACAAAAGAAAACAATGGGAGCTTGTGCGGAGCTGCGTTATTTTGGCGTGGTGCGACTTCGGCGCGCCATCTGGTAGTAATCACATGTTGATGACGTATATTAATTTGAAATTTACATTTTAAATATGTGTTACGTTAAAAAACAATTAAGACGCGTTTAAAAAGCTTCCCAGTTTGGCTGCAAAATTGGCTGCAACTACTACTTAAAATTTAGCCAATTACTGAAACAAACGAAGGGCGATTTCCTGCGGAAACTTCTGTTCTTAAACCGAAGATATCAAAAGCTCATTACCATACTGCACATTATTACACATAAAGTGACTGGAAGGAAGGCGTTGTAGCAACAGCTTTACATCCCTAAAATGTGGCTAAAGAGTTTAGTTGCTTAACAGCCATGTCCCTGCATCAAATTATCACAAACCATAGGTCTATATGGATATATAGGTCACACTTGTATGAAATACAGGAGTTCAGGTAAGACCAGGGCTAGCTGAAACACTTTTTCAATGAATATTTCTCTGGGTAGGTACAGTATGGTATGTGTATGTATGTATACTCGCTGTAACAGATGTACAGATGTATACTGCAAGCTGTCGCATGTACATATGCAGAGACAGTTGAGGTCAGAAGTTTACATACACCTTGCAGAATCAACAAAATGCTAATTATTTTACCAAAACAAGAGGCATCATACAAAATGCATGTTATTTTTTATTTAGTACTGACCCGAATAAGGTATTACACATAAAATACATTTGCATAGAATAGTCCACAAGAGAAAATAATAGCTGAATATATAAAAATGAACCTGTTCAAAAGTTTACATACACTTGATTCTTAATACTGTGATGTTACTTGAATGATCCACAGCTGTTTTTTTGTTTAGTGATAGTTGTTCACGAGTCCCTTCATTGTCCTGAACAGTTAAATTCTTTGTTTTTTCTGCATTTTTTGTGTATTTTAACTATTTCCAACAATGACTGTATGATTTTGAGATCCATCTTTTCACAACTGAGGGACTCATATGCAATTATTACAGAAGATTCAAACACTCACCGATGCTTCAGAAGGAAACACGATGCATTAAGAGCCAGGGGTTTAAACTTTTGAACATATAATATTTTTCATTTAGTACTTCAGAAGTTACAGAAGGGCAATATATGTTTTCCAGAAGATGAAATAAGTGAAATTTACCCTAATCTTCAAATTCAAAAAGCGTTTACCCCTGGCTCTTAATGCATCATGTTTCCTTCTGGAGCATCAGTGAGTGTTTAAACCTTCTGTAATAATTGCATATGAGTCCCTCAGTTGTCCTCAGTGTGAAAAGATGGATCTCAAAATCATACAGTCATTGCTGGAAAGTGTTCAAATACACAAAAATGCTGAAAAACCACAGAATTCATGGGACCTGAAGGATTTTAACATGTAGGGCAGTTTACATGTCCAGGATAAACAAGGGACTCATTAACAACTATCACTAAACACACACACACACACACACAAAAAAAACAAAAAAAAAACGCTGTGGATCATTCAGGGAACAACACAATATTAAGAATCAAGTATGTGTAAAGTTTTGAACAGGGTCATTTTTTTTTTTAGAAATTTAACTATTATTTTCTTTTGTGGACTATATGTAATAAAAAAAATATTCAGGTCATTACTAAATAAAAAATAACATGCATTTTGTGTGATCCCTCTTATTTTGGTAAAATAATTAACATTTTGCAGATTCTGCAAGGTGTATGTAAACATTTGACTTCAGCTGTATATAACAATTTACATAGAACTAAAACCTATAAAAGCCAAAATTAAAAACAAAAGTCAAAGTGGCAGTTGTTCATTTGAATAAGCAAGAACTACTAAAGTGTGTGCAGGTTGGAATCTGATAAGGAAAGATGCCATGACAAGCCCGCCACAGCACCCAGGGGCCACACCTGTTCTTCGCACATCTGCACAAGCTGTTAAAACATCCACCATAAGTGCATGTCATGAGTGCACCAAAAAAAAAAAAGAAATACTGTCAGTGCTGTCAAAACTTAGATAAAACGTTTGCTAATTCACTGATTTTGCACAGTTGATTTAAAGATATACTGAACACTTTCTGCATTTAGCTTAATTGCAAGGAACATGTGAGGTTTGTTTGTGACTGAAAACACAGGACTTGAACAGGGAATGATAAGGCAAAACCTCATGGGACGTGCTAACGGCAGTACATCATCTCACACAGGGCTGGCCCATAATTCATTGTGGAGAGGATTTCCTGTCAAGGCGATCGTGACGCCAAACTCTGATCTTCACAGGGCGTGGAGCCTTGATGCAGCATGCTGAGTTTGCTGACAAGTAGCACCGCTTGAACTTACAGCAGCAAATTCTGAGACTGTCTTCATATGACTGGTCAGTCTATGACTATTACTATTTCTAATAGTATGTGCTTGAGCTTCGTCACACACACACATTTATGTGCAGTATACATCACTGATTTGTGTGTATGTATATTTATATCTTGGTGATGTTGTTGAATATCTAATGCATTGCATTTATAGCACAAACCGCAGACCAGTTTCCCAGAACAACGCTTGATGTAAAAAAAAAAAAGAACTTGTGGTTCAAACATACACTTTTTGCTCTTTGCCCTAAAGAAACCTATGCCAAATGTTACACCAGTCACACTATTAAACATAATAATCATAATAGAGAAATTATCAGGGCCCAAGTAGAATCAGATAGTGGAGAAAATGACCACATTTGCCG
Organism: Cirrhinus mrigala; assembly: GCA_036247105.1. Classification (NCBI taxonomy): domain Eukaryota; kingdom Metazoa; phylum Chordata; class Actinopteri; order Cypriniformes; family Cyprinidae; genus Cirrhinus; species Cirrhinus mrigala. Next base: position 4,596,888 of record CM070021.1, read on the forward strand.
AATATAAAAGAACATAATGTTTGGATATTGTAGATACAGCTGTTTTAGTGGACAGTTTAGAGAATTGTTTTAGTTCTAGCGCCCCCTAACACTGAAAATTGAAACTGAAAATGGCAGGCGTGTGTAAATCACTTTTATACTGGATAAATATTTAGAATTGGGTGTAAAAAACATGTAAGATGATATATGTTACCAGATGCAAAACAGACAGACACTTTTTGGCACTTGTGGGATATCTGCTTTGTTTTTTAGCCTGGTGACAAATTCTGACCTCTGACTAGACTTGACTTGGACTTGATACTCTTGCCCAGCAAGTTCGAGCACAAACCACCCAAAACAACACACATCAGCAGAGAGAGTTAGATAAAAGAACAGTTCACTACATTAGGACAGTTTTGTCATCATGGACACACCCTCGTTTCATTCCAAATCTCCATGACTTTGTCTTCTGTTTGACACAAAAGAGAATTTTTTTAAAAATTCTTGCAACTCTTGGTAGAAACATCAAGCTTCAAAAAGGACACAAAAACACCACAAAGTATCATAAAAGTGGTCTAAAATTGCCCTAAACACAAAACTGTTAGATTAAATGTGTATTGTATGTTTATATGAATGCATTCAGAATTTGCTAAAATGCAAGATAAGTAACCTCTGAACCTCATTAAACAGACATTACTGTGCAGGTGCAATAACTGTACAGTTTTACCCAGCATTCTGCACCGGAGCAGTGATGAAGAGAGGAAGTGAGAGGAGACGAGAGCCATCTCACTTAACATCTGTACGAAAGTGCAGAAAAAGGGGTTTGTGTACTACATTAGTAGTCTTAATCAAGTGCAACATACTGTCAATATGTGCAAAAATAGATGCATATAAACAAACCCACCTGTGAATGACTGTCCCAGTTCCTCTTCAAACAGTCAAACAGTCTGCATTAAATATATCTAAATGCCACTTCAGATGCAGCTTCTGCCCAACATCTGCCCAACATCTGCATGATGTTGTTGATGTGATGATGTGTTTATGCTACATTTGATCAAATCTGTTTCTGACATTATTTCTCACAACTTCCTTATTTCAAAGCATAAAGTGTTTAAAGGTTTTCATATGCAGTTTAGTTCTCCTAGATTTAGTCTGTCTCTGTTGCTTCTGTCTCTTTATGTAATCCCAGACTGAGTCAATGATCTTTTGCAGAAAAACAAAAAAAAAACAAAACTAATGTGCTGAAGATGTTTCCATAGCACTGTACACCAGAAAATATTTAAATTATATTATTGTAAATGTTTAATCTGCGAGTTTACACACTTTAAAAAAGTTTGACTTTGAGCCACTGCACTCAAAAAGTTGCAGAGGGTGAGACTACTGTACTTGTGGTGGTTACAGCTCCAATGTCAGCAGTTAAACGAAAACATATGTGTCAGGGCTTATAACTATTGAGGCAGAAATTGTATGATGGTAAGGTAATTGTTAGACTGCAATGGCACCTTTTCCTTAACATTTCTTGTGGATAATAAAAAATTTCTTATTTAAAATAATACGATTATTTGCGCTTGTATTGAGTTCAAATAAAGTTAATGAGGGCTGGTTTATTGTTAAAAATACAGATATGACACATTATAGTCAAAAACAGTTTAAAGACAGAACGATTTAAACCGTTTGTTACAGAAGTCACTAATTGTTTGAAGATGACAACCTTTACTTAGTAAGCTGAGTCAACATCAGTATATCTTGTGTGTCTTGAACCTGTCAATTAGCAGCCCCAGAGTCCTTCAGACTTCTAGAGCCCCTCACCAGCCAAAATGTCTTCCAGAGCCTCACACCAGGCCCAATCTCTTATAGAGACCCTCACCAGCCACACTGTCTTCTAGAGCCCTTCACCAGCCACAATGTCTTCTAGAAACCCTCACCAGCCCCAGGGTCTTCTATAGCCCCTTACCAGCCACACTATTTTCTAGAGCCCCTCTGTCTTCTAGAGACCCTCACCGGCCCCATAGTCTTCTAGACTCCTCACCTGCCCCAATGTCTTTTGAAGACCTTCACCAGCCAAACTGTCCTGGTGTTTTCAGTGAAGCTTTTAAAGGAGAAGTCCACTTCCAGAACAACAATTCACAAATAATTTACTCACCCTCTTGTCATCCAAGATGTTCATGTCTTTCTGTCTTCAGTCGTGAAGAAATTATGGTTTTTGAGGAAAGCATTTCAGGATTTTTCTCCATATAATGGACTTCATTGGTGCCCCGATTTTTAACTTCCAAAATGCAGTTTAAATGCAGCTTCAAAGGGCTCTAAACGATCCCAGCTGAGGAAGAAGGGTCTTATCTAGCGAAACGATCAGTCATTTTGTTTGGAAAGTAAACATTTTTTTGTATACTATTTAAGCACAAAAGCTTGTGTAGCACAGGCTGTGCATACCACTGAATCACGTCGAAAGGTCACGTGGAACGTAGGCGGAACTACAGACCCAGTGTTTACAAAGCGAACGCGCAAAGACTAAAAAAAAGTGCAAGTAAGTGAAACGCTGTTTACAAACAAAAAGGTACAATGATGTCGGACAATTCTAAAGTTGTAGGAGAAAATATGATGGAGTTTTTCGCCATACTCTACCTTTCTGAGTGGAGTACAGAGACGATGAACTTAGACGTGATTCGTAGTAGTGATGGGAAGTTCAGATCATTTTACCGACTCGTACTTTTGAGTCTCGTCCAGCAAAATGAACAAATCTTTTTTCGAGTCATTTCGTTCATTTTAGCAAAATATAATTAAAATGTTATGTGTTACTTCCCTAACACATCTACTGCTTACACAAATGTTGATCACACTACAAACAAGACAAAACTATAATGCTATAACTATAAGCTATAAGAAACAGAAAAGATTAATTCATTGTTTACCTGGGTCTTTAGTCTATGATTAGCTCACCTCACCTCTTATCTGACAAGTTTTCGGGTTTGAGTCGTTTGTTCATCACGTGACAGCCCAATAAGCTTAACCAATGCAGTGTGAGCCGGAAAAATAATCTCCCGAGTCTTCGGGTTCGAGTTGTTCGTCCATCACATGACAGCCCCAAACAGGTGAACTAATTCCAGTACAAAACCTAATAGGATGTTGCGCATGCGTGACTGAACGAATCACTGAGACTACTCTTTCTTCCCGAGTCACATTAAAGAATCGTTGAACGAATGAACGAATCAGTCAAGAATGACCCATCACTAATTCATAGCATTGTGGATGCGCAACCCAGAGCCTGTGCTACACAAGCTTTTGTGCTTAAAAAGTATACAAATTTTTTATTTTTCGAAAATATGACAGATCGTTTCGCTAGATAAGACCCTTTTTCCTCGGCTGGCATCGTTTAGAGCCCTTTGAAGCTGCATTTAAACTGCATTTTGGAAGTTCAAAATCAGGGCACAAATGAAGTCCATTATATGGAGAAAAATCCTGAAATGCTCTCCTCAAAAACCGTAATTTCTTTACGACTGAAGACAGAAAGACATGAACATCTTGGATGACAAGGGGGTGAGTAAATTGTTGTTCTGGAAATGGAGTTCTCCTTTAAGCTCCAGCGTTTTCAGGTGACCGACCACCCTGACTGTTTTCCAGGTGGCCCTTATTTCAGATTCTTCTAATGACCCTTATCAGCCCAAGCAAGTATGTTGCACAAATCTCAAAAAGTGAAGCCAAAATGTTTTGATCACCACCGGGTGACTGGTCCCAGTATAGGTCATAAACCTCACTCTCTCCATGTAAACTAATGTGCGAACTAAATATTTAAATTTCACTTCAAATTTTTTTTCCAAAGATGTTTTTTTGTCATTTTGTGTAGTTTTTATCATGCTGATATAAGTTTAAGTGTTCATTTTAAATAAGTTTGGTTTTAGTTAGTTATATGATGCTATAAAAACGGGAGTGTGACGTCATGATTAACAGCTGAGATTGACAGCTTCTCTGAGTGACCTGAAGCACCAACTGACTTATGGGATCTTCAGGAGGAAACTGGAGCTGTTTTTATCTTATTTTAACACAAGCCTCTTGTACGGCAATCAGCAGACCAAAATATGAAAAATTAGGCTAATAAAAAAAGGGTCAGGTGCCTGTGCTTGCGATCGACTTTGCAGGAATGTGGGTGGGATGCGGCTCCACTCCACTCAATACTGCGCAGACCTGGGTCCCAAATCAGCGCAATATGTCTGCGCCCTATTGGGACATTGGCGGCTTCACTTTTCTTCAGTAGAAGAGAGTGAAGGTGCATCGTCCATCTTTTTTAAAGTCTATGAGCCCTAGTGGCTTCACAGGACCCTCATCCTTTCCACTGTTTTCCAGTGACCCTTACCTGTCCCAGTGTCTTCTGGTAAACCTCACCAACCCCTGTGTCTTCCAATGATCCACACCAGCCCCAATGTCTTCCAGTGACCCACCCCAGCTCCGGTGTCTTCTGATGACTGACACTAGTCCTATTGTCTTCTGTGACCCTCACTAGCCACAGTATCTTCCAGTGATCCACACCAGCCCCACTGTACTCCAGTGACTCTTACCAGCCCCAGTGTCTTCTGGTGACCCTTCACCATCAGCAGTGTCTTCCAGTGCCCCTCACCAACCCCCATGTCTTTAGGTGACCCTCACCAACTCCAGTGTCTTCTGGTGACCCTCACCAACCCCAGTGTCTTTAGGTGACCCTCACCAGCCCCAGTGTCTTCTGGTGACCCTCACCATCAGCTGTGTCTTCCAGTGCCCCTCACCAACCCCAGTGTCTTTAGGTGACCCTCACCAACTCCAGTGTCTTCTGGTGACCCTCACCATCTGCAGTGTCTTCCAGTGACCCTCACCAACCCCAGTGTCTTTAGGTGGCCCTCACCAACCCCAGTATCTTTAGGTGACCCTCACCAACTCCAGTGTCTTCTGGTGACCCTCACCAACCCCAGTGTCTTTAGGTGACCCTCACCTACTCCAGTGTCTTCTGGTGACCCTCACCAACTCCAGTGTCTTCTGGTGACCCTCACCAACCCCAGTGTCTTCTGGTGACCCTCACCATCTGCAGTGTCTTCTGGTGACCCTCACCATCTGCAGTGTCTTCCAGTGACCCTCACCAACCCCAGTATCGTCACCATCTGCAGTGTCTTCTGGTGACCCTCACCATCTGCAGTGTCTTCCAGTGACCCTCACCAACCCCAGTATCTTTAGGTGACCCTCACCAACTCCAGTGTCTTCTGGTGACCCTCACCAACCCCAGTGTCTTTAGGTGACCCTCACCTACTCCAGTGTCTTCTGGTGACCCTCACCAACTCCAGTGTTTTCTGGTGACCCTCACCAACCCCAGTATCTTTAGGTGACCCTCACCAACTCCAGTGTCTTCTGGTGACCCTCACCAACTCCAGTGTCTTCTGGTGTCCCTCACCATCTGCAGTGTCTTCCAGTGCCCCTCACCAACCCCAGTGTCTTTAGGTGACCCTCACCAACTCCAGTGTCTTCTGGTGACCCTCACCATCTGCAGTGTCTTCCAGTGACCCTCACCAACCCCAGTGTCTTTAGGTGGCCCTCGCCAACCCCAGTATCTTTAGGTGACCCTCACCAACTCCAGTGTCTTCTGGTGACCCTCACCAACCCCAGTGTCTTTAGGTGACCCTCACCTACTCCAGTGTCTTCTGGTGACCCTCACCAACTCCAGTGTCTTCTGGTGACCCTCACCAACCCCAGTGTCTTTAGGTGACCCTCACCAACTCCAGTGTCTTCTGGTGACCCTCACCAACTCCAGTGTCTTCTGGTGACCCTCACCATCTGCAGTGTCTTCCAGTGACCCTCACCAACCCCAGTATCTTTAGGTGACCCTCACCAACTCCAGTGTCTTCTGGTGACCCTCACCAACCCCAGTGTCTTTAGGTGACCCTCACCTACTCCAGTGTCTTCTGTTGACCCTCACCAACTCCAGTCTCTTTAGGTGACCCTCACCAACTCCAGTGTCTTCTGGTGACCCTCACCAACTCTAGTGTCTTCTGGTGACCCTCACCGTCTGCAGTGTCTTCTGGTGACCCATTTTCCTACATCCGTAACTCTATTCCTACAGAGTTCTCTCCACTAGTTTCTTATCCCACAATGCAACGATACAAACAACGACAAAGAAAAAAAAATAAATAAATAAAGTAAATCAGTACTACTAACATGGATATTAAATAAAATGATAATGTCTGTGTCTTTATGTAATAAATGTGGCTTTAAAATTCTACAGACTCATCCAGTGTCCCCATTCAGTAAAATAATTGCTTGAGAATAAAAACTTATTTTCAGTCTTGGAGTGTTGGTCCTCAATATTTCGAAAAGCTTCCCTGATGGGAGCAATGAGAATAATCTGTGTTTAGGATGATGAGAGTCTCTAATAATTCTTTTAGCCCTGGTCCTGCATCTCTGAATATAAATGTGTTCAATGCAGGGGAGCAAAGTCCTGATGCATTTCTTAGGCCGTTGTGCCTCCAAACCAAAAATAATGCTCCCTGTGAGTAGACTCTCCACAGTTCCAGCAGAGAGTCCTCAACACTTTTAGGGAAACAATAAATCCGGCCAGCTGTCATAAATGGTAGATAGGCTGATTTGTTGCCAGTTGACGTATATGCATTTTCCAAGAAAGCTCTTTGGTAGGATATACCCCAAGATATTTAAAACTACTCACCCTTTCTACTGCAGCCCCATCGATCATAAAAGGACTGTAATTACTTACTTGATTCCTCCCATAGTCATCATCTCTTTAGACTTGTCGGCATTAAAAGAGATATTCTGAATGTGACACCATACACCATGTGGAAAGAGCATCCATTTCCCAGTAGGCTTTCTCATCATTTTAACTATTGAGGCCTACTACCACTATGTCATCAACAAACTTAAGCAGTTTGTTAGAACTGTGCTTGGCCATGTAGTCGCTAGCATAAAGGGAGTGAGTGGCGCCGATGTTGAGGGTAGGTGTAGAAGTGTAATTTCCCATTCTAACCACTTGGGGGCGTCCTGTCAAAAAAAAAAAAAAAAAAAAAAAATCCACGATCCACTGACAAATAGAGGAATTTATCCCTAGATTATTAAAAGATGTAAGGGGACAACACTCCTTTGTTAGAGCAATAATCCACAAAAAAACATCCACACATAGTTCCCCTTTCCACATGTAAGAAAGCAGAGGTTACAAAACATGGTTAAACATTGGTTACAATGCACAAAACAGTTGGCTTAACAACAAGAATACATTATAATTATACTCAACTAATCCATTAGTCAACTAACCCCAACGTTCTATAAAGAGTAACTGATTTGCAGAGTAAACAAACGAGTGGAAACATTTAATTTTTAAGGCAATACAAAGTTGGTCTAGATATCTATTACAAAATCAACAAATAAACCAGACTTTACGCCTGCAATCACATTTACACCTATATATATTATGACTATTTTATTATTCACTATTACTGGACAGGTGCAGTAGGGGAATGTTTACGTTCATGATTTCTTTTAATAAAAATCAATCAAAAATGCAGTTCCCTTTCATCCACAAGAGGTCACTGTGTTTTTTTTTTTTAAACAAAATGTATTATGTATTATGTAATACTACTATGACGAGTGGTGAATTTTTTAAATAGTTCAGTTTGAGTCATTCCATTTGTCTGTTCGCTGTATAGAATTGTTTTTATTGGTGGAGTAAACAAAACTAATAACTGGCCACATTGTTTAATACACCAGATAGGCTTACTTCGTTGTATATTAAAAAATAAATAAATAAAAAAAATGCTGTTGTGCCGATTATATTGAGAACTACATTTAAATGGTGAAATCCCTGTCGTCAAATAGCTTTGTCATGCTTCCACAAGAAATGTTTATTTGCTTTATTACGCAACTCACTTGCTTTATTACGTTTGAACCCTCGGGAGGTACGGCCAATTGTCTGAGGAGCTAACAATAAGCTGTAACTCAATAACAATACTCCACCCTCACGAGAATACTTTGTTCTCTGAAAATCTGATACGTTTACTTGGTGATAACAGAACCACGAACGAGCCGCGTGAACGCGCATACCAGCAGAACCGGTTCATTCGCCCCGTGGCTGCTGTGTTTGAGGATCAATTAATGTTACTGTACTTCAAAAACAAAACAACCGGACACATATGTTGGAAATATATTTTAATACAAAAAAAATCTTTAACAACAAACAACACAAATTCTACGTTGGTAACTTAGTATGGATTTAAAATATATCAGTTCTTATGAAATTAAGGCTAGTTCACACCATTTCCAAACAAGCACATCTGTATTGAAAATGAAACTGTTCCCTCTTTATATTTACATACCAAACGTTAACAGAACACGACAACAATGTTCATCCTTTGCATGACCATCAAAGGAAATGCTCTATTTCACAGTGATACAAAATCAAGTTTTAAGTCATCCAAAGTCTTTAAGCATTAACTCTTTTTTTTTCCCCCATTAGCTCCTCTTGCACTTGATATTGTAATGCAGATGCCATGTATTATAATTTACCATATATATTTATATAAATTTTCTCTTTGGGAAGGGAATTCCTGTTAAAGGAAACCTCTTAAGGCAACCCAAGGAAGAAAAAAAGAAGAGAGAGATAGAAAAAAAAAAAAAAAAAAAAAACATTAGTTGGCAAGCCTTCAAAACAAACAAACAAACAAACAAAAAAAAACTGCAGGAATATATATATATATATTTTTTTTTATTGATTTTTTTCACCCTAATGTCATTCCAAAACTGTATTACTAAAAAGGAGATGAAGAATGTTCAAGCTTCTCACTTCCGTACAAATAAAACAGATGGTGATTTAAACTGCCAAGCCCCACAAAAGAACAAAATGCATTATAATTTATTATAATAGTCCATAGGACTTGTATTCTACTATAGTCCAAGTCTTCTGAAATCCACCACAGCTTTAATATTTTCCAGTCAGATATGCTGAAACTTCCTACATGCAATAATCAACCACATTTTGGCATCTACAGCACCATTTCTGTAATTTATCACAAGCCTGAAAGAAGTTTATATAGTCTAGTCCATTTTTTAATCAGTATATAAAACAGAAAATGTGATTGGAATGACATGAGGGTGAAAAAACAATTATTTCCGAGTGAATTTTTCCTTTAAGTACTGATTTTAAAGCAAACATTCACACTCATCCACACGGCCTAAGTATAGTGCTAGTCGATGCTAACCGAGTTTGAAAAGCTTGAGGGAAGGGAGGTGCTGGTGTTTATTAGCAGGCCTTTGCTCGTCCTGTGACCTGTGAGGCACCGGTGAAGTGAAGAAGAGTGTTAAGGCATGTTCACCTGATATTTCCTCCACTGATGAGTCTAAAGTGCTGCTAATCAAATTCTTGCAAGAAATCTAACACAGGCTGCTCTGGAACAACACCTTCACATTGATCGTTAGCGGCGCTGTGTGAGTGCAGATGCTGCATTGTGGCACGTCGTGCGGTTTGAGGCCCATCCGGCCCAAGGCAGTTGGAGCGAATGACTGTCATGCCAGAGAGGATTCCTCTACCACATGCGCTACGATGAGCCACATGGAGGCTGCATGCTGAGCTTTCCTCTGCCTAAACTAGGTTCAGATGGGATATTTGTCCATAATTAAAACCTATTAGGAACGGGTTGTTCAGAATGAAGCCTCCACCATCAGCCATCTGAAAGGCAACTATATGTGAAATTCCCACAAAACCAGCGAGAGCCCCGCACATGACATGTGGACAAAAATATGTTCATCGTGGCCACAAATGAAGAATTTGTTCCCCCTTTTTAGTAAATTGTTGCCACAATATACAAGGTTCATGCAGATACTGTAAAATAAAATTTCCAGGACTTTCAATGAATTTTCAAGCACTACTCTTTTGATTTTGAATGACTCAATAAGAGATCTCACTTATGGTTTGATGTTTTCTACTGTTTAAGACCAAAAAAAAAAAAAAAAGAGAGAGAGAAAAAGATTTGCGAAACTGCACCGAAGTCCCGATCTAAATCAAATGATTCACGATCCACGCTCCGAAGTCCCGATCTAAATAATGATTCACAAACCATTATTTCAGATCAGGACTCAGAGCACGGATTGCGAATCATTCAATTCCCAGAATGATTCGTGAACCTGCTCTGAGGTTCTGATCTAAATCAAATGATTCACGATGCACGATTTGAATAAAATTATTCGCGATTCGAGATCCGATTGGATCGCTTCAAAACAGTGAATCATGTTGTGACGCAATGGTTTTTAAAATCATTACAAGTGATATCGAAATTTGAAAGTGAATGGCTTTTTTAATTTGATCTGGTTTTTGCTAGTGAATCGCTTGAAATGAAAAGAAGTCATGAGTTTGAATCAGAGTGGTTCCAGCTTAAATGACTCACTAAATTGATTTGGCTCATCTGTTCAAGGTTCGTATAGATACTGTAAAATAACATTCCAAGACTTTCAAGGACTTTTCAAGCACTACTCCTGATTTTCAAGAACTTCAGTCGGAGATCTCACTTATGGTTTGTTTTCTACTGTTTAAGAAAAAATAATATATATATATATTAGCGAAACCCGATCTGAATCAAATGATTCACAATATGCGGTTCTAGGTTCCGATCTAAAGCAAATGATTTGCGATCCGCACTCCAAAGTCCCTATATGAATAAAGATTCACGAACCATCATTTCAGATCAGGACGCAAATCATTCATGGAATGATTCAAGACCCTGCTCTGAAGTTCCAATCTAAATCAAATGATTCGTGATCCCGCTTTGATGTCCTGACCTGAAGCAAATGACTCGTGATATGCGATTTGATGGCACGATCTGAATCAAATGATTCGCGATTTGAGATCTGATTCGATCGCTTCAAAACAGTGAATCATATTGCGATGCAATGGTTTTTTTAAAAAAAATTAAATGACCATGCACTTAAATCATTCAAATAGGGCCCTAAAAGTGAAATGAATAAACTTGCGTAACTTACTTGGAAAAAGCAGCTCAGATATTTTCTTGTAAATGAAAAAGTAATGATGTTGTAACTCACGTTTCTCGTAATGCGTTACCCCCAACACTGGTAATGCCACATTAAAGAGCGGCAAAATGGTATTTCCCAATAAAAAGAACATAATTTGAAATCTAAGACTTGTTTCATATCAAAACTAGTGAATCGTATTGTGATTTATTGAATGGAGGGTGTACTACAATGTTCTGTTCATTAACTGAAAACAGCACAGGTCAAAAGACTGATTCATCTGCTTTGTGAGATATTCAAAGTGACGCACATATTTTGTATCTGTTCTCTTCATAAATTAAAAAATGCATAATCTACCCTATTTGCTTTTAAATGCTATTAAAAGCTAATAGATGTCTTATTAAAACATAGAAAAGTCAAATGACAGCATTTTTTAAACTAATGGACAAGGCCAAAGTCTAATGCAACCTCTGATGTGACCACAAATTACTAAAATGATGGCACGAAATTTACAATGGCTACAATTTATCAAAAAGTGGGAACAAATTATTACAACATAGCCACAAATTACTAAAACAAAGGAACTAATTTTTAATTTGTAGCCACAATGTTTTTTTCCCTGCATGTCATGTGTGGGGCTACATATTTTTCACACCAAGAAAAAGATAAACATTGTGCATAAAGAAAAAACGCAGTTAATTTGTTGGCTCAATTAGGTTTTTCGGCATTAAAATATTTCCTTGACAGTCGTTTTCATCATGATTTTAAATGGGACACAGATTCATTAGATTCATTTTGGAGGCCGTAATGAGGATCAGTTTGATCAAATGTGACTGTTTTCCACACCCATGTCCGTCTCGCACATAATTGCCAGCAATTTAGACTATTTGGGTTCGCTCATGAGAGATGAATCAACTGTCTTGAGATCTCACCAGACTTGTGTGACAAGTCTCATTCCTGTTAGTACATCTCAGTGTCAGTCTGAATGGTGGTGGTAGATTAAACCCAAGATCCAGTATTTGGTTTCTAAAGAAAGGATTATTAAAATTGTAATAATAATAAAAAAAAGAACAAAGCAAGCAGGTGTGTGAGAACCACCACAGCAGTGCATTGCGAGGCACTTTTGGTAGATGCTGTCCATTTGCAATCATATGATCCTCCCAGTGAGATTACTAATTAGGGGTAAACAGGGATTTATGTCATCTGGACTGTCAACAAACATGTGACATAATCCCATGATCAAAAAAAAAGCAAGCTTCCTCTTTAAAACATCCAGAAGGCACACTTGGAAGTTACTTGAAGAAAACTAAACTGAATCCAGTAGTTATTGCTAGAGACCTGCACATCTTATTCGCTATCAATAAAGTGCCGCAAGATAATTGTGCAAGAATTAAAGGCCACCTGACAGTTTTCTACGGTATCCGTTGCTCGAGGGAAAGACTGTGAATGGAGAATGGATCGTGTCGTTCAGGATCTGAACACGTGCACAGCCCGCACCACGTATTGCCGGCAGATCGGACATTCGCTCATGCGCTTGCCGCACTTTGTGCACGTGACCATGTGTCCGCACTCCAAAAGAACACAGTCAATGGGTGAGTCCATACAGATCTTACACAGATTCTCCTCCACGGCCGGCCCAGATCCACCGTCTGCGAAAAAAGCAAGAAACAATCACAGACTTAGAAGAATAACAATCAGTATGAAAAGAAACCAAAGAACGCATGTGTGAATATCATGACATATTGGTTTATAACCAGAAGTGCACATAAGCGGCCTGCATAATGTTGTCACGATACCAAAATTTGGACTTCCATACGATACCCGACTAAAATATCACAATACTACTACTGAACGGATACTACGAAAAAACATAGAACAACAGGAATAGTGACTGAATAACAGATGATCCAAATGGAGATCATAGTTATTTTATCTATTAAAACAAAACATTTCATCCCTCCTTTAAAAAAAATAAAATAAAATAAAATAACAATAATCACATGCAAGTGCCACTACACAGGATTATGGTGAACAACTACTGAGCTTACAGGTATGTAGAGATCTTTGCTATATTGGTAAGTTAGCTTAAAGGATAAAGCCAAATCTTATTTCATGATATAGTAATTTTATTTCACAACAATAATTTATATCATGACAGTCATTTTTTGTTTTATCTTTGTTATTAATAATAAGAACCTAGATGCAAGTAACAAACTAAAGGACAACTACAATAAAACAAAGACACAAATGAAATAAAGAGGGCCCTATGAAATCTGTTTAATTTTTTCCTAAATTCAATTAAAATTTTTCTAGACTCTATTTTAATGGTTACATTAAAAAAATATTTATCAAAAAGCATGTCTAATTAATTGAAATCATGAAACTTGTAGAATTTAACAGCAATTTATTAAAAGTTGAACAAAAATGACGTTTTTAAGGTCCTATGAAAAACGTTTTATTATTTTTCTCAAATTCAGTTTTGTTTGTGAATCTGTTTTCCATTAATTTTCTGGATTCTATTTTAATCGTTTCATTACGTTTTAATAATCAAAAACATGTCTAATGAATTTATAAAGGCTAATTAGATTTGAGAAAGAATTAATTTATTACAGGCTATTTCTTTCTTTTTTTTTTTTTTTCAGAAATAATGTGTATTTACAATTTTCTGGTAAATAAATTCTGGTAAATAATTTTTCTGGTAAATATTCCTTAAACATTGTTTTAATAATATTTTTATCAATAGTAGTAGTACTACTATCTTTACATTAAGTAAAATATTAATATATTTCTGACTGTCAAGTTAAACCAAACTTT